>JAMPIV010013258.1:50000-217500 GCA_024509875.1 Oreohelix idahoensis
ACCTCGTATTTGGGTAAGAAAGTTCAGATGGCAGCATATATTTGTACTTAGCTGACAATGGCGGTTCTGTCTTTTCACACTGATCACTCGTCTCTGGTCAAGGTTGTCGGATGTAGCTCGTCTCCCAGAATCTTCAAGGAAAGTCTACACAGTGTGTCCTGTGTCTTAAAGCGTAGGCCACTGATCCGGTCTTGCTCCAGGAATAGTACGTTCTGCTGGTACCACAAATAACTGTGACAGAAGAATAGAAAAGAACGCTCTTCTGAGTATGGCGTTCTCCGACACATAGTTATGTGTCTCCCCCCCTCCCCTCCACCTCTTCTATTTCCCCATCCCACTTAACTCAGAGTTTACCCTCGATGAGAATTAAATTTAATCCCTCGGGATAACACTTCCTTTACATTTAAACTGAATAGCTTTAGCTTTACATTATATTTAAATGAAAAAGGTTAAACGTACAGATATAATGTTTTACATTTACATCTCCACTGTTTGAAAAGTGTTCACATATAAATTCATTCATGTTTTATTTACATTTACACTTGTGGAAAAGTTTGAAACTTTTATTAATTAAAATGAATATTTTCCCATGGATATTAACACTGGTTTAAAGCGTGAAACCTTACATTAATTTTAAAGTAATATGTTTACAGGGACATTTACACTGCCTGAAAAATGCAAGTCTTATGCTTAGAATGGACATCATTTCTTTTCATCTTTCCCTCCCTGCTCCATAGGGAACCTGGAACTATTTTATGCTTTTAGTTCTCTTTACGAAACTATCAATAAAGCAATCACCAGCCCGTGCAGTGGTGGTTCATGAATCATCATTCAATATGCTGAGGTTGCCAGCCTCAAATGACTTTGACATCCAATAGCGAGTTTCACACAATAAAATTCACATGGTAATAAATACATATATAAGTTAGTTCACATGTTAGTAATAAAATATGAAAGGTAAATCCAACTTACGCCAATCCTGGCTACAGACTTGTTGACACAGATGAATAAAAGAGACGAATCGTTCTCTTACAACACGTGTCTAGGATTTCTTTTAATTTTAACATAGATTGCTCCTTCTGACTTCGTGTTTCTTCAATTTCCTAGTCCAGGTTGTTCCTTATTAAAATTTGAAAGAGATTTCCTGTGCTTTATAAGTCTTATCTGGTTCTCCAATAAAAGGTCTGGATAACAATTAGGAATTAGGAATCTAGTTCTTCCTCTGGCGAAGGTCTGATGTCTTGGCGAGCGTGCAAATCACAGAGAAATAAAACTGTGAAATTGTCAGCCTTTATTCCCTGAAGTGATGTTATGAACCTAATCAGAAAGATCTAATCATTTCACATCATGCAGGATAGGCTGTGATATTTCGAAATAGTCCCACGTGAAATAAGGTGCGTGCCTGCAAAGGTCACGTATTACCATATATGGACATCTGATGCCTTGTATACACTCTTACAAATACATTTGTAGACTCATCTTGTCTAGAATGTAATAAATCCATGATTACTTTTTAACCAAGGACCGGAAGCAATTACATCACATTTGTCTGCACACCCGTGTCACACAGACGGTAATGTCTTATCAGAGGTTCAATCTAAACGCGCCGGCGACTATCTTATCTCAGCTCTTCGTAGGCTGGGATGACCAGGTAACAAACCGGTGACATATCTTCAAGGAGTGTCACAACTGTGATAGTTATCACCTACCGGGTGATTTGATAAAATCACATATCTGCTACTTAGCAGACAAATAAAGAAAGAAAGAAAGAAAGAAAAGTGCGATAATTGACAGCACCTAATAAAAATCAGTACCACAAATGTACCGATACTGCCGGAGAGAACCAAAGATCTATAGAGGTCGCCCCATTTCGTCACAAACATAATTGTGCTCCCTCTAACATTCTACTTTCTCGTCAAAAAAGAAATTAATTATTTGTCCATCTTTAACCAACGTTTCATTACAACCATCATCCACAGATTTACGCCTCACAAATGGAAACTTTGAAAATAGGACTGCACAAGGTACTGTCGTCTCTTTACCGTGTCGTTCCCATTTGTGAATCCAAGTACCTGATCGACACAGGCTGATATCATAGTTTGTATCTATCACAGCACGAGGATTATGCGGAGCTAGAAGCGGTAGATCCATAAATGGCCTTCGCCTCAGCGGAAATATAATTGTCTTTGGATATACAAAGTTCTTTGTGTATTGCGGAGCTGTGTCCCAGATGTGCGTTTCATTCTCTGCGTAGAAGAAAATGTCCAAATACGGCCACTTCCAGTTGCAGCCACTAATAGGGTCAGAAAATGTTGAGAAAAATTTCCAACAAAAATCCCAGCCGTTATTGAGAATGTAATCTGGACTGAAGTTCGATAACGCATGGTGCGTAGAACTTTTCGCCAC
The DNA here is from genome assembly GCA_024509875.1 of Oreohelix idahoensis. Classification (NCBI taxonomy): domain Eukaryota; kingdom Metazoa; phylum Mollusca; class Gastropoda; order Stylommatophora; family Oreohelicidae; genus Oreohelix; species Oreohelix idahoensis. Next base: position 52,407 of record JAMPIV010013258.1, read on the forward strand.
CAGTGGTACCAGAACATCTATGTCGTCATCCCAAGGCACCAGTCCGTGATGTCTATAGGAACCAATTAGGGTGCCACCGTAAATAATGTAATCTAAATGGTTATTTGTCATAACTAGGTCAAATACACGGATGGTTTCCCTTAGAACGTCTGCAGATATGCCTTGGAGTCTTGCTCTAAAATAAGACACCATGCTGTATGAGTAGCTGCTATTTATGAGATGTTGACTGTCTCTGAGTGTTCTTTGTTTCCTGCTGAAAGGTTGATTGCTTCTAGGTGTTCTTTGTTTCACGTTGATCTGTACGGAGAACACATCTCTTGATTTGACCTTATTAGAAGACTTTGGTAAACGTCTTCTTTTGTCTTTGTAGAATTTTTTCATAGACAAAGTCTGCGTTATTTTCAAGCGAGGAACTTCAAAAAAGGGACGTTCTGAAGAATTCGAAATCTCCACATGGCCGTAACGAAGATTCCAAGTTTGAACATGATCCGGTAATATTTTGTAGGATTCATATCTAGGAGCACGGGACAGGTACATCAGGGCAAATGTGTAAAAACTCAAAATAACAGCGAAGAACACACTCAGATTTCTTCTTCCCAATCGCACTGGTTTGTAGAACATCGCTTCTTATACCAGTCCTCGCAGAATACCCAGAAGAGCTGATATTTGAAATTCTGAGAGTAAAAACATAATATTTAGTTACATTACATAATATATTAATTCATTCATTGCATTCTCCAATTGAGTTTCTGAATTAGCAGTTTCCATCTGGAATCCCTAAACGCTTACTAAAATTAAAAATTGGAACATACATCTTGTTACTCAGAAACCTAGATGGAAAACAATGGTCACGTGAACAGGCACAAGATTAATTGTAAAGGCCCTTCAAAACAACTTAACTGATGCTGTAGATAATCAAAGGCGGTAATAAACTCGAACGAGTTTTCATTTCACTCATCACTTTAGAGTCAAGCGATACCAGCCTCCCAATCATTCTGACACGGTCAGTTTTCTGTGATTTTGGCATTTGTCGTGAAGATCTACAAAGCACAGAGATAATCGTCTGATCAAGTAGGCGTATATCTATCGGATCTGGACTCTGATCTTGGTCAACTTTATGTAGCGCTTACGGGAAGCAAACCAGGCAATCTTACAGTACGATATATATTCAGGACACGAGTTTCTAACGCAAAATTATAATGATAACCGAACGTTTACACAAAAAAGCTTTTTGATAAAAAGCTGTTAAATATTCAATGCACGCTCTTTTAAAACTTTATTGACGTTTTTCACAAGTTGCGACTAGTGCATAAATTAACGTCACAAATATTGCTTACAGTTAGAGGAAGATCATAAGTGCTGGACACACTAGGTCGCTGTCGATTTTACAGATAGTACCTATTTTTATTGATTTATTTTATCATGTTGCCTACTTAGCTGTCACTTTCTTTCCTTTCCCTGACGAAGGCCTTGTGGCCGCAAGGTTTGTCCCAGTAAGACGAATCACCTATTTTCATTTGTTCCACTGGTACTTGTCTGGTTCTTGTCATCTCTTGTTCCACTGGTACTTGTCTGGTTCTTGTCATCTCTTGTTCCACTGGTACTTGTCTGGTTCTTGTCATCTCTTGTTCCACTGGTACTTGCCTGGTTCTTGTCATCTCTTGTTCCACTGGCACTTGTCTGGTTCTTGTCATCTCTTGTTCCACTGGTACTTGTCTGGTTCTTGTCATCTCTTGTTTCACTGGCACTTGTCTGGTTCTTGTCATCTCATGCTCCACTGGCACTTGTCTGGTTCTTGTCATCAGTTCCACATCAGTGATGTTGTCATACCACTTCAATCATGATATTCCATCTGTAGTTTTTTTTGTTCTTGTTTTTGCTATTGTCCATGTTTCAGAGCCATTCGATAGGACTGACGACATTAGAATCGCTAATTCTGATTTTTGCTTTGGACTTAATTTCTTTTATCTTCATATATTTCCCAATGCAGTGAAGGTTCCTCTTCTCTTTGCATTTTTATTTTGGCATCACTGTGTGATCCTCCAACAGTTTCTATGTAGCTGCCAAGGTATGATTCTTCATTTTGTAGTGGTGAATACTAATACACCGTTTATTGGGGGCTCGTAATGAGCGATTTTGTAGTGGTGTTTCTTCAAGTGCAACAATACTGTTATCGTTTCCTGCATTTATTCTTATTATCTTAGTTTCCTGCCTGTGTATTTCCAGACCCACTTGTCGTGTACCTCTCAGCAAGCACTTCCTTACTTAACATATATTCCAGTACCCCAAGTTAATTAAGAAATCCTACATAACATAATCATTGTGTTTGTGTGCTGAATGAGTTGCCTTCCTGAATAACGTCTCTGTGCCATCAGTCTGATCACACTATATTGTGTCAGCCAGTAGATCATAACTCAGTGCACATGAGCCAGCAGGAGGTTCTCACGCCGGGCATAGTGGGTCCTGGTCGTTCTAACTGTAATTTTTAATCGTACCACAAACATTAGTATGTTAATATATAATCGTTTTATTTCCCGTATCATTATTTCTTTGTAATCATCACTACCGCCATCATCATCATCATCATCATCATCATCATCATCATCATCATCATCATTATAAAAAAACATGAAGATATGGCATAAGTGTGTGGGGTCGTTCACATATGATGTCTCATAATTTTTGCCAAATTATACCCCCCCCCCCCCCCCCCCCCCCCCCCCCCCCGTCATATTTCGTCACAAAACCCAGATCTCCCTTTATGTGACGTCACAAATGTTTCCCCCCCCCTTTTTTTTTAACTTCCTGTAATTTTTTTAGTTGTAATACTGGAAAAAAACACAACGTAATCGAGTGTAAATTAGTTTTAACTAATCATCATCATCATCATCATCAGCTACCTAAAGAGCATATGCTTTATGCCAAGTCTTCCTGTCCTGTGCCATCAGCTCATGATCTTTTCATATTTTCCTCACCCCCTTCATGTCTGTCCTTACCTTCATGAGTTCCTTGGTCTTCCTCTGCCTCTTTTACCCCGGGATTTCCAGAACAAGATCTTCCTAGTAAAGCTATCAGCAAGTTTGCTCAACGCGTATTCTGTTCATCTCCAGCAAGCTTGCTCAACGCGTATTCTGTTCATCTCCAGCAAGCTTGCTCAACGCATATTCTGTTCATCTCCAGCAAGTTTGCTGAACGCGTATTCTGTTCATCTCCAGCAAGTTTGCTCAACGCGTATTCTGTTCATCTCCAGCAAGCTTGCTCAACGCGTATTCTGTTCATCTCCAGCAAGTTTGCTCAACGCGTATTCTGTTCATCTCCAGCAAGCTTGCTCAACGCGTATTCTGTTCATCTCCAGCAAGTTTGCTCAACGCGTATTCTGTTCATCTCCAGCAAGTTTGCTCAACGCGTATTCTGTTCGTCTCCAGCAAGTTTGCTCAACGCGTATTCTGTTCATCTCCAGCAAGTTTGCTCAACGCGTATTCTGTTCATCTCCAGCAAGCTTGCTCAACGCGTATTCTGTTCGTCTCCAGCAAGTTTGCTCAACGCGTATTCTGTTCATCTCCAGCAGGTTTGTTCAACGCGTATTCTGTTCATCTCCAGCAAGCTTGCTCAACGAGTATTCTGTTCATCTCCAGCAAGCTTGCTCAACGCGTATTCTGTTCATCTCCAGCAAGTTTGCTCAACGCGTATTCTGTTCATCTCCAGCAAGCTTGCTCAACGCGTATTCTGTTCATCTCCAGCATCGTCTTCTCATCTCTTGTTCTTCTGGCGCTAGTCTAGTTTGTGTCGTCACTTCCTCATTTGTGATTTTGTCATACCATTCCTTCTATTTTAGACAAATGTGTTATAAATGTTTATAGAATACCAAAAACCTACCCTCTGTCCTGTACTTACTGTTCTTAGTCTACTTTCATTTACTAGACACAGTATTAAGGTCTTTGTCTTGTGTGGACTGACCTATACTGTATAATAGGGGAAACAACAGAAGTGATTGCGTCATTAATAGGCTGGACTGCCCATGGTAAATTTCCGGTGTTATGTCTTGTGGTTCGCACTAATGACCGGTCATCGAAGCATCATTTTTTGGTGATGCCTAGATGGCAGGGAGGATAGTGTGATTCGCTTGCATAGCTAGGCGGGGTTGTCGCACGGAAGGTCCTGGGTTCGAGTCCTGGGTAAGCCACTCACGTCTGTTGTTTTTCTGTTGTCTAGTGTTCTACTTCTTTATTTCTTACGAGTGCCTGAAAATATACCTTTATGTTTGTCTAATATTTATTTACTATTTTAGACAAGCACCCATTTATGAAAGCGTCAGTGGGTAGAGCGCATGCCTCTCGCGGCATAGGTAGCGGGTTGGAAATACGGTGGCGTCACGCTGCAGTCTACCCAGCTGTACATGAATACTTGACTCTGCACTTGGGTTAGGAAAGGCAAAGGCAGCGAGAAGAACTGGTTACTCGAAGCTCGACCTAGTATTATGAAGTCTGTAACATGTCACTCCCATGTAACAGTCTTAAGCTTGCTGGTTCTAGGTTTTATTGTTTTCCATGTTCAGAGCCATACATTAGGACTGACTTGAATCTTGCATCTGATTACTGTTATGTACAGAAGAGCCAGTTCGTCGGCAAAATTGTCAACTGTAAGTTAACTAGTGCAGACAAATTAATCTTTTAAGTAAAACGGTGTGTAATTAATCAGGTTTTTACAAAACTTTTTCCTTTCATGTGCTGCGTCACAGCTCGATACAGGGCCCAATCTTTGTAGTACCCACATAAATGCATTTGCATTTTATTCCTCTCACCACCCACAAATATACGCACGTACGCGCCCACACACATACACACACAGATTATAAATGCCTCCAGCAGTTGGTCCAACTTGCTACGCGTTTGTGCCTTTGATCTTATCAGACTGTTGTCGCGATAGTGATAACTTTTGTTTTTTAGTATAATTTACGCAGTACGGTACAGTTTATTTAGTCTGCATTTTATTCTGCAATTACGACCCTTGTAGGCTCGGCGAAGTAAGAATACATATTATCTTTCTTTACACAGTGCGCACTAACATTTATTTACCCAGTGCGCACTAACATTTATTTACCCAGTGAGCACTAACATTTATTTACCCAGTGCGCACTAACATTTATTTACCCAGTGCGCACTAACATTTATTTACCCAGTGTGCACTAACATTTATTTACCCAGTGCGCACTAACATTTATTTACCCAGTGTGCAATTTACTTAGCTTAATCAGTGCTCTTGCTTTACGTTTGATGCGTAGAGGGTGGGCCACCAGTTACTTTCCAATTTCAAACGGCCATAGCGTTTTTTTTTTTTTAAATAATTTAATCATCTTTTTTTTCATTGAACTTTTTTTTACAGATTTGAAGGGCATATCCTGAAATTTTAAGATGTCCAGATACACACCGCAAAAGTGCGAACTTTGTTAAAATGTTTGATTTTGTGCTTGAATGAAGCAGGTTGCTTAGTCTGTGACGTAGCTAGTTTACATTAGAAATATGTGATTTTAATCACGATTTGGTAATAAATGACGATATTGTTTACATTAGAGACTTGGGCATTGAAATGAAAATTTGATACAAGATGAACGTGTGATCCTTTGTGGAATGAACTACATTATGGAAGCGGCAATTCGCAGGATATTATCTTTCACAAATGATATAAATAGATCTCCATAATACAGGGTGTTTATTAAAGTCGCTGTGCAGTGAAATTTACGCCCCGGCGAGACTACGTCACCAGAAATGTGGTTTTCAATTGGGGCTTGTTGTGTAATGCTGCACACGGGATTGTGGAACACAGCATTGGAACACAGAATATCATGACGTAAATTTGCATCATTCGTGACGTAATTTCTAAAATATTTTTCAAATTCACTGCACAGCGACTTTATAAACACCCTGTATAAGGAGTTTTAAAGTACTGTCATTACACTTTTCTTATTTCACACTTACAAGTTCTTAGGAATAAGAAATCGGCAAAGTAAATTGTGGCCCACTCTATATCATCATCATCATTTCCCTTTGCGCTCCTAATGGAGCATAGAGCAGCCTCTACAGCTTGATCCTTGTAGGAAGCAAGCCTCAAGCATTCACATGCCGGCCCCATGCATAACCACGTATTAGTCGCTTTGTACGTCAAGTCTGGGGGGGGAGGCAGTAATTTATATATATATATATATATATATATATATATATATATATATATATATATATATATATATATATATATATATATATATATATATATATATATATATATATATATATATATATATATCTTCTTCTTCTTTCTTTGATCCTTAGCTGCCGACCGTCAAAGCAGTCAGTGGCCATCACGCCTGGTGGCGTCTTGTAGGGCAACAAAAAATTGATTCCACTTTGCTCGGTCGGTGGCCATCCTTCGTACAGTGCCCCAACTCTGGTTATTCTTTGCATCTCAGCCTCCACTGTTCAGTATATATATATATATAACTTACAGACCAACAATAATGACAAGATTGCCTGTTTAGGCCTAACATGTAGATTTTCACAAATACTTACATAACCGACATTAAACTCTTCCGCTGATGAAAGTCCGGGCCGTCAAGCTATGATTGCGAGATGAGATGAATTAAGATGATATGATGGTAATTCCGTACACCCCGAGGAAACACGTGTGCACGATCACCCTCACGTAATCGGCGCTCACCAGCAAGCGCAGATTTCGCGAAGATACCGGCGAGACGGTGTCGCTCTGATGTTCGCCGCCTCCTTACGTCAGATTTGTCTTCATTATTCCTTCTCCTCCCAGCCACATTGTAGGTGCATAGCCTATTTATTCACAAGGTACCACGCATCCCTAATAGAAGTTAGGATATTTCGTCCTTATTTGAAAAGTGATTTATGCATTCGTTAGACTCAATACTCTCTGGTTCGTTCTAGCTCAGGGTTTCTCAATTAAGGTTCACAGAACGCTAAGTTTCCGTGAGAGGTTGCTAGGGGTTCTGTGAGAGATCATGATTGAAAAAAAATAAATAAATAAACATCGTCTTTTTTTAAACTTTGCGCGCCGAGCGATGCTAGCGCTAGCAATGGTGGAATTACGCATTGGGCACGTGTTCACTCTTACACATACTACGCGTATATTTCATTAGCATCTTGTAGAGTAGAAATTTGTGAATGCTTATTTATATAAGGTAAAAAACAAAAATAAGCAAGGGGGGAAAAAAAGTAACAACTGAATTTCTTCTACCAACATTACTGGCTTGCACTAAAGTTGATGTCCTTTGTGGGGAGGAGGAACCACACAAAAAGAGCAGGCTAATAAGTTGGCCAAAATGAACAAACCCGCAGTATAAATCATTCTCTACTCATGACCTTTGACAATTATTATTGAATTATTATTTTTACAATAGATATAATAATGTTCAGGTCTGAGTAACCCCTGCACAAAAATTGTTAAATCTATGCAGGGGTTCCCGAGACCTGAAAATTATTTCAAAGGTTCCTCCGGGATGAAAATGTTGAGAAAGGCTGTTCTGGAGCGTAAGACTTCGGTCCCTTCACGTCAAGCCTTCCTGCCTTGTGTAAGTTCTTTCCGTATTATATGTTTTCTTGTTATATTTGTCTCTAAAGCTCGCCTCTCTGCATTTTATTTTTTTATATATTGTCATGGGTTGCCTCCCCTTAGCTCTGCAGTAGTGGTCCAACACTGGCCAAAGCTCAAGAGTAACTAATGTGGGTCTTCAAAGGTGTCTACCTTGGCACAAGATTACATGTGGAAAAGGCCAGGTTGGACGTTAAGACGACATGTATTTATTAACGTTTTTGAATGCTCCAATTAATTCATCACATATATGTTCATCAGATCCTGGCATAACCTAGCCAGTCTTTATCGTCGCTATTCAGTCTGCTAATGACAAGATGTCCTCGACATTCGTATGCAGATTTTATTTAAAAGTCTCAACTCACGTGCATCAGACTACAGCATTCACTTCTTACAATATAATACTGTAGCATCGACCCAATGCAGTATATGGACGATCTAGATGTTGAAACACTTTAGGACTCTGTAGAAATAACACTATCTCGGAGCTAGACATACATGCGTCCGTCCACATTGAGATACACACAGAAAAGGCCTCGAAGTTTCCTTCACTTCTGCCAAACTAAGACCGGTTGACTTCTACTAAAAACTGCCCCAAAAGGCATGACGTTCTTCCGGGTAACCCGTGGATACAGTACATCAACAACATGGTATCTAATCGATACCCATCTGATAACGACCAATATGTTATGAGTTTTAATCATAACAGATCCTTTCTCTACAAAGAGGGGTGGGAAATATTGGGTTATTTTCATTTGTCTTAAACCATGCTTTTATTGATATGTATATGCTTGATGTTGTAAAGTTATTTTGAGTGGTAATAAACTTAATAAAACTTAACTTAGAGTGTTGGTCGAACCCCTTACCCTGCCCATATATGTTATCCATAGTTTGTTTTCACGTTTGTGCGTATTTGTCACAGAAGTTTGTGTAAGTGGGTGCAGTGTAACTTGCATTTTGTATAAGGAGAGAAAGTGCGTCTGATTTAAATATAGTCGTAAAGGTAGGCTGGATTAGAGAAATTACTCAATCCAGAGACTGTTCTTTTTCTTACACTATCACCCTCGTGAGGAAAAAAAACTATTTCTTACACCTTACTCTCACATAGTTACCACTATCACCTCTGCTCGGACAGGACCATTAATATCTCAAACCTATCTTCGTAAAATTACGACAATGATGAAGATATATGGAGGGAAAGAGAGAACAGATGAACAAACCACAAGTCAATAAACAGGAAAGAAATATAAGTGATAGACTCACATGGAAATCGAACCAAAGGATGTGCGTCCTTTCACGATTCACTACCACTGCGAGGCATTGATGCCGTTTGGATGGTCTCTGGTTCGATTTCCCGGTGATCCCTGTTATCTGGTGGCCTCCTTTGTTCCCTCTTACGGGTGCCTGATATTGTGACAGCCTGGTCGCTGTATCATGAATCATATTATGTGGCAATTTCTGCCCAGGTCCTTTTACCTCTTTAGCTAGCAATGATATGCTGTATAATTATAACAGTCACACACACAGCGAGCGATGACATAACGCCATAGTTAACTGTAATACTGTTTATTTACATTTGAGTGGACCGTTCCTGCCTGCTTTGACCTCCGCAATTGTGGTCCATCATATAAATATATAATATTTATTCCTTTCCTCACTCTCTCTCTCGTTCGGTATTATATCTACACCTTATGACCGTCAACCATCAATGATCATTCAGGTGCTATAGTCTCTACTTTATTCTTTCTTCCTAACAGTTTCCTACTTTATTGTTACATATCATCTCAGTGTTCAGGTTATCTATTGATGGAACCGGATCTCTCCGGGGTTGTTACTTTCCCTTTTCATCACTGAAGAATAAGACTACTGTCTATGTATGTATCAGATTTCACTCTACGTACCTTTTCCCTTTCTGAATAAAATCTAACTCACACCGTTTCTCCTTCTAGACAAGAATTCTCACTATTCAATATGTTGGGTTAATCATCACCCTAAACTCGTCTCCTTGTCCGTGAAATATTCATCACCTAAACTACTTGAGTACTGCCTTCAACATGGCCACTCGCGTACGTGCCATCTGCACACTACCCACGCCTCTGGACTGCTGCTGAGAAAAGCGTGCTTCACTGGAGTGTTGTTCACCCCTTTCATGCGCATTATTGTTCGCGCATCCCCTTTTTGTACTCTATCTGAACTTTCCCATATCTGATTCTCATGATTTGTTCCCTTACTGCCACATTATCACCTTATCTCCACTAAAAATAAATTATTTATCCGTAGGATAAAAAATTTATTTTAATGACTGTACCAACCATTATTGTACTTAACTATGTATCAAAAAAAAAAAAATATCCTTAGCAATATGCTGTTACAACCCTAGCTCAGCACATTACCAATTCCTATCTGCTCATATTACATGATTTCAAATACATACTTTTGACATGTAATACATTCCACTTCCTTAGTGGTCTTCACTTTTTTTTTCAAATGACTTAACTTGTCATTATTTTCTTATGTTACGACATATTATCATAACAAAACTGAGGAATCACTCTTATCCCGTCACTTTTCTTAAGTGACCTTTCCTCTTCACATTTATGACTGTTCTTAACCCTTGTCTTTCTCACTCACATTCTGCCAACTGTGTACTTATCCATAGAAAGTTTATTTCCTCTTACACCTCCAGTCACTCCTATTGTCATACATGTAAATTCATCATATTGTATTATTTTCTGTCACCACACACCTGGTGTGAATTGTTTAGCCTTTTTCTTCTCTCATATAAAGCCCAAACATGTCGTCAGTCGTGTCTTTGTATATACATAATTCCTGATGGCGTGAGCCATTTACTATCATGGCAACACTGAATTGCCATCTTCCTGTACACCCTTTTTTAAACTATACCCCTGTCCATAGTCTCCTACGCCGAAATATTTGAAACTTCTTAGGTCTACCCATCTTAAACCATTTTGTCGTGTTTACCTACTTGCATGTTTTTCTCCTGCTGACCTGTCACTTGACTTCCTTTTCCACTTATGTCTATTTCTCTTTACTCTATTTTCCGTCCACTCCTTATCACTTTGTTTCATGGTTTCTCCATATTTCTTCTTTTGTCACTGTTTCTTTAGTACTCCATATCTGTATCATGTTCCTGTGCCTTCTTCTTTGTCCCTTTCTTATGGCTTCTAAATGTCCGTTCCCTCTCTGGAACTTCTCTTTGTGCTATCTCCTTTTCTTTCCTTTTCGAGAACACTCTGTACGAGTTCGTATATGTTCGGTGAGGGTTACCCTCCATAGACTCTCATTTGTAGTCTGGTAAACACCGCACTTAACGTTTTTATGTGTTTTTCGTTCCCTCCCTGGAACGTTCTCAACACATTTCTCTATTTCATGTATTACGGAGAAAAAAAATATAATTTCTCCCCAAAGTCTTCATAAGACTCGGGCTACTGCCGCAAAAATCTCTTTGCCCTTTGCTCCATGGCTTCTCACTTCTACATAAGTTCCTTCTAGAACTATCTCTTCTATATGTCTGTGCCATCCTTCCTGTGGCTTCTCAATACTCCCGTCACTTCTCCGTGACTCTCATCTCTTATCTATCTTCCTATGGTTTCTGTTATGTTCGGTGGAGTATGACTCCACTAAAAGTCTACTCACGACTTAGCTAACGCCGCCATTTTTATTCCTCTCCTTCCATCGTTTATCCGCCTCCCTCCATGCAGTCTGCCTGATTGTCTCTGCATGTCGTCTCCACATTTCTGCCCTGTCGGCAATTATTTTATCCAGGTTGTATACTGGAAACTCCCGTTCTCTACTCCTACTTCTATATTTACTCCCTTCTTCCTTAATTCTTCTACTATTCTCTCCTCTTCTATAAGTCCTTTTGTGTCTGTGACTACCGTCACTCTCCTCAGACACTACACTGTCTGAGTCAGTCGACACCGATTCTGACGACCATCTCCGTCTACTGCTATATTCTGCTTCATTAACTGTCTGTCGACTTTTTCTCCTGATCGATCTATACTCTTCTTTGTAATCCTCATTATCTGTGTCCTCCATATCTGTTTCTTCCTCCATCATTTCGATCACAAGGTTGTGAACTTCTCTTTGCCATTTTGATAAGTCTGTATCACACTTTCCTTCTAGCACTTTCCGCACCTTACTTGTTGTCAAAGATCGGCTCCTCTTAGGGTACATTTTATTGCCTTCTTTATCTCATTTACACTAATTTTCTTCGTCTTTATCTGATTTATGCATCCACGATTACTATTCTCACTTTTCGGCCAATAAATTATATTGCCTTCATCGTCCGTTCTATGATCGAGTTCGTCCGACCAGTAGCCCTGTGCATATTCGTCAGAGTCCATAACTCTATCTTCCCCACTTGACGAATCAGATTCTGATTCTATGTCAAGCTGGTACTTTTCATGTACTGTATTTACGCCCTCCTGTTTCGTCTTTCTCTTCACCAAGCCTTCAAATTGTCTATGTCTAGTTTTCTTCTTATGTACTGCTCTTGTACGCCCATAACATGTGTCCATGTCCTGTATTTCTTGTGGACTTGTTTTCTTAGGATTCCTTCTTACTGCTGTTCTTATATGCCTGTTAGATGCGTCAGTGTCCTGCGTTTCTTCTATCCTATCTTTTCCATTGTCCGCCTTCGCTGATCTTTCTTTCTCTTGCAGTAATATCTGCATCGGTTCATCTTTCTTATTCTTTACCTCGATGCTATCCCTATGCTGTGGTACCACTACTTCTTTAGCCGTTTGTTGGTTCGTCCTTTTTACACTGAGTGGTATCTTAGACTTTCTCGTATTGTCTAACCCATGTGACCATGTTTCATTTTCTCTCATGACGTCTTTCTCCTTTTGTGCTGGCCCCAAGTGTGACGCTACAGTATCTATCTCTGTTTGTGTACCAACGCTGACCCTGTCTCTCTGTATGTTTTCCTGTTTCTGGACTGTTGTCCTACCCTGACTTGTCCATGGTCTATTCCTATTACCTTCTTCCTTTATTGTGACATGTTGCTGGCAAGATCCTATTATTTTTCTCCACACTCCTAGCGGTTCTACCTTCATTTCCCAACCATTCTGTGTTCTTATCTGGCACTTCTGTTGGTTTGCTATGTTGATGTTATTTATTTCTATGGACTTCCCTTTTCTAACTTCTGCCACAAAATTCCTGACCGCCATTCTTATTCTTCTTTTATTAAGTGTGTTCCAGTGTGCCTGTACAGCAGCTGTTTCTAGGATTTTGTTTTTGTCATTTTCTCTATCACAAGTGTGACAATGTCCTTTCCCTTTCGTATCGTAAGATTTATACTCTGATTGAAGATCTCTTTCATTGAGTAATGTGTCTAGTCGCCTTCTCATAAAATCAGTGACCAGACCAGCAGACGAAAAAATCGCAATTTTAACTTTCTCAAATTCATCTGCATTTATTGACATTGCATATTTGTCAATGTCTGTAAGCCACTTACGGCATGCATGTGGGTCACCTGAAAATAAGTCCACATTACCTTTTATGTTTGCGTATTTAGCACTGTTGTCTACCTTGGCTAATGTGTCGGTAATCGTCTTTACGAGGGCTAGAGTCTGACTGTCTTGCTTGTTATACTGAGTCTGTTTGGCCTGTGCCATCATACAATCTGAAAAAATAGTTACTTATTTCTACTGCTAACTAATCAAGTATAATCAAAAGAACAAAAATAATATATATATATATATCAAACTGTCTTGTACCTGCAACTAAAAATAAATTTATTATTAGTTGTTGGGGGGAGGGTGGACGCTGTGATGAATTACCGTGATACAACGTTAAAATATCTCCAATTATAAAGATAACGGGTAAGATAACATGTAGGGATAAAATAATGCGTAAGATACTAGGATACATGGTCGCCTATGCCCGCGTTTCCTACCGCCATTGAAACTAACTAGTTAGACATGCAGACGAAACGGTACCCTTTTAGACGGGAGGGAAACGGAGATAAAAATCATTATGACGGTCTGAACACGTGTTTGAATCTAGAAAGGCAAAAAGACGCAATTTGTAGTTTAAAGAAAAAAAAATCACGCCACCAGTTAACACAATGTAATGAATTGGTAGAAAAAGGACCTTAGCTCTTGTTAGAAACAGTCGTATCTTAGACGTTTTACCGTACTTGGTGGTTTTGTTCGAATATAGCGGCAAATGCCATACCCAAAGGTTCAAAACAAGATTCAAAAACTAACCTTGAGAAAAGTAGGTTTTTCTTTAATAATAAAGTTATGAAAATAAAACCTAGCTAGTTGGATAGCCCATCTTAAGCTGACAAATAATATACTTTTATTTATACAGACGGACAGACAACACGGAAGATATTGACGAAAGACCGTATTGTTCCAATCAGACTAGCGAACAGTATTGTTGTGCATACTTTCACTAAAGTCACATTTTTGCGTCCATGAGACAGAAAAATGCAAAAATCAAACTGCAATGAACTAGCAGGGCAAACTCGGTAGATAGAGGCTAAAAATAACTTAGGAAGCAGGTTTGTGCAGTTTTTACATGTAGTAGTCCAAATAAACAAGTGAAATTGGGGAAAAGCCAAAATGTGACCGACGTACATTTGAAAAATTGAGATGTACTTTTGACTTTATTTTCAAAATTTAAATGGAAAAGCTTGGTCTTCCGATCTGATTCGCCAACGCATTTTTATATTAGCGGGATAGAGACGCACATTTTTGCCATTCGATAGAAGTCTGTCCTGTAACACAGTTCTTAACTGCTAGTGGTGTTTTCCAGGAAATAATACATAAAATTCAGTGGGACGCCATACTCTAGCCAGCAGCTCAGCTGAGTTTTGCTAGTATTAAGTAACTGTGTTCTCACTTCTGAATTGTGGTAAGGATAAAAGCATTTATCTTGTTTATTTTAATATTTTGAGTGATTGATACTGCCATATCATGAAAGATGATTACGACAAGTAAGTGCTTGATCTAGGTCCCCAGCCGCAGCCCAGGGCCTAGAGACAAACAAACAATATATGGAAACCTAACTAAGACCATGGAAGGCGGATCTATTATTGAGATCAGTGGGAACATATCACCCATCTCATTGAATGAAAGAGGAAACTATTGAATATATCTCAGATGCAATGCAGTCTTGGGGAACTGGTACTATTTGAAAACAACTGGGTAAGATGTGCTATGTTGGTCCGAGAGATCTGACCCAGTCTGTGTAATGTTGTTGTGTGGTGTTGTGTATAAGAGTGGCGCAGTAGATAGAGTACTGACACATGGCACAAAATTTTGTTTCAGAAATTTCTGTTTTGGCACTAAAGGGGTGCCAAATGCTTTTGTAAGAGTACACAAGCGGATGTCTGTGCCGCCTAACATTGGTGTCTGTGCAGCCTAATATTTTACTCCAGCTACGGAGAGGAGTGGGCCACAAGAATCCTATACCAGATCGTCACAGGCGAGATAAGTGAAAACCTGGCCTGCTGGAGATTCACAACTATTCCACCATCAAATAAAGAAATAACTATTGAGAACTATAACATTTAACTTCATTCCATAAGTCAATGGACAATGATTTTGGTAGTCACAGATTGGGCGTGATGACGCCACTCCAACGAAACATCCAGTGCTAGTTCTCCCAAAGACATTATAGATAATAGTAATATTAACCATTCTTATAATATACCTATGTACACAAATTACATTTTATTATGCCATATATATATATATGCATTTCATTGATAAATCCATATCATTTCATATGTTCTGACCAAAATAAAATTTGGTTCAGAACTAATAAATTTAAAAAGATTTTAAAACTTAAACTATAACAGCCAGAGTTAGTTCAGTGTATTGTAGAGTTTATCATTATTATTAGACTTATTGATTACATGTGTGTGTCTGTATATTACATTAACTACACATTACATTTCAGTACCCTAGACTTTTTAACGTAGCTAACATTCATAATAGTCTAATAAGTCTGTTTTGAGGTCGTAAGTGGTAGCAGAAAGGCCTTCTGTAATTCACATAAACTTTTATCTCAGGAGCCTTCACAGCTGACCTCATACAGTACACTAGGTAACATAACAATCATACAATAACATCAAAAACCACTACAGACGCTGAAAAAAAATGATTCTGTTACACAGATTAAATGCATCTAATGTTAATACACAACTGTGTGGTCATTGTTTAACTATTAATTTCTATTATCGTAGTGTTAATGCCTTTACACCGTGTCACTTATATCCGTACTTAATATCACTAACTAAAATGGTACCTACATTATCTATACCTTAACTAGTTGTGTTGATTCTTCGTTGGAGCGCTCTTGTTTTCTAATGTCCACTTGTAGATTTGCTACACCTTCATAACCGCTGTGCTCCAGGTACTTTTGTACTACACAGTACGTTACAGGAGTTCACACGTATTCTTGCTTGACCGGTGACCACGTACAGCTGCGATAACATTTTCTCGGACAGGTGGTTGGAGAGAAAAAAATGTTTCATCGCCTTGCTTGTGATTCGGTCTGGTGATTCTCGATGTCAACACGTTGAGCTGTCCACAATGTTGGTACTAGAAGTTGTTCTGTTTCTTGCTGCTGTGCTTGTGATTCGGTCTGGTGATTCTCGATGTCAACACGTTGAGCTGTCCACAATGTTGGTACTAGAAGTTGTTCTGTTTCTTGCTGCTGTGTCTATTGTTGACGTTATTTTCTTTCTTGCTTCTCTGTTTATTGTCGATCTGGTGATTCTCGATGTCAACACTTCGAGTTGTCCACAATGCTGCTACTCGAAGTTGTTCTGTTTCTTGCTTCTGTGTCTATTGTTTACATTTTGTTTCTTGCTGCGCTGTTTGCTGTTGACGTTGTTCTGTCTCTTGATTCTGCGTCTGCTGTGATGAGTCGTCCCCCGTGCTGGAAGGTTTGAAGGAAAACAATTTGTTTCCGAGTTGTTGTTACAGAACAGCGAATGTCAATCTTGCTTTGTTGTAGCGACGTATTCTCGTGCAGGTCGATTTGAAAGAAGAAAATTCTGACTTGGTTTTTGGAGGTGGCGTTTTCGCTTGGCTGGTTCCGATACTGTACACTTTTTTCTGTGTTTACAACTTCCACTGTTGTCACTCTGCTTTTTTCATATGTTATCGAAATGTAAATATGAATTTCGTTTGAGTTGTACTCTGCCGTCTGTAGTTAGTGAGGTCTGTCACAGATCCGAAAACGTATTATGGTGTCTTCTGCCTAAAGCGAGGCTATATGACAGCATAAAGCATAGTTGCTGAACTACTGTTTATAAACAATGTGTGTGTGCTGCTAGAGGTTGGTCTCGGCACCAATTCTTTAAAGGATGTGACAGCCTGGTCGCTGTATCATGAATCATATTATGTGGCAATGTCTGCCCAGGTCCTTTTACCTCTTTAGCTAGCAATGATATGCTGTATAATTAAAACAGTCACACACACAGCGAGCGATGACATAACGCCATAGTTAACTGTAATACTGTTTATTTACACTTGAGTGGACCGTTGCTGCCTGCTTTGACCTCCACAATCGTGGTCCATCATATAATTATATAATATGTAAGTTCTTCCTTAATATTTATTCCTTTCCTCACTCTCTCTCTCTCGTTCGGTATTATATCTACACCTTATTATGACCGTCAACCATCAATGATCATTCAGGTGCTATAGTCTCTACGTCTGTTCTTTTTTCCTAACAGTTTCCTACTTTATTGTTACATATCATCTCAGTGTTCAGGTTATCTATTGATGGAACCGGACCTCTCCGGGGTTACTTTCCCTTTTCATCACTGAAGAATAGGACTACTGTCTATGTATGTATCAGATTTCACTCTACGTACCTTTCCCCTTTCTGAATAAAATCTAACTCACACCGTTTCTCCTTCTTGACAAGAATTCTCACTATTCAATATGTTGGATTAATCATCATCCTAAACTCGTCTCCTTGTCCGTGAAATATTCATCACCTAAACTACTTGAGTACTGCCTTCAACATGGCCACTCGCGTACGTGCCATCTGCACACTATCCACGCCTCTGGACTGCTGCTGAGAAAAGCATGCTTCACTGGATTATCGTTCACCCCTTTCATGCGCATTATTGTTCGCGCATCCCCTTTTTGTACTCCATCTGAACTTTCCCATATCTGATTCTCATGATTCGTTCCCTTACTGCCACAATATTTACCTTTATTTATTTATTTACTTAGTACAGCTTTCCACTGCTGTTGTGTGAGTACTCCCAGATGTTTCAAACTAGTACTGATTGCGTGTACTGTTATTACAATTTGTTTTCGTTGTATACTGATATACATTTTTATACAGAATAGATGAACAGGAAGTAAATGATAAACAAGTCCACTTGTTCTTCTAAAATCTCAGATGCTTATACAATAATGCTTTATTTACAAACTTCTGATGAAGGAGATATAAGCATAACAGTTATATATGCACTGAGGGATCTCTGCTTCTAGAAGTCCGATAGTCACGCGAATTCGCACCTTTGAAATGTAATTATGTAATGCGCTTTCTTTTTTTTTTTTCAAAAGCTCCTCTGGTATAGAAAATAAAGTATGCATTAGTAACTGCAGATAAGGTCGATTGTCAGAGAAGATTGTTTTATTACCCTTCACAAAAACCCATGGTTCTATTAAGTTGCCCATTTTATCTAAACTGTAAAACTTTGTATTAGTGTGTGTGACGGTATTGCCTCACCTGCTTTGCAGTAGTGGTCCTACAGTGGCCAAAAATCATAAGTATCTAATTTGGGCTTCAAAGGTATCTACCTTCGCACAAGATTACTCTTGGCAGAGATGTAGATAGAAGGTGATGACACTTCTATTACAAAGGGGGTCTTCACAAGATATTCAGAATAAGCGAGAACAATACTGCTTTGGCTGAGTATGTTAACTCTGTAATTCTACCGAAGCTTTTGTGAAGGATTTAACCACTTATTAAGTTCAGCTCGTTTAAGCCCCCACCCCTGATTTACTCAGTGGAATTCTTTTATTCCAGTATATCTATGTTTAGAATGTGTGTAGTAATTTGACTGAGACAAACATGCAGTAACTTTAAAATGATTAAATCGAAGTTAAATTTATAACATTACAAATAACAAAATGTAATAATCACTTTAGGTTTTAACAGTTGGAAAATAATTTGAATAGTTATGGATCAAGAAAAGTTATCCTCACAGTCTTTAGGGAATGTGAGATGTTACAAGAAGTTCAAGTGGCAGCATAGATTTGAACTTAGCCGCCAATGACGGTTCTGCTCCTTCTTACGGGTTGGTTCTTTTCACTCCGCTAACGCTCGTCTCTATTCAAGGTTGTTGGGGGTAGCTCGTTTCCCAGAAATGTCAAGGAGAGTCTATCACGTGGGTCCTTCGTCTTAAAGCTTAGGCCACTGTTCCCTTCTTGTTCCAGAGAAAGTAGTTTCTGCAGGTATCACCAATAACTATGGTAACAGAATAGAACGAAACGCTCTTCTGAGTATGGCGTTTTCCACCCCATAGTTATGGGTTCCTATCTTCCCATACCACCATCCCAGTTACTCAGACTTTACCCTCGATGAGAATTAAATTTAATCCCTCGGGATAAAACTTTCTTTACATTTAAATAGAATAGCTTTAGCTTTACATGACATTTAAATGAAAAGGTTAATAATACAGATAGAGTCTGTTTACATATACATCTCCACTGATTGAAAAGTGTTCACAATATAAATTGAGTATGTTTTCATTTATGTTTTACGCTGATTGAAAAGTTTGAAACTTCCATTACTTTAAAATGAATATTTTCACATAGACGTTTACACTGGTTTAAGCTTGAAAACTTACATTACTTTTAAAGTGGCTATGTTTATGGTGACATTTACAATGCTTTGAAAATGTAAGTATTATACTTAGAATTTACATCATTTCTGTCATCTTTCCCTCCCTGCTCCATAGGGAATCTGGAATTACTTTATGCTTTTAGTTCTCGTTACGAAACTATCAATAAAGCAATCACCAGCCCGTGCAGTTGTGGTTCATGAATCATCATTCTATACGCTGAGGTTGCCAGCCTCAAATGACTGACATCCACAAGCGAGTTTCACGTATTAAAATTCACATGGTAATATATATATATATATATATATATATATATATATATATATTATATATATATATATATATATATATATATATATATGTGTGTGTGTATGTTAGTTCACATGTTAGTAATAAAATATGAAATGTAAATCACAACTTACGCCAATCCTGACTCACAGACTTTTTGCTCAGATGAATAAAAGAGACTTGAATCGGCCTCTTACACGCGTCTGGGATGTCGTTAATTAAATAAGTTCCCTCTCTGACTTCGTGTGTGGTCCTTCAGTTTCCTCAGTCCCGGTTTCCTTATTTAAAATGTTAGAGATTTCCTGGTCTATATTGTAAGTCCTGATAAATACTCCAATAAAAGGTGTCCGGTATTTTAAGAAGGAATTCTGAATTCCAATTCTTCACTGTAACATTTGGGTGTCTTGGCGAGCGATTTCTCAAGTGAAATAGCTTGAGAAAATGTCAAATTATATTAACTGCTTTCCCACGCCTTCGTTTGTTGTGAGCTATAAAAAAACTCCACTCATATTCAAATCGGATGTTATCCGATATCGGATAATTTTGAACGAAAGGCAGAGGTCAACTCTCCCATATATGGTAATAAGATGTCCGATGCCCTTGTGTACAAACTTACAGACAGATCGGTAAACGCATACAATAGCGTGTTCAAAATGTAACTATCTTCACTTTATCAGAAAGTACTCTTGTCATAACAAGTAAGACAGGAAACGCTTATGTTTCCACCGGTACACGAGATCTTGTGCTAATCTTAACCAAGCTGTACCACTCCCTTGCGACTGCGAGTAATTATCTCAGCAAATCTGGGTAGCGTCAAGAAAATGTGATTATTATCACCTAAAGGGGGTGTCAAGCAATTCGACAATACTCAAATATCTGCTACTTAGCAGAAAAATAACGAAGAAAGAAAGAAAGAAAGAAAAGTTCGATAATTGAGAGCACATAATAAAAATCAGTGCCACAAATGTACCGATACTGCCGGAGAGAAACAAAGATCGATAGGGCCGCCCCGTTTTGTCACAGTGTGGTACATCTAATGTCTTTAAATGTAAAAAAAATTATTATTTCTGAGTACAAAAATAAAATTGCATCTTTCCATCTTAGTAACTCTTCTGTGACTATTTCAAAACATAAAAATCAATTGGTTATATCCCTTAGACAGCGGTCAGCAACCTTGAGCTGTTGGGATCTACTTTATAATGAGCTCTAAAAAGATCTACTATAATAAAATCATGTCAGTTTTCATGTTTCTGATTATCTGGAATTTGAAAGTGCAGCTTATATGTTAACTTTCATCTCTGCTTCCTGCCATTCTATCAACGGATTTGATCTAGATATACAATGGCCCAGACTAAAGCCTATATGCGAATAACCACAGACAGAAATCATCACCCGCATAGAAACAAAGCTGACAAGAAGGTCGCAATTATAAAGAGCGTGATGTCATGGATGGCTCTGGCAGAGGCTACGATTAGACAGGTTACCCCGGTTGAAAATATCTCCAAGGGAGAAAAATAGAGTAAGTCAGTGATAAATAGACATACTACGAGCAAGTTCTCATCAGACGTGGCAGGGAGAG
This sequence comes from Oreohelix idahoensis, assembly GCA_024509875.1. Classification (NCBI taxonomy): domain Eukaryota; kingdom Metazoa; phylum Mollusca; class Gastropoda; order Stylommatophora; family Oreohelicidae; genus Oreohelix; species Oreohelix idahoensis. The sequence goes on from JAMPIV010013258.1 coordinate 73,733, forward strand.
CAGAGTTTGGGGCAATGGGAAAGCAGAGCTGGAAGTTAATCAACTGCTTCATGATAATGCGGGAAATGATGATGCAATTGTGTACACCAGTGTTTCCCAAACTGTTTCGGGTCACTGCCCCCTTGGGTCCCAGCGGCCCCCCCCCCCCCCTTGCATTTCCTCACAGTACATAAAAACTATAAATAGTGGAAGATAAGAGGAACTGCTAGTTCAAAACAGTGACGAATAATTGTTCTATTTATTACATTTTAATATATAGCTACAGCTACGTTTATTTATTAATTTAATTTAAAAAGAAAAACTTAATTACTTAATCCTGTATAACAAACAACAGTATACGAGAATATATTAGTAATAAACTTACTTCATTGTTCTTTTAACTTCAGTGACATGGATGTGCCTGGTGCAGTGATATCAGCTTCTCAACATCAGGCTGAAAGTTACTCAGAAGGAGTCTCAAATTCTCATGTTCAGTAATTTGCAGTCTGTTTCTTTGCTTCGAAAGAAGTTGGACAACCGCGATGAAACCTGCTGTACTAAATATGATGCTGGGAAGGCAGTACGGAACATCTTAACCTTTCCCCACACTGCAGGATAGCGTTCAGAGATTTATGTCTGCAACCAAAAGTCTTGATATGATTTTTTTTTAACATTGGCTTAAGCTCAGCGTCATTTTGCAGCGATATCAGTTCTTCTTCCATCCTTCCTAGTTCCTCACTGCACGTGTCCAGGAATGGATTTAGTATCCAATAGGGAATAATGATCAAAAGACGATCCTGAAACCTCTGAGACATAACTTTACGCAGCATATATAGGTGTTCACAATATACTTGAAGATTATCCTCTGGTATTTTGTCTTTCTCCTCCAACTCTAAGAGGCTGTGAAACTGGATTAGCTTGCGAAGGCCAAAATTGCGTTTGAATAGTGTTAATTTGACCAGAAACGTGCATACGACAGATTTGACTTAATTTTCTTGCAGTTGCAGATTTAAATCATTAAACTTTGTGAATAAATCTGACAAATATCCCATGCGTTGACTGATATTCATTAGTTCTGTACTGAGCGAAGTATGCGAGTCTTTAAAGAATTCTTCCACAGTTTCAAAAAGAGCATGAAAGCACCTCAGACAATTTCCTTTTGAAAGCCACGACTTCTGTGTGCATCAGGAAGCGTTAAAATTATTTATCATTCTCATTTATTATTTGTGAAGCCGATCACTTAGTTTTTTAGCAACAAAATGCTGTCTGTGAATTACACAGTGTATTGTAAATATACACTTTTAAGGAAGCGATAAACCCGCGGTAACAACCTATCATTGATGGTACCCCATCTGTTGCACAAGCAAGAATGCTAGTAAGAGGAATGTCCTTCTCTTTGAAAAATTGATCAACTACACGAAGTATTGACTCCCCTTTCGAATCTGTTGCTAGTTACCTTGCAAATAACAACTCTTGAACCAAGCTTTCATCTTTTACGAAGCGAACATACACAAGAAGCAAAGATTCGTTGCCCGGCAAAGTTAACTCATGTCACTGCAATGCAAATTCTGTTGTCCTAAGTATTTTGGATAATGTGTCTTCAACATTCTCAGCCACTTCGTCTATTCTTCTTTGAACAGAGATATTGCTGATTAATTATTTGTTCAGGTGACTTATGCATAACTCTATTCACAACCTCACTTATAGCTGGCACAATCATGTTTTCTCCGTTTATTAGGCTTTCCAGATTTAGCTATCAGTAATGAAATGTATGAAACTCGCAAACCATTATAGTTTTGTTGTGAAGTGATGGTAAAAAAAAAATCGCGAGCAGTTTTACGTTACTGAAAGTTTTCACGAAGTGACTGAAAATATGTCAAGCTTTTGCCTGCTTTATCAGAGTGCATTTTTTCAAATGTTCGAGTATTGAAGGTTTCATCGCCTCATTTGAAAAGGCACTCTCACACAATAGACACATTATTAGCTGTTGGTTATTTTGTGCTGGAATAAATCCATATTTCAGATATTCAACGCTGTATTGTCTGCACTTCTTTTTGGTTTGTTCTACTTGTGTCATATTTGTTCTGGATTCTGGAACAAAGATTTGATTTTACAGTTTTACAGATAGAAAAATATGTGTCAAGTATGCAGCAAAAACTGATTTACAAGTGGCTTTACACAAATTTTTACACAAATGTTCTCATCAGTTTACTTTTCTTTTTTATAAAATTTCTTAACTATAATCATTAATACATTAAAAAAAATAACAAGAACAATTTGAAAATTAAACACAATCAGCAACAGCCACAACAACATTGAAGTAACCCAATAATGATTTCATAAAAGTATAATAATAGTTATTTAATATGAAATAATTTAAAATAACTCACTTTTGTAGATAGGCCTTAAGCTCTAAAGTTAGGGAGCCAGTGAGGTAACTACAATGTGAGGAGCCCCCGGGCACAAATTAAAAGGAGGTTACATAATGGATTGAACCATATTCAACATATGAAAATCTATATCAAAGTGAATATGCTTAATTAATAATGCTGTTAGTAAAACTCTGTGCAACAAAAAAACAAAAACAAAAAATATGAAAACTTACATAATCGACAGGATGAAATAGTTTGATACCCAGTACAAGCTTATTTGAAATCCCCGTTCACATAAAGTGCCGAGAAAGTTTGTTAGTCTTGCTGATTGGCAGCACCAAGATGCAATAGAGGGGAAACGTACGCCGCGTCAGTCGATTTATAAAAGTCTGAAGTTAAGGTAGGAACAAAGGTTCAGAGGTTCAAAGACTGATTTCTACTGCCAAATATTGTTGATTAAACACTTGGCTCTATTGAACCTTTCCTCTTGTTTATTAAAGTACCGTGATTATCACGTTACCACTAGCCCCAGTAAGTACTGAGAGAGTAAAATCTGCAACAAAGCAAAAATCGGTCGTTTCTGAAACATCAGCAGGTATCTAATTTTGTCCACTGCAAGTCGAAAGTACTCTCCGGCACACCTTGCCAATGCCGATGCCCATATTAAACTAGTAAACACTCTTTATGAATGGTTTTCACCTTCTGTTAAAATCTTTGTGAGCAAACCACAGACTTCTTGCTGGTCGTTTCTCTTTCTTCGGGAGTGACCGAATGGACAATAGGTGTTTAGTTATACCAGCTTTTGTAGCAGTTCCAGATTACAATTTTTGATCAGCGATGGTTACCTGAGCTCAGAATGGCACGTATAGAAGAAACTTTGCCTTGCTTAATGATCCTCGTAAGACAATCATCCGCATCGTCCCCGCCTCATTGATTTGTCTCTCTGTAGGGAAGTCTGAACCATATCTCGGCGATCATTCAAAACATTACACCGTACAGAAATTCCGAGAAGTCCAACACCCAATCAAAACCGCAGCTCGGTATATGCAATGCTAATATTTTGTAAGGCCTTTAAGTAGGAAGACGAGAAAGTGTAGATGTTGAAAATTTTTCGAAAGGCAATGTGCAGAGATGAACGGAATATATCAATGATGAAGAACGTAAATCGATAATAAGAATAATTAGCTATTGGCAGATATCTATTTTCACTGGAAGTGGCGTAGAACCGGAGAAAATGTGTATTTAAGGCATCGAAGCATGAACCATGTTGTGCTTTGCCATGTTTAGGCTGCTACATTGAAAAATCGGATTAATCTAGACATAAGAGATACTGCAATATATACAGCTTAGCCCTAAGAATAATATAAGCTTTGGGTGAAAGAAATCCGTTCAAAGATAAAGAAACTAGAACGATTTCAGGTTTTTCATACTAGCACAGAACGCCTAAGATTTTCACTTTTTCTAGTCTGCAAAATACTTTGCCCTCGATGCTTTCTCGTACGGGAAACCTTGACCTATAAAAGGCGGAAGGTACCGATAGTAAAACACTTGCCACATAATTCAAACTTCAGACACGAGCGGAAAACGTTTACTACCAGACTCCATTGCCATCTGTAGGTTAACACAGTCTGTACAGCCATTAAAAGCCGGTCTGCATGTATTTGGGGGTAACAAAGAATGTAATTACATATGTATATATAATTACATTATTAATATGTGCCTTATAGAAGTGGATAAGTGTGTTTGAAATCACTGTGTAATTCTTGGAAGGAATACAAACATGTGTTAGCTCAATTTAATTGTGAAATGAAAGCAGATGGACGTGTAGATTGTGATGTTAGTTTTAGGAAAGTATTTTGAAGATGTTAAGCTTGCTGGAATGGACCACCTTATTGGAAAGAGGGAAAGAATGAAAGAAATTATTTTATTGTACAAATTGAGTTATAACATAACTCTTTCCACAAGGCCATCTGATTGTAAGGAAGCAAACCATGGACAAACTGTAACCAGAGAGTTACTGGAATTGTGTGCTATTAATTAAATGTATTATGTTATTTTTGACTTGCTATGATTCTCATGAGTAACCACATCTTGTTTGATCTGTCTCATCTTACCTCCTGACTGGATAGGGAGTCAGTGGGCGATACTACGTAGGTTATATATATTATATTTCAGGGTATATCCTGCCTTGAAGAGTATAATACATTCTACGTGCGTAAGTCAGCTGGAGGAAGCTCTTGCTTGTTGTTCTGAGCCCTTGTGAAATGTCAGAGGGTCTTCAACAGTGCCACCTTTAAGATTGGAAGAAACGCAGTTGTGGGATTCTTTCCAGGTCCATTGCTGGGCCAGGCCTAGGAGAACGTTTCGAAGATAAGTAGCCTTGTTTGGGCTACTTGACTTTACAAAACCGTACCACACAAAAGAAATTAGAAACTTAAGATTATAAGAATCTAAGAACATGGATCATATAACCTACGAGTTTATTCTCTACAAGTGCACATTGAAATTATGAAACACAAGTATGTGGTGTTAAAGAACATAGCAAATGCCATTATAACTTGTGATATAATAATATGAACATTTGTTCAAGTTTAGCACAGAAGAAAGACAGTTTTCATCAAAGATCAAGAAAGCAGATGAAGATGAACTTTATTTAACTGTAAATTGAATATAAATTCTTGACAGTGAAACTATATATATATATATATATATATATATATATATATATATATATATATATATATATATATATATATATATATATATATATATATATATATATATATATATATATATATATATATATATATATATATATATATATATATATATATATATATATATATATATATATATATATATATATATATATATATATATATATATATATATATATATATATATATATATAATTTATTTGATTTTATTTGAAAATTATCCAACAGAACAAAGAAAGATCCTGTACATAAATAAATTATAAATTGTACCAACAGTCTTAATTGAATTATTTAAGTTTGGTTCATAATTCTTGCTGGTTAGTTAATTAACCCTAGCAGAGTCATAGTCTAAGGTTAGTCTAGAGAGGGGCATCATAGGAACCTAAGATAGTAAGTACATTATCATCTCATCTAGGAACCTATACAGCTTGACTATATCTTTGATGTCGATACACGATTACTCTTTTCAGAGAATGGAGTATTTCTTTTAAGACAAATCTCTTATCTGGCACTATCCTGGTATTATCTGATACATCTATTTGTCCAGGATATCATCATTGTGTATACCTTTCCTCTCGCTACACTCTCAAATCAACAACTCATTTCTCTCCCGTACGTACCGAATTTAGCCTACAACATCCCCAACCACCCCTTACTACTGAACGCCCCGTGTTTACTACGCGCTTTTTTCTGTATCGCCCCCTTGGATCCTCCCAAAGCCCCCAGGGAGGCGGTACCGCCCACTTTGGAAACCATTTGTGTACACCGACGGGTCTGTACTCCGTGGCGAGAAATCAGACGAGCTTCTCGGCTAGAGTAAGGGTAGGATCGTGATCGAATAGAACAGAGCTTAAGTGACAACAACCTCCAGCATGAGAATAGAGATACAGGCAGCTGTCTGAGACTCCGTCAACTAGAGCAGTTATTGTGCCAAACACTCAGTCCATGCTTCGTAAGTTCCAAAGTGGATGGCTCCGGCATGAATGGAAAACATCCATAGAAACTTCGAATCTTCACGAATAGGTGCGTAGCTACAGTCCTGATCGTGCAGTGGTACACCACATTGAGAAAAGCTGACAGATTAGCTTCTAGAGCACCCATAGTGAGATCACTGGATATGGATAAGGGAGAAATATAAAAGATAATTAATGGTCGCCTATCAGAAAATGACACTGCAGTCGATGAATCAACAAGGCTAAGATTGCTGGAATTTGGCATCAAGCGTCAGGCTAACAGGAATGGATGTATGTCACGTGACACAGTGTATTTTACATTAAACACACATATGTCTTAGTCCTCGAAATACTAAACAAGATAGCGAGGGATGGAGTGGAACACACTCAAGTCATAACCAACACAAGTCATATTCCCAACTCTGTCCAATGTATTCAAAACTGTGGCCACAAATTTACAACAATATATATAGTCAGCGAAGTGTATCACATTCATGAACATCCCAGATCACAAAAATGCATTATATCCACACAAATAAATATGTCCTCGCACTCGACAGTTCAAGTCGACCATCACCACCAAAAACCCTCGTCGCCCTCCTGTTCCACTTTTTTCCCTGCACCAATCAGAACTCTCCTTGCACTCACCCCTGACTTGCTGACCTCGCAGTTTCGTGTTGGCAAGTTTACACCACTCTACTGACTACCTCTCATACATGACTGACATAACGTACCTGCTCCCAGCGGAGCACAGACAGTCCACAGCCTAAGCTATGACACACGATGCATCCTTCGTGTGTAAATGAGCGCGCAACAGGAACAGTTAGCTTCCATACCCTTCGACACATGCTGAGGGAGACTGAGCAACTATGGATTTACCCGGAGTGCAAAGATGTGAATTCTGTTCTACGATAACGATAACTAGCAACGAGCGGTAGATAATTTAAACTACATTATATTTTTACCGAATGTTAACTTCGCTTTAAGGAAAAGATTTCGTTCCTAACTGAATCAGTTTATGAATAAAGTGATATTTATTAAGCTGGATCCTTGGTTTTGACTGAAAAACGTGGGGGGGGAAACGTACCTTTAATCCTAAGGCTTCTATGTTTTTTTTTTTTTTGTTTTTTTTTTTAATGCCGGCTGAGGAGTCCGAAATTTTATTGCTCGCAGTGGTGGGCAGTGACCGAGTTGCCTCATATGGCAGTGCACAATAGGATCGTGTTCACTCTTGCACATATCATATTTCATTAGCATCTTTGTAGAGTAGAAATTTGTGATAAGACTTTTAGGCCTACTTGGATAAAGTGAAAAAAATCAAGCTGGAAATTAAAAAACGAAGTTCCTTCTACCTACATTATTGACTTGTGTGCCCGTGTCAGTTAAATGCGCAAGTAGTTATATTTATTTTTGTTTGTTTTCAATCAGAGCTAATCCTTTCTATATTGTTGTTCAAGTGCTACAGGCCTTCCGCCAGAGATGGAGATTCTTGACTTTTGCTAATTTTCCTTTCCAGGTTCGTTCTTACCCTTTATGGTTTAGTGATAAGCAAAACGGCCCCAAAATGACAATGTATATCCAAAAGAAAAACTGTAACGTTCCAAAAACAGCAATGCAGTAAATTCAACCAGAAGTTTATTGAACGTCATTCGACAAGCACTGGTATTTTCACAATGACATGATCGTTTACTTACGTATAAACAAAATAGTGAGTTATATCCAAAAGGAAAAAACTACTGATCTTCATAATCTCTAAGACGAAACTCGAATCTGGCTTGCCTAACACAACACAATGAATACCTAGCAAATCTCTTCCTTTTTTCGTATTTTTCCACCTTTTATACAGTTCCTTCTTTTTCTCGCCATTTTACACACGTCTCGCTCATTTTATACACGTCTAGCTCATTTTACACACGTCTCTCTGTTTTCGAAATTTTGCACACGTCTTTCTGTTTTTTCGACATTTTTCACACGCCTCTCTAATCCACCTTAACAATTGGAAAAAATCCAAGATCACAACTCTCACTTCACACTTCCCGCGCATAACACCAATTCATTATTATTTTCTGGGACTGCACTACCTTGCCCTCTCAGAGCCGTGAACCTTTAATGATACTGCGTTTTGTGCGAAAACGCCGTATCTGCTTTTAATGTCTGTCATTCTTATATGTAGCATTATAGCACGTATAAATGCTAGTGTAGGCCAGCCGGTCACACTTGCATTAGAACTGATACCCTTTGAGGGGGGGGGGGGCACACAAAAAGAGTAAGCTAATAAGTTGGCCAAAATAAACAGATCCACACACACGTCAACCCCTCCCCTGCACATTTACAACTTATTGATCACGCTAAGGTACCATGAACTGTAGATATAATCATTATATGCATGGCTTCCCTGAGACCTGAATTATATTTCAAGGGTTCCTCATGGATAAAAAGTTTGAGAAATGCTTTCTAAGATTCTCAACTTACCCCTGCATGTGTACAATGTCTTCCAGATTCTCATTAATGAATCAAGTTATGGTCCCTATTAAACAGAGGTGTGAGAAACCACTACTTGGACGAACGAACGAACGAACTAACTTTATTTTCGAAGGGTTAAGAATTGGGCGCGCAGACACGTCTAACATTCTGCCCTTCCACTCTCATTTATCTTGAGTGGGATTAAGGTAGGAGGACAGACAACCTAAGGCTCAAGATACGGTAGGGGACCACCACACACGTTAGAATTCACACTTAAAAGTGGGAAGAACACAACTAGTTCCTATTCAATGTTTATTACAAAAAAATATGACAATTTCGCGCCAGCATGGCGAGGTCACCATATGACCGTGAAAACCAAAAATTGAGAAACCTCCATAATTACGTTCATTAGCTATAACTAGATTATAACTAACCTGACGAGATGTCGCCAAAACTCAGCAGGAACATATCAAAAGATCTGCTGCTGACGATAAGGCTAGAAAATATTCACAGGTCTGTCCTTCAAGCTATGTGGGCAGCCATTCAGGCAGGCTAAAACGATCCGCTTAACATGGCAGACGCAAGTCGACTGACCAGCACTTTCCAAAACTCTCGTGGTCACATCATCACGTCATATGACTCCAGTTCACTAGAACTGACTTGAGTTATGCGTTCTAAATAATAGTCTACCGGCTGCGCATCCAATGGAGCATCCGCCTGTTATGATAGTCGTAAACATACCGCGACAAGAGGAAAAACTCATAGCCAGTGATCGAAAACGAAACGGCAGATCGGACTCAAGACTCAAGAATATTGGACGCGTACAAGGTAATGCCGTTGAACACTCAGAAATGACAAGACAGAGGAAAACTCCACTGGGTATTGTCGTATTTTGAATCTGTCTAACAACACGGTCATATTTACCGCGCTCACTATAGGATAAATGGACCGATGGAATAGCCAATCAGGACGCTCCTTTTCTAGTATGTATAAAGAAACCTTTTTATATTTGACAGAAAGGGCCTATTCTGTGTATTTGATAGGAAGGAGTTATTTTATTTCTTAAACAATAACGATATATACAAGGAAATACATAACTATTATAACATCTGGGATATTACTTAATAAGAAAGTACAAAGACGGCCTCATAAAAGTAATTTATTTAAAGAGAAAAATTGGTTTTAGTGATATTTCTATATCAGGATAAGTCCCGATTTAGCTAATTAAAGACTGCATAGATTTAAATGCCAGGTAATAACTAAACAACACAGATATAGAAAGATAGAGATAAATTAGCAGTTCAAATATCACTTTAAATAACTAAAAACGGCCTAGTAATAAGTTAGATATAAAATATTTAAACTTAGTCACATTATATGGGCCAGCTGAAAAACGTTTGGGTTTTGATTCTTAAACACACATTTGGACCGTGCTTCCGATTGGGCGGACACGGCGCTACATATAGAACTGGGACTTAGGGGAGTCCGCCACAAAATTTAAATATCGAGCTGCATGAATCGAGCGCAAACTGTTACTGCAGGGTCTTTTGCCGCTGTGTTCTCGAAGCAGACTTAAAATTCCCATTGAAAGCCTGTATTCAGCTTGTGTATTATTGCCTGATGGTAAGAAAGATATATATATTTGTATATATTGTTGATTATTTGCCTGTGTATACCCTCTTATGTGTTCGGTGATGTGTAAAAAGTTAAACTACAGGACTAGTGTGTTGCCGTATTGAGGGCATACCTGTGTGATTTTGAAACGAAAGCCAGCGTTAGAAAATGTGTATAATATTTGTAAGTAGTGCAAAAATTATGACTGTAAATTTGAATAGGGTATTTGAATGAGTATTTCATCCTGGAATTACACACTGTTCACGATCATAAGATAGGAGTACAGGAATTGTTAACAAGATGTAATCAAGTTGTCACTTGCTATTGTGTACTTAACCAAATCATTGTATGGAAGCCAATCATGGGCTAAGGAATCTATCATAGTGTGACACGGGCGCTAGGGGTACCTCACACCCAAAGCCCGTGCACCAAGAAAATTTATAAAGGATCGTTTGACAGGGGTTGCAATTATTGGTTGCTTGCAACCCTCTCAGCAGCAGACTTAACAATTCAAGCAACCCAAAGCCTTATGCAGATCAACATTTAATTCTACCGAACAGAACCGAACACCAAACAACCAATCCAACAAACAATCAAACGAACACCCAGTCAGTGTTCATAGACTGTCTGAAAAATAATAAATAAAACAACGTCTAAGTGAACATCAATAGCATGGATAATAACACTTACCATACAGAAAACATGCGCCCACCTGATATCATCAACTATCTCACACACTCATGCGTGTCGTCCAATGCGACTAGTATGGTGTTGTGCATGAGGCTGGCAATCGCACCGGGTAACATAGGTTGCTACCGAAACCACTACTGCAAGAGCATCTGAATGCTTCATGCTGAGGCAAACCACACCGGTGGCCCCATGCTCCCTCAGGAGCGGAGAAGAGAAATATACAACTCTAAGTACGCCCACGTGCTCTCACAAACCATGTTCACATAACAATAATAATCAACTGGACATAAAATCATATTTTTCAATACATGTACAACAAATAATCTCAATAATGAGAATTAACTACTACCTCTCAACCGACCCACATCAATACTCGTTCCCGCACTCTGAACATGTCGTAAGTGACGATTGGTGTTTCCATGCTCCACCAGGAGCCAAACAGAGAAAACACCTGTCTCAACTTGCCTTACGCACCAGAAATCTAAATGACTATTCTCCCTTCTAAGTAACCACTAAAGATAAACAGTAGAATAATCAATAATCGTGAAATACACTTAATTACTTTTACATTAAAGGATAAAATAAAATTACTCTTACATTAAAGAATAATATTCTTGGCTTTAACCAAAAACTGGAACTAAATACACCGCGTGTCGCTCGGCATAACATATTATAGGTTTAACACGCGGAGCGTGTTTGCTCAGACTCGTTATCGCCGCCTTTTATCACCACGAGGTTACTATCTTGCGATCGCTAATCTTAATAGCCTCACACTATGTCTGCCTTTCTGAAGAATGAAATAATCGCTCTTAAACTTTCACATCTATCTATCTATCTATCTATCCCATTAAACATTAAAATAGCCACATCGATATAACTTCAGAATCCTAGAAAACTAATGCTAATTTAAATTAACTCACGTGCTCAAGGCATTTACAGCTTGGCTCTTGTGTGTCTTCTTAGTCTGTTCTCACTGGGCGGCTCTCTCAAACATAGACCGGTTTCGCCGCTTGCTACCCCCTTTTTATAAGCCCTGGCCTAACCACTCAATTTACTGCGCGCTTACGCGCATTAATCTGCGCCACACAGATAACACACGCGATTATTGCTCCAGAATGCATGAAAACACAGATATACACAACTAGAGCAAAAAACACTACTAATATGTAGGCTTATTATGGCCTTGTAATAAATCTGCTTGAAGATAACGTGATCAAAAGGCACTAAACCACATAGACAACATGACTGCCCAGATGGGGCCAGCGCCGAGAACGACAGACCTCAAGATGGCGCTGTCACATATTCCCCGCCTGATTTTGTTGTCGTCCCGACAACTGCACTAAGCTATGCGCTTCAGTCGTATTCTCTCAGAACGTCTCGGGGCAGGACCTTCTATCGGCTGCAGGGCATACCAGCCTGGTTCGGGCGTTAAATCATTTTCGTCCTCCCTAGGGTCTGTCTCCTCTGGCAAAGCTGGTGCTTCAGGTAGGCCTAGTGTCGTATCTATCAAGTCTGGTGAATCATCTTTGTCTTCACTACGTCTGAGTTCGTTGCCAGTGACTCTAATGCCCGGACTCGCTCTGTCTGTTCGCTGGATGACATACGGACCTCCTGTCATTGTGGGAGCCCGAATAACAATGTACTCCTCTTCTGACCACATGTCACGAATTTTGGATCTCTCAGCGTAGTGCATTCTTTTCCTCACCAATTGTCCCACCTGTAGTGGAGTAGAACACGGCAGCTTGTCACATCTCTCTTTCCGTACTGCTGCCAACTTCTGCAACCGTGCCTCTGCTCTTACGTGCGCCTCCCGTAACCTGGAAAGGTGCCCTTCAAGCCACTGGTCAACTGTAGCTGGTTCTTCGTCCTCTGTTGAATGGCCCAATATGAAATCGACGGGCATTTTCGGCTCCCTCCCAAACAAAAGATAGTAAGGGGAGTAACCCGTAGACGCATGGGGAGTAGCGTTGTAGACTGCAAGGACCTCTGCCAGGTGGTCAGACCATCTCCGTTTCTCAGTGGTGGACAATGGCCTTAAGAGATCATGCAACGTCCTGTTAAACCGCTCACACTGGCCATTTCCACGAGGGTTGTATGCCGTCGTTCGACTTTTCTCGACGCCATATACTCTGCACAGTTCGGATATGACAGCCGATTCGAAATTTCTACCCTGGTCGGAATGAAGCCTCTGCGGCACCCTAGGTACAAAAACCACTTTTCTACCAACGCTCGGGCCACGGTGGTTGCTTTTTGGTCTCTGGTTGGGACGGCAACTGCAAACTTGCTAAATACATCAGTCATAATAAGTACATTCTCGTTGCCTCGTGCGTCTTTTTCCAGCAGCGTAAAGTCCATGGCGACTACCTCAAAAGGCTTGGATGCCAGCAGATTTCCCGATGGACCTTGGATCTTGAGATGCGGGGCTTTTGCTATATTGCATCTACTGCACCTTCTGCAGAATGTCTCTACATCACACGTTATGCCATCCCAGAAACATCTGTTCCTCAGTATCTGCAACATGCGATCACGACCCTGATGGCCAGTTTTGTGCACTGCCTCCAGAACTCGCGTTTTTAAAGATTCTGGAACCACAAGTTGCGTGATCTTAGTCCCATTTGGTCCCCTTACTGTCCGATACAGCAAGCCTCCAATTAGTGTTAAGCGCCTACGCTGCCTTAGTAACTTCTTTGCTGGCTTCGATAATCTCCTCGTCCCCTCCTTGGGCAATCTAGTACCATCTCTCATAATTCTGGAGACTGTCATAATATCAGTATCAGCCTCCTGCAATGCTAACAGTTCTTCAAGAGAATAGGATGGAAACGTTTGTGACGCACCTGTGCCTGGATCCGGGCCCGGTGCATCTCCCATCTCCACTGCTCCACACATGGCTCTTAACTCCACATTCCGCAGCAAACCTAACCTTGGGGGTATAGTTGTTGAGCGAGCTGGCACTAATGCTATGTGACTGATGGCAAACATCATCATCTTCATCGGTGTGTTCTGGATTCTCTATAGGATACCGAGAGAGGTAGTCAGCATTTCCGTTCGCTCTACCTGCCTTGTGTTTGATAGAGTAATTAAACATCGACATCTGTGCTATCCACCTCTGTTCGATTGCGCCAAGCTTAGACTTTTGCCACAGAGCCAAACTCCTGTTGTCAGTAAACACCTCAACTTGAGCACCGAGCAGATAACTCCTGAACTTTTCCGTCATAGCCCATTTCATACTTAGCAGTTCAAGTTTCATGCTACTTTTGGCATTTTTCTCTGATGGTCGCAGAGTGCGACTGGCATATGCTAACACCCTTTTCTTGCCATCTTGCACTTGTGACAGCACGGCTCCCAATCCCTGGTATGAGGCATCCACTTCCAGTATAAAGGGCACAGAAAAATCTGGGAAACCAAGAAGAGGGGTAGACGTAAGCATAGCTTTCAACTGCTTAAAAGCAACATCACACTCTTGGGTCCACAGTTCTCCTATGGCAGTTTTCCTGGACCTTCGTTTACCCTGTGGATCTTGGTCTTCATTTAACTGAGCAACCAGTTCATGCAGTGGGCGTGCTATAGTGGCAAACCCGGGCACAAACCTCCGATAATAACTGGCAAGACCGAGGAATGCACGTAACTCTGTCTGTGTTCTGGGTATTGATGCCCTTGTAATAGCTTGTATCTTATCCTCCATCGCTCCAATGCCCTCTTCAGACACCGTATGACCCAAAAATTCCACCTTCGGCTTACAGAAATGACATTTAGCTGCATTCAGTTTCAGGCCTAGTTGTTGCAACCGCTGGAACACTTTTTCAAGCCGCCGCAGGTGTTCTGCAAAGCCGGTTGAATACACAAGAATGTCATCTAGATAGACCAGTAACAGCTGGAACATCATATCATGCATGGAACTCTGCATCAGTCGCTGAAAAGTACTGGCCGAATTAGCTAGTCCCATGGGCATTCTAGTGTACTCATACAATCCAAATGGGGTGGTGAACGCCGTTTTCTCTTGATCCTCTGCCCTCATAGCTACCTGATAGTAGCCACTTGCTAGATCTAGTGAAGAAAATATTTTTGCTCCTCCTAAAGCATCTAAATATTCCTCCACACGAGGAAGAGGGTTAGGCGTCCTTTTTGGTCTTGGCATTGACATTTATATTTCGAAGGGTTTTATGAAATTGGGCGCGCAAGACACTTCTAACATTCCTGCCCTCACTCTCATTTATCATGAGTGGGGATTAAGGTAGGAGAAGACACCTATGGCTCAAGATACGTAGGGGACCCAACCACACACGTTAGAATTCCACTTAAAGTGGAAGAACACACTAGTTCCTAATTCAATGTTTTATTACAAAAAAATATGACGAATTACGCGCCAGCATGGCGAGGTCACCATATGACCGTGAAAACCAAAATTGGAGAAACTCCAAAATTAACGTTCATTAGCTAAAACTAGATTATAACTAACCTTACGAGATGTTCCGCCAAAACTCAGCAAACATATCAAAAGATCCGCCTGCTGACTATAAGGCTAGAAAAATATTCACAGTCTATCCTTCAAGCTATGTGGGCACCATATCAGCAGCCTAAAACGATCCGCTAACATGGCAGACGCAAGTCGACTACAGCACTTCCAAAACTCTCTGTGGTCACATCAACACGTCAAATGACTCCGTCACTAGAACTGACTTGAGTTATCGTTCTAAATAATAGTCCTACCGCTGCGCTCCAATGAGCATCCGCCTGTTATGATAGATCCGTAAACATACCGCGACAAGAGGAAAAACTCATAGCAGTGATCGCAAACGAAACGGCAGATCGTACTCAAGACTCAAGAATATTGACGCGTACAAGGTAATGCCGTTGAAAACACTCAAGAAATGACAAGACAGAGGAAAACTCCCACTGGGTATTGTCGTATATTTGAATCTGTCTAACCACACGGTCCAATATTTACCGCGCTCACTATAGGATAAATGGAACCGATGGAATAGCCAATCAGACGCTCCTTTTCTAGTATGTATAAAGGAAACTTTTAATATTGAAGAAGGGCCTATTCTGTAGTAGTAGAAGAAGGAGTTAATTATTTCTAAACAATAACGATATATATAAGGAAATACATAACTATTTAAACATCTGGGATATTTATAATAAGAACAGTACAAAGACGTCCTTCATTAATAGTAAATTATATTTTAAAGAAGAAAAATTATGTTTTTAAGTGATTATTTCTCACATCATGATAAGTCCCGATTTTAAGGCAAATTAAAGACGGCATAGAATTAAATCCAGTGTAATCAACTATTCAACAAAGATAATAGATAGATAGATATAAATTAGCAGTTCAAATATCAACATTTAAATAATTAAAAAACGGCCCAGATAGATAATGTTTAGATATAAGAATATTTAAACTTAGTCACATTTATATGGGCCTAGCTGAAAAAACTTTTGAGTTTAGATTCTTAAACACACAATTGTGACCGTGCTGTCCGATTGGGCGGGACACGGCGCTACATATTAATAGAACTGGTACTTAATGGGAGTCCGCCACAAAATGGTATATATCTTGAAGCTGCATAATCGAGCGCAAAACTGTTACTGCAGGTCTTTTTGACCCGCTGTATCTATAAGCAACATAAATATTCCGCAAGGAAATGAATAATCACATGGAACTGGCTGTAAGAGAAATGAAGTTATATGTCCAGTGCAAACTGTTAGCACAATTTCTGAAGAATGTTTATATGTGATGTTGTGTGTGTGGAGTGGTGCTGGAGCCTACATGGAATGCGGTTATCTTTCATTCCAGGTTCTGTCTCGATATTACAAATTACGAAGTACGAAACATCCACTGAGAGGAAGTCGGTTGGTGTCTACAGCTCCTTATATATCTGGAGCCATACCACTATTCCCAGCCTGGAGTCGCAGTTTGTGTAAACCCGGCCTGATGGATGCAGATCATCATCTAATAAGATAGGTGGAATCTAGTTCCACTGTACAGCACATCCCGTCAAAAACTACAGTATAAAAACCACACATAATAAAAATATTTAAAAAAACATTTAATGATGATATATGAAGGTCATTGGTTAAATAAAGTGAATTCTACAGTCCAGGGACAGTGATTATAGATTAGTAAAGAAAGTAATTGACATTATCTCGTTACCTTTACCATATTATTCTTTATGGAAAAGTACATTCCATATTATTTATTTAATGTTGTAAATACCATTTGATTTCTTTTAGAATTCCTGACCGAAAAAATAAATCGGTAGAGAACAGAAAAATTGTAAATAATTTCAGTCAGTCTTGCTTAATAATTCTTATTAAGTTAATGTTCTGTATTGAGATTTATTACATATAATTAATTCAATTTTCCCCTAGATAATTAGCCAGTAAAACAAAAGTATATTCATTAATCAATGTGGGATCTAGAGAGGTAGCAGATAGACCTTCAGTACCCCACACTATCATCATACTTGAAGGCTTACATAGCTTGACCCCCACTATTGATGTCGATACACCCTTGCTCTTTTCAGAGAAGGGGGAATCTTATAAGACCAGTCTCTTATCTGGCACTATCGTGGTATCATCTGATACACCTTTGTGTCCAGGAAAGTTTTTATTTTAATAACATCCAAACCTCTCGCGACAGGTATAATCATATCAATACTGCGGCGAATTCTCAAGAAGTATTTGTGAATGTTTCCATACAAAACTAAACTCGTGCATGGATGACCGAGGTCGACAGACAAGCCTCAATGTTTAATTCTGGTTAATTTTCGATCGTTAACACTACCTTCATTTCGTATTCAGTATATTGACCTTTAACAGTTGTTTGGATTGTGCAGGAAATTGTCTATGAGCGAAAACACGCATTGAGTAAACCTGTTAATGGTATGCAAAGCAGTCCTTGATATAAAATCCCCATGGGAGGAGACGTATAGGGTAGGTTGACTGTATTGTTTTTCACAAACAGAGAACATTTTCTGACTTTTTGACGTAAAAAGAGGACTCATTCATCTCAACCGTACGATACTTCTTTTAAATTATATTGCAGAACCAAAATTCCGTTAATGGCATCCACATTGAACACGTTTCTGTATTTTGTCCAGTGACTTTTATTCAATGAAAAAGGACTGTCCAGGTTTGCATTGTGACCAGGCACGGCAAACAAATATTGTGCGATCATTAAAAGTTCAGAATGAAATTCAACATTTAATGACAGTTTAAAAAACATTTTGGTTCGCTTCTCATGTGCCAGCAACTGCATGAATCCTTCATTACTGCTGTTACTTTCAACAAATATTGTCAGGCTGTTAAGTTGATCAAAGCACTTTTATAGTCAAATGCAACATCGTTATCAATTAAGTATTGTCCAGAAGCTCGCACATCTACACATGTGTTACAGTCTACTGGTTGCTGGTTGCTGGCAAGGATGCCAGCTTACAAAACTTCTTGACTCTTGATTTTAAATGAATGTTGTTGTTGATGAATGGCACTGCTGAACACAGCTAGCACACTAGGTCTTGACTACAGTTACCAAATTGTGAGCCACTTCGTGAGACAAACTACCGGTCGAGATGTTACATTCGAAGGCAAGTTAGCAAGCACGGGATCTAGAGGGGTACATGCTCACCACCAGGTTCTCGGACAAAGGCTGCTGGTAATTGATGGTGGTAGTAATTTGACTCTTCATATCAAGACAGGTGAACATTCTGGTTTACGTAAAACCCGACATCAACGTCTAAGTTGTCAAACACTAGCACAGGACTCAGTTCTTAAAACGACGATAATGAACGTTTATTTGGGTCGCTCGAGCTGATCACAACAGTAATAACTGCGTCATTAAGGGGCTGAGTTGCCCACTGTATACTTCCGGTGTTATCTTGTGTTTCGTACTGATAAATAGTCAGTAAAGCATCCTTTTTTGGGGATGCCTAGCTGGCCGTGGGGTCAGTGTGATTCGCTTGATAGCTAGGCGGAGTAGTCGTACGGAAGGTACGGGGTTCGAACCCTGGGTAAGCCACTCACGTCTGTTGTTTTTCTGTTGTCCAAGTGTTCTACTTCTTTATTTCTTACGAGTGCCTGAAAACATACCTTTATGTTTGTCTAATATTAATTTACTACCAACGGGCTGATCACCCGTTTGCCAGTCACTTCGATTACGGAAACAACAGCAAATGGATTGATTTGCCGTTGCCCTAAAGACGCCAATGGGCGTGATGGGAAACAATGGCAAAGAAAACCTATCTGCTGTTGCCCTAAGACGCCACTAGGCGTAATGGCCACTGACTGCTTTGACGGTCGGTGGCTAAGGACGGAAGAAGAAGAAGAAGAAGAATATTAATTTACTGATCACAACAGTAGGTGATACAAATGGCAGTCTGACACAACTGGCATATCTTACAATTCTCTTCAATGTTACATGACATCAGAAATTTCTTTGGTTACTTCTTGTGACCAGTGCAATTTCGACGGACTTCAGTTAAACTAAATGACAGTATCATTATGTCCTCTATACTAAAATCGATGTTCTGTCCTAAGTTAGCTAGGACGCTATCTACAATACTAATTTACAGGTTTTCGACTTCGATTTTACTCACTTGTAGTTGAAATACTTGGTTGGTTCTCTAGATTTTACTCACTTGTAGTTGAAATACTTGGTTGGTTCTCTGGATGTTACTGACGTGTAGTTGAAATACTTGGTTGGTTCTCTAGATTTTACTCACTTGTAGTTGAAATACTTGGTTGGTTCTCTAGATTTTACTCACTTGTAGTTGAAATACTTGGTTGATTCTCTAGATTTTACTCACTTGTAGTTGAAGTACTTGGTTGGTTCTCTAGATTTTACTAACTTGTAGTTGAAATACTTGGTTGGTTCTCTAGATTTTACTGACTTGTAGTTGAAATACTTGGTTGGTTCTCTAGATTTTACTGACTTGTAGTTGAAATACTTGGTTGGTTCTCTAGATTTTACTGACTTGTAGTTGAAATACTTGGTTGGTTCTCTAGATTTTACTGACTTGTAGTTGAAATACTTGGTTGGTTCTCTAGATTTTACTGACTTGTAGTTGAAATACTTGGTTGGTTCTCTAGATTTTACTGACTTGTAGTTGAAATACTTGGTTGGTTCTCTAGATTTTACTGACTTGTAGTTGAAATACTTGGTTGGTTCTCTAGATTTCTACACGAACTAAGAATTGGCTTGCAGCGGTGACTTATTGCATTTAAGAAACCTTGATACAGCCAAAATCTTTCTCCTGGAAAACTTGCTCTTAGCTTCTGCTCTTAATGCTGTTCACCAAGCCAACCGCTCTGTCTAACGGCTCTACACCAACTGCTTTTCCTACACTATTCACTTATCGTTATCTCGACAATGCACCATTTTCTATTGTCAATACTCACTAGTAATGTTCCTGGCAGACTACCGCTGCTCCAAGCATGGCCTGCTTGCCGCATGCATCACTTAAAGGTCGTACAAGGTTGACACGACCACGAAAGATGGCTTCCCAGCCATCTGCGTTTCACGCTTGTCTCTTTTGATATTCTGGGTCCTCAGACATCGTCTAAAGTTATAACGCTGGTTGACTCTGTATTTATTCTGTTTCCATCGAGTCGTTGTTTCAAGTTCTGTCTAATTCGGTGTATAACGTCGTAATCGGGATATTGTTGTCCATAATAGGACCTATACGGAAGGCTCCGCTTGCCCGTGGTCCTTCTGCTTTTACATCTTCTCCAGGACTGATTAGCAAAATCAATCAAATTCTATATCTCCTTTTGACCGTCTGGAAGTCGCGCTTCCTGATTGGCTAGTCTGATGTCCATTGTCCAATTCTTTCCTCCGTTTCATCCCTGACAATCCATTAGTATTGAGCTCCCTTAAGGCCGCGGCTAATATTGTACCTGTTTTAACTTAACCTTTCAACTACCGCCCATTGCTCAAGGCTTTCGCGAACGTTCCTATCTTACTGTTCTTTTCCTTTCAACTCTTCCCTCAAACTCCATTCCCTACTACACATGCTGGTACTTCATGTAAAGTCATCCATGAATAAATATGTGAAATTTTCTAATGGTTTCATCGATATCGTTCAGTTTTCTAAACAACTGATCTTCATGCACTATCCTCATGCACTATCCTCGTGCACTATCCTCGTGCACTATCCTCATGCACTATCCTCATGCACTATCCTCGTGCACTATCCTCATGCACTATCCTCATGCACTATCCTCATGCACTATCCTCATGCACTATCCTCATGCACTATCTTCATGCACTATCCTCATGCACTATCCTCATGCACTATCCTCATGCACTATCCTCGTGCACTATCCTCATGCACTATCCTCATGCACTATCCTCATGCACTATCCTCGTGCACTATCCTCATGCACTATCCTCATGCACTATCCTCGTGCACTATCATCATGCACTATCCTCATGCACTATCCTCATGCACTATCCTCATGCACTATCCTCATGCACTATCCTCATGCACTATCCTCATGAAACTTGTCACACAAACTATCAAGTCTACCTCTTGGTTTTTATTAACTAGAATTTTTGGAATCTTCTAGGTCACAAAATGGATGGCTCAGATATGAATGGAGAACATACGTAGAGGCCTTAAACCTTCGGGAACTGGTGTGGATCTACTGTCCTGTTCATGCTGGGGTACGCGGAAATGATAGAGCTGACTGATTCACCCTCGAGAGCGTTCAAAGTGGGGACTTTAGATATGGATAAGGGAGAGATACTAACGGCAAATAAAGATCATCTGTTAGAGAACGACACTGCAGCCGATGAAATAACAAGGCTAAGGTTGCTGGAATGTGATATGAAACGGAAGACTAGCAGGAATGGACGTGTGAGAGGATGGATCAGGCGTTAATATAAAACCAATCAGTGTTCATACTCTTTGATATTTGCTGAGGGAGACTGATACTCTATTTTTTTTTAAAACACACACACACACACACTCACACAAAAGCATTCATTTCATTTATCGATTTGAAGCAATTAAACGACTAACGGTAACCTCGCCCTTTCATTAGCATAGATAGCCCGTTAACACTATCTTTCTGTTCACAGTTATTTAAGGTCAGTGAATGTGTGGTTTGTTTTCACAGATTCCAGGACATTGCGGAAAGGGAAGGTTCAAACAGTGCAAAAAGAAAATTTCCTGAATCGCGACTGTTTTTGAGGGTGAGTAAAATGAGTATATTTCTAGTACGTTTTAAGTTAGTAAAATGTTTTATAAATTCGTGTAGATTTCTAAAAGATTTCATGTTTTTATTTTATTTTTTTTGTTTTTTGTTTTGTTTGTTAAGAAAGAAAGGATTAATTTTAAGTGATATTATTCTTCTATTTTCCTTTGCGTTCCTTACGGAGCATGAAGCCACATCTGAAGCTGGTCCCCTTGCAGGAAGCTTGCACCAAGCAGTCACATGCTCTTATTGCTGTAGTTTATGTGACAATTTGTTTTATATGATGAGGTTGCCAACCTCATGCACAACCTCATGCTAGTAGCCTTGTACGACATGCCTGAAGGTGCAGTACTCCTGTTCTTTCTTTGCCTCTTCAGAGACCCCCGGGAAATACACGGAGCCGTAATTTTATTGCTTTATTTTTACTAGGCGTTCTTTGTTATAGTCTTCAAAGTTTTATTAGAGGTTTGAATAAAGTAGAATGGAAGGATTGAAGAGGTATGATAAGATCACTAATGTGGAACTGATGAAAAGAACCAGACAAGTGCCAGTGGAACGAGAGATGAGAAGAAGACGCTGAAGATGGATATGACACACATTAAGGAAACCTGTTGATAGCATTACAGGGCAGTCCTTGTTCTAGAATCTCCAGGGTAAAAGAGGTAGAGGTAGACCAAGAAAAATATGGAGAAGAGAACTGGAGACAGACATGAAGGGCCTGAAGAAGACACGGGATGACCTTGAGCTGATGGCACGGGACAAGAAGACATGGGACGACCTTGAGCTGATGGCACGGGACAAGAAGACATGCGACGACCTTGAGCTGAAGCACGGGACAAGAAGACATGGGACGAACTTGAGCTGATGGCACGGGACAAGACGACATGCGACGACCTTGAGCTGATGCACGGGACAAGAAGACATGGGACTACCTTGAGCTGATGGCACGGGACAAGAAGACATGGGACGACCTTGAGCTGATGGCACGGGACAAGAAGACATGGGAAGACCTTGAGCTGATGGCACGGGACAAGAAGACATGGGACGACCTTGAGCTGATGGCACGGGACAAGAAGACATGGGACGACCTTGAGCTGATGGCACGGGACAAGAAGACATGGGAAGACCTTGAGCTGATGGCACGGGACAAGAAGACATGGGACGACTGTTACGCACGGATCATTATTATTTTTCGTTTGTATAAACATTTTTTGATATGTATGATCATTTTTTGACTGAAGTGTGTATTATGTTTTCTATGGTCAAAGGGACATAATCCGAGTTATCGAGACTACAATTTGTTAGGAGTTGCCTTCTCTTGTATAGAGACACGTTCGGTCTATAATTTCTTGAACGAAGCGTGACCACATCTCCTTATTTGGTAGTATCAGTCAACTATGGTAGATGTCTGAAACCTTTCTTAACGCTTCTTTTCATGACCATAAAAGGCGCGACTGTGTAAGACTTTTATCTCGAATGTTCTTCGAATCGTCTTATTGTGAACGGCAACTCAGAGATTGTCGTTCGGCGCATGTCAAACCGGGAGTTCGTTCTGTGTGTTCCGCCCAGTTGGGGCAGTTTAGAAATGGTTTAAGAAGCGAGCAGACGCAACTGCGTCTTGTGATTCTCTGAGGGAAATACAGTGTCTTAGTGAGTTAGTTAGCTAACTAGACTATTTCCCAGTATTATGCAGCCTGCCTGGAGGCATATGTTCATGGTTGATTTTCCGAAATAAGGTAATTCCTCTTGTATCGAACTTTATGCTATCATCTAGAGGTTCGTCATTTTGTCGCCTATTTGCTCGCCTGTGTGATGCAAAATGGAGAGGTACTTTGACTAGGATTAAGTCACCAGTATCTGTATACCTGAACTAGTTAAATATATATGGGTCGCTCTAGACCAACAAGACTGTTGTCTGTGTTCCAGGATTCGTTATATCAGAGATCACGTCCAAGTCAGATGGTTAGACTTAGGAACATTATAAAGGTCGAGCTGACCTGTAGCCCATGTATGCTATTCACGTGCAGACAGTGAACGGACTTATTGTATACAACTGATCTGCTAGCATCAGAATGGGAGCATTTATTATTGTTTATGAACATTGAAGATCTGTAGCTGACACTGTTGCAGAAGTTAAAGTTATTGAACACTGGTAATGCTAATGAGGCAAATAAGGTGTCAAATAAGACTAATGCTAAGGATTTCAAGCTTAATCTACCAGCATTTAATCCCTCAATCGATGATATAACATTTTATCTAGATAGATTTGAAAGTGCATGTAATGTGCATAATATAGATAAAACATTATATGTGTATCATCTGTCCAAGATACTTAGAGGTGATGCTTTGACTTTGTTGAGTATGGTAGATGTACCTGACAAAAACAACTATGAGGTTGTCAGGGCGGCATTGTTAAAGAAGTACCAACTTAACGAGGACGGATATCGTCTTAAATTTAAAACCATGTTACCAGAAACTGGAGTTGAATTCTCTGAATTCATCTCAGGCATCCGTCTTACTTTTTTACGATGGGTTGAGTTGTCTAAGACAGAAAATACATTTGAAGCTCTTATGGATTTACTACTTAGAGATAAGGTTATGTCTTCTGTTAATGAAGCTTTTCTATCTTTTCTTCATGAGCGTAAGCCTAAAAACATAAAAGAAATGGAAGAATACTGTAGCCAGTATGTTACTGCGCATCCGCACATAACCATTAGTAACTCTAAGGTGAAAGAAGGTCTGCCAGTTGCTTCGGCAGCACCTTATGGCCCAAATTTTATGCGTAAATTTCAGGGTAGCCAGAAAAATTTCAATAAAAAGAGTAATCGTAATTATGCCCAGAACCATAGTGATCAATTCCAGGGTGATTCTTCTTCCCAGAACTGGAGACAACCTAATACTACACGTTATTCTACTCCGGTTAACTTTAGAAATTTTCACAAAGGTAATCGGTATAGAGGAAAAAATGCAGAGACCAAGATAATAGAGGTTCTCAACAACATAGAGATAGTAATGACAGTTATGGAAACTGGAACTCAAACCAGGATAAAAATTACAGTAGGGACTTTAATGATAATTGCAGAGGCAATAATGGTCGCGGTAGATCGCAACATAAGAGAAAAAGATATCAACAGACAAACTCTGTTCAACAAGAATCTCAGGGAGCAGATAAACAGGTTAATAATGATAAAGACCATAATGCTATCGGATGCTCATCTTTTGATTTTGGTAGGGCAAATAAATGTATCCAATGCAGTACTTTATTTGATCCGAAAACCGTTAGTACTTTAAGCTGTGGTCATCCTTTGCCCGCTCTTCCTGCTAATGTTGCTCATGATGGGAGAGGTTCTCTTATATTACATAAGGGGCTAGTAAATAGTAATCCAGTCTCAGTGTTGTTTGATTCTGGATGTACTACTGTCGGCGTTAGGCAATCTCTTGTAGATCCATCCTGTGCTACAGGAAAAGTCATCAAATGTGTCACATTTGGTGGCACGTTAGAAAAGTATCCTACTGCTATAATACACATTGCTACTCCTTTCTTCACGGGAGAGGTCCACGCGTGTCTACTTCCAAACCCTATTGCGGACCTTATTATTGGTCGTATTCACGGAGTTAGGGAATGTACCCCACACAGCAGATTGCTGTTTGGGAAGAGCAAAACATTGAAGCTACCAATGCGGTGGTCACAAGAGCACATGCTCTGGATCCACCTCAAACTTCATTAACTAATAATGATGAAGTAAATGACCAAGATAGTCACTTGACTATTACACGTGACTCATTTATCAAATTGCAAGAAGAAGATCCTTCTTTACAAAAATTCTTCATTCTAGCAAAAAAAGGTGATCCTAATCAGAACACTAATAGGAAATCTTGGATTTCTATGAAGAACGGCGTACTTGTACGTATGGTACAAGACTCGACTACGTCCACTCATTCACAAATTCTTGTGCCTAAGAGCATGAGATTGCAAATATTGCAACATGCTCATGACTCGCAATGTGCTGGACATATGGGTTTTTCCCGTACAAAGTCGAGGGTTCTTGCGGCTTTCTTTTGGCCATTTGTGAGCAAGGACATACGAATGTACTGTCGCTCTTGCAAAGTATGTCAGGAGGTCAAATCTAAAGGACCACGACATGCTGCGCCTATCCAGGCTGCTGACATTCCTATTCGCCCCTTTTCAAAAAATGGCAATAGATATTATCGGTCCTTTTAGAATTAAGTCGGCTAGAGGACATCAATTTATCCTTACATGTGTCGATATGTGCACACGTTGGCCAGAGGCAATACCTCTCAAGAGCATCTCAACTGCTGATATCGCAGACGCTCTTTGGCTGATATTTTCTCGCTTGGGTTTTCCCGGAGAAATATTGTCAGACCATGGCACTCAACTTATATCAGACACTATGTCACAGGTAATGTCTATGCTACACATTAAAAGGTCTCTCAGCAGTATCTATCACCCAATGTCTAATGGGTTGGTCGAACGTTTAAATAGGACTCTGAAAACTTTACTTGGTAAAATAACTGAGGATCATCCTCAGGATTGGGACAGGGTCTTACCCGCGGCTCTCTTTGCGTATAGAGAGGTCCCCAATGAACATACGGGGTTTTCCCCTTTTGAACTTGTCTTTGGCGCGCAACCGCGCGGCCCTATGTCTTTACTTCACGATCTAATCACTGCCGATAATATTAGCGATGAGACTCAATCTTCTTATGAGTACGTCATTGCTCTTAGGCAAAAGATCATCGAGGCATGCAAACTAGCAACTTCGTCTTCAGAATTTGCTAAAGAAAAGGCAAGGCAGTTTGCAAATAAGAATAGATGTCTACGACAACTTTGTCCAGGTGACAAAGCTCTCGTTCTACTTCCTTCAAGGGAGAACAGACTTCTAATTGCATGGAAAGGTCCATATGCAATAGTCTCCAAAATTTCTGATGTCGACTATGTTGTCGATATTGATGGAAAGCATAAAACTTTCCACATAAATATGCTCACAGAATTTTATGAAAGACCTGACTATTTGCAGCCTATTTTCCAGGCTACGGACAATTCACAAGCAACTCGTGGTCAGTACTCATCTCTGTCAGTTATACAGGATGAGGAAACTACTTTTTTCTGATGTCAATCTTCCTCTTTCTATGGTCCCACTTTATTCTACGGAATCTTGGAAAAACGTGACCGTTTCTCCAAATCTTTCCGCTGAGGAACATCGACAAGTTTCTTCGATGTTGCAAACATTTCAGGATGTTCTTACAGACATCCCGGGACACACACATGTCATAGAACATGACATTGTGCTAACTGATCACAATCCTATCAGAGTCAGACCATATCCAATACCTATTCATTTCCAGTCTCAAGTCGAAAAAGAGTTGGATGAAATGATACGTTTGGAAATCATTGAACCATCCACTTCAGCATACTCTTCGTCTATGGTTATTGTTCGAAAGAAGGATAATAACATTCGCATTTGCGTAGATTATCGCAAATTGAACCAAGTTACGAAGTTCGATGCTGAACCTATGCCTTCATTAGAAGAGCTACTCAATAAACTTTCTAATTCTAGATTCTTTACCAAACTAGATTTGTCTAAAGGTTATTGGCAAGTCCCGCTAACTGAACGTGCCAAACCTTTTACAGCTTTTTTCTACACCTAGGGGTTTATTCCAATGGAATTTCATGCCTTTTGGTCTTATGAACGCCCCTGCTACATTCGTACGCATGATGCGGCGAATTCTCGCATATCGTACAGATGTCATAGCATACCTAGATGATATCTGTCTATTCAGTGATTCTTGGGAAGATCATTATTTGGGTTTATACGAATTACTGTCTACTCTTCGCGAGTATAACTTGACTGCAAAACCCTCTAAAGCCTTTATAGGATTTAGCGAGATTTCTTTCCTAGGTCATCGGGTTGGTCATGGTCTTTTAAAGACAGAGGACCACAATGTTTCAAAAATACTTAACATTTCGGTCCCTAAGACGAAGAAACAAGTAAGGAGTCTATTAGGTTTGATTCAATTCTACGGACGATTCATTCCGAATCTGTCCTCCATTATGGCACCGCTTTCTACTTTATTGAAGAAAGGGTCGCCTAATCTGATCCGCTGGTCTAAAGAATGTCAATCCTCATTGGACCAGGTTAAAGCCCTATTTTCATCTCCACCTATTCTTAAGTTACCTACTATTGAGAAGACTTTTGTTCTTCGAAGTGACGCCTCGTCAACAGGGATTGGGGCAGCACTAATGCAGGAGTATTCTGATACTTTGCATCCGGTGATGTATATCTCTAGGAAATTAAACGCTGCAGAAAAGAATTACTCGGTTTTAGACCGTGAGTTATTGGCTATGGTATGGTCTATTCTGAAGTTACAAAGATTTCTTCTAGGCGCACATTTCATTGTGGAAACCGACCAGAAAGCGCTTACTGCTATTCAGAGCAAAAACTTGAAGAGCTCGAGGTCCACTCGTTATGCCATAGCTCTTCAACCATTTCATTTCTCGGTTCGAGCTATCCGTGGTTCGGATAATGTAATGGCAGACATTCTGTCCAGATGTCCACACGATTCCACATGATTCTTCTGTCATATATATATATTTCCTGATATACAGTCCAATGTTATAATGACATGTTAGTAGATTTTGTCTCACTTTTTTTTTTTTTTTTTTTTTTTTTTTGAGGGAAATTTATAACATTGTACCATGTAATTATCTAAGAAGGCTTAGTTAGTGATATACGGGCCAAAAGATCACTCGGCCACATTTAAATAAATTATTTTCAGGATTGTATTAAGAAATTTACCAGTTGTCTTTAAGATTTGTGTTATTGATATTTTCGCAGCACATCATTGAAGTCTGCGAGTTTATGTCCATTGTGGAACTTTGAGGATATCAAGTCCTGTCCTACATTGGGAGCGGATGATGTCCACATCTTCTTCTATTGAATGTTTTGTGTCACCGAAGAGCAACACATGTATTAATTATTAATTACTGTTACTTTATATAATGTAATAATATAGTGCGGTATATTAGTAAATTACACCGCTATTTGCAACACATTGTATGATAACACATAATATATTTAATTTCATATATTGGTATGAGTATAATTTGATTGTCATTATGTTGTTGCCATCATTGTGGCGTGTGTTGGTGGCACCTTCCTGGAAATATATCAGCGTATACTTAGATAAATTTTTTCTCTAAGGATCTGAGATATGATCTCAGTGTCGCTCCATGCGTTGAGCTAATTTGTTAGGTATATATCCACGCATCATACGTGCGTTAGGAGCCTAGATTTTTTCCGGCTCCAGGATTTAAAAAAAAAAAAAAAATGTCCCATTTTTTTTTTTTTTCCAGGGAGGGTGCGGTAATGTTACGCACGGATCATTATTATTTTTCGTTTGTATAAACATTTTTTCATATGTATGATCATTTTTTTGACTGAAGTGTGTATTATGTTTTCTATGGTCAAAGGGACATAATCCGAGTTATCGAGACTACAATTTGTTAGGAGTTGCCTTCTCTTGTATAGAGACACGTTCGGTCTATAATTTCTTGAACGAAGCGTGACCACATCTCCTTATTTGGTAGTATCAGTCAACTATGGTAGATGTCTGAAACCTTTCTTAACGCTTCTTTTCATGACCATAAAAGGCGCGACTGTGTAAGACTTTTATCTCGAATGTTCTTCGAATCGTCTTATTGTGAACGGCAACTCAGAGATTGTCGTTCTGCGCATGTCAAACCGGGAGTTCGTTCTGTGTGTTCCGCCCAGTTGGGGCAGTTTAGAAATGGTTTAAGAAGCGAGCAGACGCAACTGCGTCTTGTGATTCTCTGAGGGAAATACAGTGTCTTAGTCTAGTTAGCTAACTAACTCACTAAGACACTGTATTATGCAGCCTGCCTGGAGGCATATGTTCATGGTTGATTTTCCGAAATAAGGTAATTCCTCTTGTATCGAACTTTATGCTATCATCTAGAGGTTCGTCATTTTGTCGCCTATTTGCTCGCCTGTGTGATGCAAAATGGAGAGGTACTTTGACTAGGATTAAGTCACCAGTATCTGTATACCTGAACTAGTTAAATATATATGGGTCGCTCTAGACCAACAAGACTGTTGTCTGTGTTCCAGGATTCGTTATATCAGAGATCACGTCCAAGTCAGATGGTTAGACTTAGGAACATTATAAAGGTCGAGCTGACCTGTAGCCCATGTATGCTATTCACGTGCAGACAGTGAACGGACTTATTGTATACAACTGATCTGCTAGCATCAGAATGGGAGCATTTATTATTGTTTATGAACATTGAAGATCTGTAGCTGACACTGTTGCAGAAGTTATAGAAATTATTATTATTTATACAGCTTCACGAACTAGCACTCGATGATTGATGAATTTCTGAATCTATTGAACTGTGATGTCTTATGACGCATATATACAACAGCTATCATTGCTGACTACAGAAATTGTTTTCAATGTGCCATATCATCTTGCTGAACTCGTTAACCATGTTGATGTCATAAGTATCATGACTGTTTTGTGGCGTGCAATAAATGAAAGAAACTTATACAACGAAGTTACCCTTTCTATGACTCTACACGTCATGTTGCCTGTGTGATAACCCTGTGAACTGTTCCACTACCACATACACAGCAACATCCTAAATCAGAGAAGACACCTACATCTTACACTTTAACACCAGGTGTCGATAAGGGTGGCAAGTTACCACTTCAGCACAAATCCACCCTTATCAACGACCTTGAGCTGATGGCACGGGACAAGCAGACATGGGACGACCTTGAGCTGATGGCACGGGACATGAAGACATGGGACGACCTTGAGCTGAAGGCACGTGACAAGAAGACATGGGACGACATTGAGCTGATGGCTCGGGACAAGAAGACATGGGACGACCTTGATCTGATGGCACGTGACAAGAAGACATGGGACGACCTTGAGATGATGGCACGGGACAAGAAGACATGGGACGACCTTGAGCTGATGGCACGGGACAAGAAGACATGGGACGACCTTGAGCTGACGGCACGGGACAAGAAGACATAGGAAGACCTTGAGCTGATGGCACGGGACAAGAAGACATGGGACGACAAGAAGACATGGTGGACGACCTTTGAGCTGATGGCACGGGACAAGAAGACATGGGACGACCTTGAGCTGATGGCACGGGACAACGGGAAGAAGACATGGGGACCTTGAGCGGATGGCACGGGACAAGAAGACATGGGACGACCTTGAGCTGATGGCACGGGACAAGAAGACATGAGAAGATCTTGAGCTGATGGCACGGGACAAGAAGACATGGGAAGACCTTGAGCTGATGGCACGGGAAAAGAAGACATGGGACGAACTTGAGCTGATGGCACAGGACAAGAAGAATATGAGCTGATGGCACGGGGGACATGGGACGAACTTGAGCTGATGGCACGGGACAAGAAGACATGGGACGACCTTGAGCTGATGGCACGGGACAAGAAGACTTGGGACGACCTTGAGCTGATGGCACAGGAAAAGAAGACATGGGATGACCTTGAGTTGATGGCACGGGACAAGAAGACATGGGACGACCTTGAGCTGATGGCACGGGACAAGAAGACATGGGACGACCTTGAGCTGATGGCACGGGACAAGAAGACATGGGACGACCTTGAGCTGATGGCACGGGACAAGAAGACATGGGACGACCTTGAGCTGATGGCACGTGACAGGAAAACATGGGACGACCTTGAGCTGATGGCACGAGACAAGAAGACATGAGAAGACCTTGAGTTGATGGCACGGGACAAGAAAACATGGGACGACCTTGAGCTGATGGCACGGGAAAAGAAGACATGGGACGAACTTGAGCTGATGGCACGGGACAAGAAGACATGGGACGACCTTGAGCTGATGGCACGGGACAAGAAGACATGGGAAGACCTTGAGCTGATGGCACGGTGTGATAAATTTAACCGTGATATCCCGTTAAAATATCTCCAAAGATAAAATGTAGGGATAAAAATAATGCGTAAGCTACTAGAAGACATGATCGCCCATGCCGCGGGTCACTACCCGCCATGAAAATTAACTTGTTAGACGTGAAGGCAAAACGTTTACCCTTGTAGACGGGATGAGAACGGAGATCAAAAAGAAAAAATATGACTGAACACGTGCTTGAAACTAGCAAGGCTAAAAAGACGCAATTGGTGGGGAAAGGAAAAAAATTCACGTCCCCAAGTTGACACAAGGTAAAGAAATTGACAAAAGGGACCTTAGCTATTATACGCAACAGTCATTTCTTGGACGCTTTTACGATACTTAGTCCTTTTATTTGAATTCAGCGGCAAACGCATTACAGAAGATGCTCGAACATATTTCAAAAAAACAACTAACCTTGAAAAGTAACTTTTTCTTAATAATAATGTTAAGAATATAAAACCTAGCTGGCCTGATGGCCCATCTTGAGCAGAGAAATAATATGCTTTCATTTATACAGACGGATAGATAATAATGAAGATATTGACAAAAGACTGTGTTGTTCATATCAGCGAGCGACTGCATTGAAACAAAAAACATGTCACTAATTTTCAAAAAA
Source organism: Oreohelix idahoensis (assembly GCA_024509875.1). Lineage (NCBI taxonomy): Eukaryota > Metazoa > Mollusca > Gastropoda > Stylommatophora > Oreohelicidae > Oreohelix > Oreohelix idahoensis. Next base: position 106,326 of record JAMPIV010013258.1, read on the forward strand.
TTGCGGCCTTGAGACTCAAGTGCTAAAATCTAGATGAATGAAAGAGAGGGGGAATTAGTGGAAAGTTGTGGCTAAAAATAACTCTAGAGGCAGATTCGTGTAGGAAATGCATGTATAAACAAGTGTGTTTTGTAAAAAAAAACGCAAGTAGAGACAGACGGACCAACAGACAATAATACATACTTGACTGAGGTATGACTGAATTGACTTTTGGTAGGAGGTTTGAAATTTGAAAAGGGGGAAAGGCGGTGATTGGCCACAGATAAACATATTATCGGCGCTCAGACGCGCATTTTTGCCATTCATCATAAATTGTCCAGTAGTAGACACAGTAATTCTTCAGTGGTGTAATTCCCAGAAGCTAATTGCAATATTTAGAGGGACGCCATACTAGAGCCAGCAGCTCAGCTGAGTTTTGCTAGCATATAACTGTGTTCTCTATTCATAATTCTGGTAAGACTGAAAGTATTTCTTTGTATATTTTAATATTGTTTAATGTTTCGAGTGATTTGATACTGCCATATCAAAATCTATCCCTTACAACAAGTAAGGATTCGCTCTAGATCCCCAGCCCCAGTTCAGGGTCTAGAGACAAACAAAATACATAAACGCCAGCAAGGATTATGAAGGGCGGATCAAGTGTTGAGATCAGTGGAACATATCACCTATCCTATTCAATGGCAGGAAGCTAATGAACATATTTCAGAATATGTAGTCTTGGGGAACTTATACTATGTGAAACCAACTTGGTAAGATGTGCTGTATGGTCAGAGAGATCTGACCCCGTCTATGTGGTGTTGTTGTGTAGTGTTGAGTGTAGAAGTGGCTCAGGAGGTAGAGTTCTGACACATGACCCAATACTTTTATTTCAGAACTGTGAGTTTTTTTATTTGGCACCAAAGTGGTGTCAAATGCTGTGTTGTAAAATACAAGTGAGGACCCGTGCAGTATATTATTTTGGCAGAGCAGCCTTATATTGCCCCCAAGCACGGAGAGGTGGGGCCACCAGATTCCAGCACCAGAACTACTCAGTCAAAGATACGTGAGCGTCTGGCCTGCTGGACATTCACCAACTTAGTTTCTAACTACACACCAACTATATTCCCATCAACTAGAACATACCATGTTGGGAAATAAACTTGTATTCCTCCCATCAGTAAATGGACAATGTTTGGTAGTCATAGACTGGGAGTGATGAAGCCACCCCAACAGCACATCCATTAATCGTTCTCCCAGATAAATTACAAATATAAACAGTAGTAATATTAACTAGTCTTGTAAAATACATATGTACACACCTTTCATTTATTATGCCATATATTCATGCATTTCATTCATAATTTCAAAATCTTTCATATGTTCTGACCAAAATAAAACCTTGGTTCAGAACAAATAAACTTAAAGAAAATTTAATATCAAAATTTTAAACAGCTTGAGTTAGTTCAGTGTGTTATAAATTCTATTAATATTATTAGACTTATTAAATATCTGTGTGTGTGTGTGTGTGTGTGTGTGTATGTAATCTACCACAACACATTCCATATCAGTACCCTAGATTTTTAACGTAGCCACATTCATTAGTAAAAAAGATATGTGTGAGGTCGTAAGTGGTAGCAAGAAGGGCCTTCTGTAAATTCACAGCTACATTTATCTCAGGAGCCTTCACAGCTGACCTCATGCATCACATTAGGTAATATCACAACCATACAGTACCATCAAACCCACTACATATCTTGGGGTCTTGTCCAGGGATAATTAGCTTAGCAGTAATATTAGGATCTCCTGGTGGGAGAATTAAAATTAGGGGAACAAATTGTAAAAATTAAAAGTGTCCCTTAAAATTAAAAGTGAAATTAAAAGTTGGTGAATCTTCACAGCCAGTGGTAATTAATTAGTTAACTGGCTAATTAGAATTACTTTAGACTATAGTAATTAGAATTACTTTAGTGGTTGGAAATTTTACCTTGATCATTGTATTTTGTGTGATGGCGGAGCTAGCTAAGTTCAGATCAGCTGCTGTGCTAACGGCAAAGGATATGGGAATGGATGGTCAGGTTTTAATTCAATATGTAACGGCTGAATGTGATAAGTATATTGAACGGGAAGAAGGAAGATTAGAAAAAGAGGCTGAAAGAAAATTAGAGTCTGAAAGGTTGGCTGAAGAGAAGAGGTTAGAAGCTGAAAAAGAAATTAAGACGCTGCAGATTGAGGCTGAGGCTAAGAGGCTGCAGATTGATTCTGACAAGGAGGCTAAAGCATTAGAGGCAGAAGAAAAACGACAGCAAAGGGAAGCAGAAGAAAAAAGATTGACTGCCGAAAGGGAGGCAGCAGATAAAAAGGCCGAAAGGGAGGCAGAAGATAGAAGGTTGCAAAGGGAGCACGAATTACGACTAAGGGAGCTGGAGCTACAAGGCCAGGCTCCTGAAAATGGTGCCAGCCCTTTTGCCTCAGATGCTACGCCCAGTCTGGGAGCCTCAACATCAGCTATGGGGTTTCATTTAGACCATTTTGTTGAAAAAGACGATGACATAGAGGGGTACCTCGGACGTTTTGAGTTATTAGCTACTACATATGGGTTAGAGAGAGAGGTGGAGTTTAAAGTTATCACAGGGACTGAGAGGTTCTTCTTATGAAGTCTTCGCAAAAATGAACAGAGAAGACCAAGACAATTATGACATGTTAAAGCAGGCTTTGTTATTAAGGTACGAAAAAAATGGTGAATTTTATCGTAAGAAATTTAGAAATGCCAAACTGTTGTCTGGGGAGACATACCACCAATTCTCTGCCAGACTGGAAACCTATTTGGAGAAATGGACTGCTCTGGGGAAGACCCAAGATCTTAAAGAGATGATCATGATTGAGCAATTGAGAGAGTCCATGGCTCCAGACATGAGAAAATTTCTCATGGAACAAGGTGCAGAGAAGTTGGGGGAGGTTTTAAATGTCGCTGAGAGGTATCAGGCAGCCCAGGCAGAGGTAAGTGGCTCTAAAAAGAAGCACATAGAAACTTTTAAAGCTCCACAGCCATTTAATAAATTTGAAAATAGAGAACAGGGTAATAAGGGAAGGACAAACTTTGAACGGCCAAGAAATGACTATCGAGACAGAAACTCACAGTTCAATGACCAAAAATACAATGAAAGAAACCCGTTTAACCAAGGAAAAAGATGGTGTAAATGGTGCAAGAAAGATAACCATAACACCGAATTTTGTAGAAGGAAACCTTCAAACATTGCTGCAATGAAGTCGGGGACTCAAAGATTAAAGGTTAATCCTAATGGACAGCAGGAACCTTATCACCCCCCAGTTTGTGAGGATGTTATTTGTAATGGGGTCACCATAAGGTGCCTTTATGATACAGGTTTGGATTATGATTCAGTTGTGAAGTCTAGCCTAGTGGACCCAAGTCAGTATACCACAGAAACAGTGGAAATACAAGGGGCAACTAAGGACATACCACTCATGACACTTCCCATCACAAGGATAACGGTGAAAACTCGCTATGTGGAAGGAGAAATCAGAGCAGCAGTGATAGATGAACCAATTTACCCTCTGATATTGGGGTGTAGATACGTCTTCTTGGGGAATCCCGAGAGACCTGTGATCATGGCGACAGTGCAGACCAGGTCACAGAAGAAGGAGGAAGAAGGTGAACCTATAAATGTTCATCCAGAGGAGATGAGGAAGGCGCAAGCTGAGGATAGGACACTCAAGCCATGTTTTAAAAAATTGCCCAAATGCCACACACCTCCGAGCAAGGGGGAATATTTTATGAAGAACAAACTATTATACAGGAAGGCCGGAACTGGAACAAATGGTCACAACCAGCTGGTTCTTCCCACTTCATATAGGGATAAAGTGATGGAACTCGGGCATGCGATTCCCTTCAGTGGTCACATGGGGATCAGCGCCACAGGACAGCGTATAGCTTGTCATTACTTCTGGCCAAGGATAACGGAGGATATAAAAAGATATGTCAAATCCTGTCCAGAATGTCAAAGGGTAGCTCCAAAGCATTGGACTGCTCCTGCAACTCTAGGGGAAATGCCCATAGTGGGAACACCTTTTGAGAGGGTTGCAGTGGATATTGTGGGACCTCTCACTCGGACCAAGAGGAGGAACAGTTACATCCTTACTCTGGTGGACACTTGTTCTATGTGGGGAGAGGCGGTAGCCCTGCCATCAATTGATTCAAAACATGTAGCAAAGGAACTACTTACAATATTCACAAGATTAGGATTCCCGCATCAAATCTTGACTGATAATGGCTCTCAGTTCAAGGGGAAACTAACGGAAGAAGTTTTTAAGCTATTTCAAGCCAGACACTTTCATTGTAGTCCGTACCATCCGCAAGGGAATGGCCAGGTAGAGAGGTTCAACGGGACTCTCATTTCTATCCTGAGATAGCTGGCACACGAAAAACCGGATCTATGGGATCAATTCCTGCCCGCCGCGTTGTTTGCGTATCGGGAGGTACCATATAGTTCAACCGGGATGGCTCCCGCAACTCTGCTATTTGGGGGGCCAATAAAAGGTCCATTAGAAGCACTATTAAGGACCTGGACAGATGAGAAGGCGGAAGAGACTGTTACCTCATCTTATCAATAAGTGAACGAACTGACCACTCGTTTGAAAGCTGGATGGAAACTGGCAAATGATAATTTGAAACAAGCCAGGAAGAAACATGCAGCATATTTTAATAGGAAGGCAAAGGACAGAGAACTAGCTGTTGGAGAGAAGGTGCTTCTTCTACTACCCGGTAGCCAGAATAAATTACAAATTGGATGGCAAGGTCCATATACGGTTCTAGAGAAGGTGTCTAGAACAAACTATAAAATTGACAAAAAGGGAAAGGAGAAAGTTTATCATGTAAACCTGTTAAAGAAGTATCTGGACAGACCACTCCAGGAAAGCACCCCCTTACTGACCTTGGCTATCGCAACTCAAATGCAAAAGGAACCACTCACCTCACATGAATACCCATTACATCCTTGTGAAACAGCAGCACAGGTAAAAGTCAGTAAGCACCTGACTAAAAATCAGAGGGAGAGAGTTCAACAGGTTCTGGAGGAACATACAGATGTATTAACAGATAAACCAGGCCATACAAATTTGCTACAGTATGACATGAAACTGGTAGACTCAAACCCAATCTGTATGAGAGCCTATTCTATTCCGTTCGCGAAGGAGAAGGCATTGAAAGAAGAAATAGATTATTTGTTGAAGGGGGGATTATTTCACACAGTGAATCATCTTTTAGCTCCAGTGTCGTTTTGTTGAGGAAACCGTCTGGGGAACACAGACTGTGCATAGATTACAGGAAACTGAATGCTGTCACAGAAGGACAAGTGGATCCATTACCAGACACAAAACAGTTATTTGCCAGATTAAACAAGGCAAAATACTTTTCAAAGGTGGATCTTAGTAAAGGCTATTACCAGATTCCAGTGAAGCCTGAAGTGAGACCTTATTTAGCATTTAGCACATCGGAAGGACATTATGAATTCAACATGCTACCATTCGGACTGAAAAATGCTCCGAGTGTATTTTCAAGGATGATGCGCAAATTGTTGGATCCCCTGAATAACCCATGTATCACGAATTTCATGGATGATATTCTCGTCGCCACAGAGACATTTGAAGAACACATTGACGCTCTAAAAATGTTATTTAATAGGCTTAGGGAGGCGAACTTAACTGCTAGGCCAACAAAATGTTGTATTGGATGCAAAGAGTTGGAATTCTTGGGACACACTGTATATCAGGGTAACATGACCCCTGATCCCAAGAACTTGGAAAAACTGCAGAGAGCACCTAGACCACAAACAGAAAAGGACGTGCGATCATTCGTGTCGTTATGCGGATTTTATCAAAAATACATCAAAGATTTTAACTCTATATGTGCTCCTCTGACTGATCTGACTCGCAAGGGACTTCCAGATAAAATTATTTGGACTGCGCAAAGTGAATTAGCGTTCCAGGACTTAAAGGAAAAACTCACTAGCAAGCCTATTCTCAAACTGCCTGATTTGACACAGGACTTTGTCGTAAGAACAGATGCAAGTAATGTAGGACTCGGGGCGGCTTTATTGCAAAGATCATCTTTACCTGATGGGGAACTGAACCCAGTCGCTTATGCAAGCCGCAAATTGAATAAGGCTGAACAAGGATATTCCACAAGCGAAAAAGAATGTTTAGCGTTAATCTGGGCAATAAAGAAGTTTCAAATCTATCTGTATGGTAGGACTTTTGTGGTCCAGACGGATCATCAGCCCCTCGTATTCTTATCTCAGGCTAAGCATGAAAACGCAAGATTGCTGAGGTGGTCTTTATTGCTTCAACCTTATCAGTTTAGTATCCAATATATCCCAGGCAAATTGAATGTCGGTGCAGATTTCCTCAGTCGGCACCCCTGTGATCAAAATTAGAGTAGTGGCAGGCGTGAGGAGTAATTTTATCTATGTGTATCACTGGTTTTGGAACTTGCCGTAGGCATGTTTTCAAGTGGGGAGATGTGTGATAAATTTAACCGTGATACAACGTTAAAATATCTCCAAAGATAAAATGTAGGGATAAAAATAATGCGTAAGCTACTAGAAGACATGATCGCCCATGCCGCGGGTCACTACCCGCCATGAAAATTAACTTGTTAGACGTGAAGGCAAAACGTTTACCCTTGTAGACGGGATGAGAACGGAGATCAAAAAGAAAAAAAATATGACTGAACACGTGCTTGAAACTAGCAAGGCTAAAAAGACGCAATTGGTGGGGAAAGGAAAAAAATTCACGTCCCCAAGTTGACACAAGGTAAAGAAATTGACAAAAGGGACCTTAGCTATTATACGCAACAGTCATTTCTTGGACGCTTTTACGATACTTAGTCCTTTTATTTGAATTCAGCGGCAAACGCATTACAGAAGATGCTCGAACATATTTCAAAAAAACAACTAACCTTGAAAAGTAACTTTTTCTTAATAATAATGTTAAGAATATAAAACCTAGCTGGCCTGATGGCCCATCTTGAGCAGAGAAATAATATGCTTTCATTTATACAGACTGATAGATAATAATGAAGATATTGACAAAAGACTGTGTTGTTCATATCAGCGAGCGACTGCATTGAAAGAAAAACATGTCACTAATTTTCAAAAAATTGCGGCCTTGAGACTCAAGTGCTAAAATCTAGATGAATGAAAGAGAGGGGGAATTAGTGGAAAGTTGTGGCTAAAAATAACTCTAGAGGCAGATTCGTGTAGGAAATGCATGTATAAACAAGTGTGTTTTGTAAAAAAAAAACGCAAGTAGAGACAGACGGACCAACAGACAATAATACATACTTGACTGAGGTATGACTGAATTGACTTTTGGTAGGAGGTTTGAAATTTGAAAAGGGGGAAAGGCGGTGATTGGCCACAGATAAACATATTATCGGCGCTCAGACGCGCATTTTTGCCATTCATCATAAATTGTCCAGTAGTAGACACAGTAATTCTTCAGTGGTGTAATTCCCAGAAGCTAATTGCAATATTTAGAGGGACGCCATACTAGAGCCAGCAGCTCAGCTGAGTTTTGCTAGCATATAACTGTGTTCTCTATTCATAATTCTGGTAAGACTGAAAGTATTTCTTTGTATATTTTAATATTGTTTAATGTTTCGAGTGATTTGATACTGCTATATCAAAATCTATCCCTTACAACAAGTAAGGATTCGCTCTAGATCCCCAGCCCCAGTTCAGGGTCTAGAGACAAACAAAATACATAAACGCCAGCTGTTGCGTGATAAATTCTCGCAACATCGTTTTATTTCAATATCTGTTTTATAACGCAAGGGCAACAACTGCTTGGAATTTATAGTCACTTTTCTCGGTAAGCATTTGTCTTCTCGCGTTGGTATCGAATGCAGTTAAGTTTGAGCTGTGGTCGTTTTGCGCTGGACTGCGCATGACTTGTCTTGCTTCTTTGTCGATCGGTTTCCGCCCACCACTAGTGGGAGTGAGCGATTTGGAATGGCGAAAGAGATGCCTCGTTGAAGAGGGGATCTCCGCTATTTTTGTTCTGTCAGGGATGTGTAGTCCTCTTAATGGATATTTCGTTTATTCGAGATAATACCTCTAGTGTTTCCCACATGTCGGGAGGCGTGATATTTCTGTGTATTTCATGAAAGCAAGGTAAATTGACTCTTTCATTAACTCTATTGATTTTGGGTCGTGAGCGATTTCGATTCATAGCCTGTCTGCGAAAGTCGTCGTCACGAGATGTTTTTTCCCAGCTCACATGTCGCTGCATTGTACTGCATCGGTTGATGCAGGTACCAAGGACCATTACTTGCTACTCTGTTAAATGAACTAGGTTTGGAAAACCTTTATTATCTAGAGGATATTTTTGAGGACATTATTTATACTTCGGCAGACGTGTCTGTCTTGCTGAAGTCAAACTAAGGAGAGTGAACTGATCTCATACATCTGGTTATCTCCTGGCTGTTATAGAAAAGGATGGAGTTTTCCACCTGACTACATTTACAGCACTATGAAATATAACATGCATCTGACTCATCATTGTAATGCTGTCTACCGTTTATTGCTGTATTGAATGTTGCTGTGATAATGACTGTTTGATGTGCCTACACATTTGCGTAACCATTTTGTCACTGTGGCGTCCACAATAAATAATGAAGAAAAACGTCAACGGCTGTTTCAAGACTCATTGACTTTATACGTCGTGAGTTTACTGACGTCCTATGTGGATTGCCCTGTTATTGTTGCATGAACATTGTTTTGACTGAACACATCTACACACTACACAAAACCAGACATGCGGATGCCATCCATCATCATATGGCATCACGCATCATTTGGTGGCCATAAGCTGGTTTGATTCTGGTACTAGCAAACACGGGGTCCCTTACCCACTTCATTTTCAACAAGAATTCATCAGCATCCTTCAAGAAATTAACATTCTTCAATACAGTCAACATCTTCAAAATTTTCAAAGTACTCGGCGTTGCCCGGTAAAAGTCAAATTTCAATTTTTTGACGGAAACAAGAATTTGACAGTACCCGGCGTTGTTACATGTTGCCGGATAACTCGGACTGCTGTTATCTTTTACGCAAGTCAAGCAAGTTGCTGCTGTCAAGGTTCCAGTGCTGTCGTTTTTTGAGAAGGTCAAGTGCCGGTTGAAACGGGTTGTTTTCTGAAGAAGGCCAAGTACCGATTTCCATCAACTTACTTTTGGATTAGAAGGTCAAGTGCCGAAACAACTCAACACACAGTATGTCAGAAGCTCTTGTACCATCGTGTTAGCAGTGGAAGCAGTTCAGATGTGCCATCATCGTTGGAGCTTCGCTCTTTAGGACGTTGATTGACATCCGTTTTTCTGCTGTTCTACGATTGGAAGCCTATAAGTTAAGTGGCCTGTTTGTATGTAAACTGTGCCCTTATACTTCTGCTGAGTCTTCTGTGTATCATCTCATTCTATATGTTTTATGTTTATATGTTATTTGTATATTTATATGTTTATATTTCAGCGGGTTCTCGGTTGGGTGGTGTCTCCGTTAGATTATGCCACGTCATAGAGGTCGTCTATTGTGAGCGTTTTCTGTAAGGTTTGCAAATTTCCAATACTGGAATTTGCTAAGCGACTTCTGTTGCTATTTATGTTAGCTGTGATGACATGTTTTAATATTGTTTTCGTTATTATTTCGCATTCTTTAGTTTTGTTTTGATTTGTTTGTGTTTGTTAGCCTACTCTTGTCTATAATTTAGTTTCATACAACATTTTTGTTTATACACTGTGGTGTCATGTATTTTGTTTAATTCTATCGCAGATATCGTCACATTTTTTGTGATATTTCATTAATTTCTGCTTTATTTTTAGTTGATTTCTGCGAAAGTTTTTGTATTGTTGCTGATCTTTGTTATTGTTTACATTGTTATTGTTTACATTGTTTGTATTGTTTACATTTTCAATGTTTACATTCTGCATGTGTTTACATAGTCATTGTTTACAGTTATAGTAATTAGTTAATGGGCTATGCTAATGCACTGTTACTACTATACTGATGATAAATGAATGATGAATAGTGTCGTGCACTATTGAATGAGAAGTGCACTTATGATCAAGAATTGAGTGCTGATATTTCATATACAAGTTCTTTGATTGGAGACTTGTTTCCCACAGAGACTGGGATAATATAAGGTGATGTGAATATACAAGTGCTTAATTAAGACTTGTTACACTTAGGTTTGAAATAAATTAGTTAATTATTTCAGGTTTTGGACTCATATGTTAGACAACATGTCTACATTTGAGCACTTTATTGAGCAGGGTAAATTGCTTGGGAAGACTGGTGATAAGTTAGAAGAATTTGCAACTGCTCGATATGATAAAGCAATGGAAGCTGAACAAAAGAAACTGCAGATGCAGGTGGATGAAAAAAGATTCCAAATGGAAATGGAAAAACAAAAAAGGGAATCAGAAGCTGAGGAGAGAAAACTCCAGCTACAGCTAGAAGCTGAAAGACTTCAAAAAGAGGCTGAGAATAAAAGACTTGAAAAAGAGGCTGAGAATAAAAGACTTGAAAAAGAGGCTGAGAATAAAAGACTTGAAAAAGAGGCTGAAAATAAAAGACTTGAAAAAGAAGCTGAAAATGAAAGACTTCAAAAAGAGGCTCAGGCTGAGGAAAGAAGATTACAGAGAGAGTCTGATGAGAGGAAAGAGAAAGCAAAAATGGAACATGAAGAAAAGGTCTTAGCTTTAGAGTTGGAAAAATTGAAATTGACAAGCATGAGTAATGGTAATGATGCAAACAAGGGTTCATCTTCTGGTAAGGCTAATAATGATACTTTTAAGATTAAGTTACCAACATTTAGTCCTTCCAGCGATGACATAATGTCATGCCTGGGCAGATAGACTTCTTCGGAAGTTCGATGTGGTGGGTGAACCTGACAAGAACAATTATGAGGTTGTCAGGGCCGCTTTGTTAAAGAAATATCAGCTTAACGAAGACGGCTATCGTCTACACTTTAAAAACATGTTACCTGAAAATGGAGTTGAATTCTCCGAGTTTATTGCAAGAATACGCATTACTTTCTCACGATGGGTTGAACTATCTAAGACGGAAAAAACTTATGAAGGACTTATGGACTTAATACTTAGAGACAAAGTCATGTCGTCTGTCAATGAGTCTTTCCTTGCTTTCCTTCATGAACGTAAACCTAAAACAATAAAAGAAATGGAAGATTTCTGTTGCCAATACGTAACTGCGCACCCACACATAACCATGGGTAACTCTAAGGTGAAAGAAGGTTTACCAGTTGCTTCGGCAGCTCCGTATGGTCAAAACTTTGCTCGTAGATCCCAACAAAATTTTGATAGAAAGAGTAGCGGTAATTTCTGTCAAAATCATGGAAATCAATTTCATGGTGATTCTTCTTCGAAGAATTGGAGACAACCTGATAGTACTCGTTACTATCACCCTAATAATTATAAGCATTTCAAAAGAGGATATGGTAATAGAGGTTATTCCTGCCGAAGACCTCAGAACCAAACAAATAGATGTTCGCATCAATGTGAACATGATAGTAATCGTGGAAACTGGAATTCGAACCAGTATAACAATTACAATAGAGACAATAATAACTGCAGAGATAATAATAACTTTGATAACTTCAGAGGTAATAATAGTCGGGGTAGATCTCAACACAAAAAAAAAGAGATATCAGCAGGCTAATGCTGTACAACAGGAAACTGAGGCAGCCTGTAATCATGTTGTTGATAGTAAAAACTTTGACGCTGTCACTAGTTCTGCTTTTGACTTTGAGAGAGCAAACAAATGCCCCCAATGCAGTACTTTATTCGAACCGGGTACCATAACTACTTTGAGTTGTGGTCACCCACTTCCCGCTCTTCCTGCTGCTGTTGCGCATGACGGGAGGGGTTCTTTAATTCTACATAAGGGTCTTGTTAATGATACTCCGGTCTCACTACTTTTCGATTCCGGATGCACCACTATTGGTGTTAGACAATCGCTTGTAGATCCATCTTGTGCTACAGGAAGGGTTATTAAATGTGTCACATTTGGCGGCACTCTAGAAAAATATCCTACTGCTGTAATTCGCATTGCCACTCCTTTCTTTACTGGAGATGTGCATGCTTGTCTCTTACCTAATCCTATTGCGGACCTTATTATTGGTCGTATTCACGGAGTTAGGGAGTGTACCCCACAGCAGATTGCTGCTTGGGAACATAATAACATGCAAGCTACAAATGCAGTAGTTACAAGAGCACAAGCTCTACAAACACCCGAAACTTCACTGAATAGTGATAATGAAGTTGATAGCCAAGATAGTCACTTAGTAATCACTCGTGACTCTTTCATAAAATTGCAAGAAGAAGATTCTTCTTTAAAAAAATTCTTCGTTCTTGCGAAGAAAGGTGATCCGAATCAGGATACAAATAGAAAATCTTGGATTGCAATGAGAAACGGCGTACTTGTACGTATGGTACAAGATTCGGCTACGTCGGCACATTCGCAAATTCTTGTTCCCAAGAGCATGAGAGTCCAAATATTGCAACATGCTCATGACTCGCAATGTGCTGGACATATGGGTTTTGCCCGTACGAAGTCGAGAGTCCTTGCGGCTTTCTTTTGGCCTTTTGTCAATAAGGACATTCGTATTTACTGCCGATCATGCAAGGTATGTCAGGAGGTCAAATCTAGAGGACCACGACATGCTGCGCCTATCCAGGCTGCTGACATTCCTATTCGGCCGTTTCAGAAAATGGCCATAGATATTATTGGCCCTTTTAAGGTCAAGTCGGCCAGAGGACATCAGTTTATCCTTACATGTGTCGATATGTGCACACGTTGGCCAGAGGCTATTCCTCTTAAGAGCATATCTACTACAGATATCGCAGATGCTCTTTGGTTGATTTTTTCTCGCTTGGGGTTCCCCAGAGAAATATTGTCAGACCATGGCACTCAACTCATATCTGACACTATGTCACAGGTAATGTCTACCTTACATATTGAACGATCTCTCAGTAGTATCTACCATCCTATGTCTAATGGGTTAGTTGAGCGTCTGAATAGAACGCTCAAGACTTTGCTTGGTAAGATAACTGAAGATCATCCTCAAGATTGGGACAGGGTTTTTACCCGCGGCTCTCTTTGCCTATAGAGAAGTCCCTAATGAACACACAGGATTTTCTCCCTTCGAACTTGTCTTTGGCGCGCGTCCACGCGGCCCTATGTCTTTATTACACGATCTCATCACTGCCGATGATATTAGCGATGAAACTCAATCCTCATATGAGTATGTCATTGCTCTTAGACAAAAGATCATTGAGGCATGTAAGCTAGCAACTGCTTCATCAGAAATTGCTAAAGAGAAGGCAAGGCAGTTTGCTAACAAGAATAGATGTCTACGACAACTTTGTCCAGGTGACAAAGCATTCGTCCTACTCCCCAGTAGGGAAAATAGACTTCTTATTGCATGGAAAGGTCCGTATGCAATAGTCTCTCGGATTTCCGATGTTGACTATGTGGTCAATATTGATGGAAAGCATAAAACTTTCCACATAAACATGCTTTCGGAATTTCACGAACGTCCGGACTATTTGCTGCCTATTTTCCAGGCAACGGATGATGCTCCTGCACCTCACGGTCATTATTCATCCCTGTCTGTCATTCAGGATGAGGAAGCTACCTTCTCTGATGTCAACCTTCCCCTTCCAGTGGTTCCATTACATTCCACGGAATCTTGGAAAAACGTTTCTGTTTCTCCTAATCTTTCTGGTGACGAACATCGACAAGTCTCGTCGATGTTACAAACATTTCAGGATGTTCTCACTGACATTCCTGGACACACAGATGTCATAGAACATGACATAATTCTTACCGACAATAATCCAATTAGGGTTAGGCCGTATCCTGTTCCTATACACTTTCAGTCGCAAGTGGAAAAGGAATTGGATGAAATGATTCAATTAAATATAATTGAACCATCGACTTCACCATATTCTTCTTCCATGGTTATTGTCCGGAAGAAGGATAAGAACATACGAATTTGTGTTGATTATCGCAAATTGAATCAGGTCACAAAGTTCGATGCTGAACCGATGCCTTTGTTAGAAGATCTACTGATTAGACTTTCTAATTCTAGATTCTTCACTAAACTTGACTTGTCTAAAGGTTATTGGCAAGTGCCTTTAGCAGAGCATGCCAAACCTCTTACTGCTTTTTCTACACCTAGGGGTCTATTTCAATGGAATGTTATGCCTTTTGGTCTCATGAACGCCCCTGCCACTTTCGTTCGCATGATGCGTCGAATTCTGTCACATCTTTCGGATGTCATCGCATACTTAGATGACATCTGTCTCTTCAGTGATACCTGGGAAGATCACTATTTAGGGTTATATGACTTACTGTCCACTCTACGTGAGAATAATTTGACAGCAAAACCTTCTAAAGCTTTTGTTGGTTTTGGTGAAATCTCTTTCCTGGGTCATCGTGTTGGTCATGGTCTCTTGAAGACAGAAGACCACAATACTTCCAAAATACTGAACATCTCTGTTCCTAAAACGAAGAAACAAGTTAGGAGTCTCTTAGGTTTAATTCAATTTTATGGGAGATTTATTCCAAATTTATCTTCGATCATGGCACCTCTATCAACATTGTTGAAGAAAGGTTCGCCTAATCTGGTCCGTTGGTCTGAAGAATGCCAATCTTCACTAGACCAAATCAAGAATATATTTTCTTCTCCTCCCATCTTAAGATTACCTACTCTTGATAGGACGTTTGTTCTTCGGAGTGATGCTTCATCCACTGGGATTGGAGCAGCACTGATGCAAGAATATGCAAATACTCTGCATCCTGTTATGTACATTTCTAGAAAACTAAATGCGGCAGAGAGGAACTACTCGGTTTTAGACCGTGAGTTGTTAGCGATGGTTTGGTCAATTCTAAAGCTACAAAGATTCCTCCTGGGCGCACATTTCATTCTAGAGACTGATCAGAAAGCTCTTACAGCTATTCAGACTAAGAATTTGAAGAGTTCGAGATCCACTCGATATGCTATAGCTCTTCAACCTTTTCACTTCACGGTACGAGCTATCCGTGGTGCGGATAATGTGATGGCTGACATTTTGTCTAGATGCCCACATGACTCCAACTAATACTTCTGTCCTATATTTCCATATATTACAGAGTCATAACACACCTACATTTCTACAATAGATTAGCACATCTGTACTTACTTTATATGTACACACTATCGTGCTTTGTTGTCATCTTCTTCTGTTCGTTTTTTAAAATGATAGAGGAGGACTGAGTAGTTAATATAAGGGCCGTTAGTTTACTAAACAGCCACAATTATTAATAATGTATTGTACCTTATGAAGCATATTAGTTATTAATTAGCAGGAATTCAATGGCAGGAAGCTAATGAACATATTTCAGAATATGTAGTCTTGGGGAACTTATACTATGTGAAACCAACTTGGTAAGATGTGCTGTATGGTCAGAGAGATCTGACCCCGTCTATGTGGTGTTGTTGTGTAGTGTTGAGTGTAGAAGTGGCTCAGGAGGTAGAGTTCTGACACATGACCCAATACTTTTATTTCAGAACTGTGAGTTTTTTATTTGGCACCAAAGTGGTGTCAAATGCTGTGTTGAAAAATACAAGTGTGGACCCGTGCAGTCGAGTATTTTGGCAGAGCAGCCTTAGATTGCCCCCAAGCACGGAGAGGTGGGGCCGCCAGATTCCAGCACCAGAACTACTCAGTCAAGATACGTGAGCGTCTGGCCTGCTGGACATTCACCAACTTAGTTTCTAACTACACACCAACTATATTCCCATCAACTAGAACATACCATGTTGGGAAATAAACTTGTATTTCTCCCATCAGTAATGGACAATGTTTGGTAGTCATAGACTGGGAGTGATGAAGCCACCCCAACAGCACATCCATTAATCGTTCTCCCAGATAAATTACAAATATAAACAGTAGTAATATTAACTAGTCTTGTAAAATACATATGTACACACCTTTCATTTATTATGCCATATATTCATGCATTTCATTCATAATTTCAAAACCTTTCATATGTTCTGACCAAAATAAAACCTTGGTTCAGAACAAATAAACTTAAAGAAAATTTAATATCAAAATTTTACACAGCTTGAGTTAGTTCAGTGTGTTATAAATTTTAGTAATATTATTAGACTTATTAAATTTCTGTGTGTGTGTTTGTATATACTAATACAACACATTCCATATCAGTACCCTAGATTTTTAACGTAGCCACATTCATTAATAAAAAAGATATGTGTGAGGTCGTAAGTGGTAGCAAGAAGGGCCTTCTGTAAATTCACAGCTACATTTATCTCAGGAGATTTCACAGCTGACCTCATGCATCACACTAGGTAATATCACAACCATACAGTACCATCAAACCCACTACACTTAGAAAAGATGTCTCCGTTGTGTCTGGGGTCCTTAGCCATGGGCAGTTTTCTAAAGCAGAGCTCCAGAGTAGGGTCCTTTTGTTGCGCTGAGTTGGCATTCGGCAACAAGAAGACATGGGACGACCTTGAGCTGATGGCACGGGACAAGAAGACATGGGACGAACTTGAGCTGATGGCACGGGACAAGAAGACATGGGACGACCTTGAGCTGATGGCACGGGACAAGAAGACATGGGAAGACCTTGAGCTGATGGCACGGGACAAGAAGACATGGGACGACCTTGAGCTGATGGCACGGGACAAGAAAACATGGGATGACCTTGAGATGATGGCACGGGACAAGCAGACATGGGACGACCTTGAGCTGCTGGCATCGGACAAGAAGACATGGGACGACCTTGAGCTGATGGCACGGGACGAGAAGACATGGGACGACCTTGAGTTGATGGCATGGGACAAGAAGACATGGGACGACCTTGAGCTGATGGCACGGGACAAGAAGACATGGGACGACCTTGAGATGATGGCACGGGACAAGAAGACATGGGACGACTGTTGCGCACATATTTTTGACGCACAGATTACGACATAACTAATTGATATGAAAAAGAGATTACAGTCAAAGTTATATCATCCATGATTTGATTTATACTTTTGATTATGTGGATGATCTCCCCTTGAATATTGATTTCGCGGATGAATACCGAATTTATGTAATTTCTCATTTGTTAGGGCCAGAAAATAGATTGATCTTGTTCAATATGTTTATGGCCTGAATTTATATGTATTACTTGTTTAGTACGAGAAGATTCAGTCTTATATCGTATATCTTTGTATGTTTAGGTCGGACTATATTCTTTGTGCCGAAATCTGGGGCAGGTATACGTTGTCCTACGGAGGCGTACAGAGTCTCGATAATGCCGCCTGATATGGCTGTGTGTGTAATTTTGGGCTGGTCCCTTTTAAGGGTTGAAAAGTGATTTGTGCATGTTTTTCCAGGAGAAGTTAGTGTCTCTGCAAGAGTCTATTTGTCAGAGATTCTCCTCATGCACTTTGTTATTAATTCGGACTCCAGGTAATACCAGACCCTTTCTTTTGATGATCTCTACGTGGTTAGACCTAGATGCATCGTGTTTCGAACATCGTTGGTCGTTGATATACCATTGAAGATGACAGGTTTCCCAACATAGCTGATGTCTACATGTAACAACCTTAGTAATGTGGAACTGTAGGGAAACTCTAGGAAATTATTAATATTCAAATTGTGAATTAACTTTGGCTTATCATTATCCTTCTGGTGGGTGAGTGAGCACAACTCAGATAGGCAGCCATATTGTTTTCTTGTCATCGTTATGGATCGCTGTCCTGAGAACAGTATATCCAACTTATTATCGGACAGTGATATGGAGATCTCACTAATATGAAAACCCCTATCGTGGTTTAACTTTATTACATAAATATTTGCTATATGTCGCTGGAGAACTTAGCCAAGGAAAAGGTTCGGCCAGTGAACTCTTTGTATGTTTACACACCCACACCCACTGATGCGTTCAGTCAGTTAGGGGATGTGGCAATAGTCTGCCAGAACATTGAATGATTCCTTATATCTTCCATCATATTTGAATGCTGCATGAAATATGATCTATTGTTCAAATGCCTAATGATGTATACGTCAACATGTTCCCATGACTATGTTCCGTGCTGTCCTGATGTGTGCGTCCCTATTAAACGGTGTGAAATGCCCGCTGCAGTTCAAGTCGTCATTGCCTTGCATGAGAGTGTGTGAGAAATATTATCAAGTGGTCTATTACACCGAACCAGTACACCATTCGCGTTACTTGACACTCCCACTCAATGTCAACATGACAGATTGATTTAATGGTGCAGAGGTAATCTAAAGCAGACCTGCTTCAGTGATGACCAGTACACGACTTAGAACATAACACCCGCATCCAGACATTATCAGTGGAGGCATTTATACACGGCTTTTATCAACGACCTTGAGCAGATGGCACGGGACAAGAAGACATGGGACGACCTTGAGCTGATGGCACGGGACAAGAAGACATGCGACGACCTTGAGCTGATGCACGGGACAAGAAGACATGGGAAGACCTTGAGCTGATGGCACGGGACAAGAAGACATGGGACGACCTTGAGCTGATGGCACGGGACAAGAAGACATGGGACGACCTTGAGCTGATGGCACGGGACATGAAGACATGGGACGACCTTGAGCTGAAGGCACGTGACAAGAAGACATGGGACGACATTGAGCTGATGGCTCGGGACAAGAAGACATGGGACGACCTTGATCTGATGGCACGTGACAAGAAGACATGGGACGACCTTGAGATGATGGCACGGGACAAGAAGACATGGGACGACCTTGAGCTGATGGCACGGGACAAGAAGACATGGGACGACCTTGAGCTGATGGCACGGGACAAGAAGACATGGGAAGACCTTGAGCTGATGGCACGGGACAAGAAGACATGGGACGACCTTGAGCTGATGGCACGGGACAAGAAGACATGGGACGACCTTGAGCTGATGGCACGGGACAAGAAGACATGGGACGACCTTGAGCTGATGGCACGGGACAAGAAGACATGAGAAGACCTTGAGCTGATGGCACGGGACAAGAAGACATGGGAAGACCTTGAGCTGATGGCACGGGAAAAGAAGACATGGGACGAACTTGAGCTGATGGCACGGGACAAGAAGACATGGGACGACCTTGAGCTGATGGCACGGGAAAAGAAGACATGGGATGACCTTGAGATGATGGCACGTGACAAGAAGACATGGGAAGACCTTGAGCGGATGGCACGAACGAAGGAACGAACGAACGAACTTTATTTTCAAAAGGTTAAGAATCTGGCATGCAGGCCCGTCTAACATTCTGCCCTTCCTCTCTCTGTCCCCTTGCATGCTGTATCTTTTCATTCGAACATGTAGTTTGAGCATTATTTAAGCAAGCAACATTATCAGGGTAAAATAATAGCATACATTTCTAATATCCAATCATAATCAAAATTAAGTATGTTAAAAATTTTTTTCTTTAAACCAAAAGAAAGTAATGAAAAATAAAACAAAAAACAAAGTCAAACAACAAAATCCAAACCATTCATACAGTAAATTAGACACTCACTTGAAACATAATCAGATTATGGTGGCATATAACAAGAACTCGTGAAAAATTGGAAATCTGTTGTTGAATGGCTAGGGATATGGTGTGTTTTACCAGAGGTGGGCGAGGGATATGGTGTGTTTTACCAGAGGTGGACGAGGGATATGGTGTGTTTTACCAGAGGTGGGCGAGGGATATGGTGTGTTTTACCAGAGGTGGGCGAGGGATATGGTGTGTTTTACCAGAGGTGGGCGAGGGATATGGTGTGTTTTACCAGAGGTGGGCGAGGGATATGGTGTGTTTTACCAGAGGTGGGCGAGGGATATGGTGTGTTTTACCAGAGGTGGGCGAGGGATATGGTGGGTGTTTTACCAGAGGTGGGCGAGGGATATGGTGTGTTTTACCAGAGGTGGGCGAGGGATATGGTGTGTTTTACCAGAGGTGGGCGAGGGATATGGTGTGTTTTACCAGAGGTGGGCGAGGGATATGGTGTTTTTTACCAGAGGTGGGCGAGGGATATGGTGTATTTTACCAGAGGTGGGCGAGGGATATGGTGTGTTTTACCAGAGGTGGGCGAGAGATATGGTGTGTTTTACCAGAGGTGGGCGAGAGATATGGTGTGTTTTACCAGAGGTGGGCGAGAGATATGGTGTGTTTTACCAGAGGTGGGCGAGGGATATGGTGTGTTTTACCAGAGGTGGGCGAGGGATATGGTGTGTTTTACCAGAGGTGTGAGCAATGTGAGTCCCAAGTAGATACTGCCGCATGGAGTGAATTGTTAACGTCTCCACTAGACGAGATCCACCTTTATGAGGTGGGTAACCAGTTTCCTTCTTCCCTAACTCAAGAGCAGAATCAGAAAGACTAGATAGACAGATAGATAGATAGACTAGATAGATAGACTAGATAGACTAGATAGATAGACTAGATAGACTAGATAGATAGACTAGATAGATAGACTAGATAGACTAGATAGATAGACAGACAGATAGACTAGATAGATAGATAGATAGATAGATAGATAGATAGATAGATAGATAGATAGATAGATAGATAGATAGATAGATAGATAGATAGACTAGATAGATAGACTAGATAGATAGACTAGATAGATAGACTAGATAGACTAAATAGATAGACAGACAGATAGATAGACTAGATAGATAGACTAGATAGATAGACAGACAGATAGATAGACAGATAGATAGATAGACTAGATAGATAGACAGACAGATAGACTAGATAGATAGACAGACAGATAGACTAGATAGATAGACTAGATAGATAGACTAGATAGATAGATAACCAAAAAAGTTAATTTTCCAGGTACATTTAATTTGTTTAATCGCTGATTACGTCTTTAATTGTATTTTAAAAGTGGCCAGAGATACGTTGTAGCATTCTGTGACAAGATTTTGTGAACGAATTTCTCATTGTTAAATAAGAAGTGCTTTCCGATGGGTAATGTGTTAAGATAATTATATAGATCTATACAATGTGTTTAGTGTTTATCAACAACTAGGCGCACTGCGCGTTTTTTGAAGTGAATGGAGACCTTTTGTGTTGGATATGGAACAACCATCCCAGATTGTGGAACAATAGTCTAGGTATGTTTGTATATGAGATTAGTAGAACATGGGATAGGAAGACTTGGCGTAGATTTGTTGAAGGCCTATGCTCCTTCGGAGCTGGAGAGTGATACTGATGATTAATGAAAATGACAATGCAGACGATGAAAATACTGTATAATACGGAGACGATTCTGAATTTTACCAGTAAGTAATTTTTTTAAATTTAAAAATCTGAAAATTATTGCATGTGAAACATAACAGATACGCCATACTGAGGAACTAGTGATAGAGTTAATACCCGCTACTAAGTATGAATCATCGAGTTGGGGGGGGGAGGGTTCCCTTATGAGACACAAACAAATATGGAATACTGCTACCTAAAGTATGCCGCAAGGGGCGACTAATTTGGGGGGGGGGGGGGGGGTGCAGGGGGCTGGCAACATCATTATGTAAAACAGATTGCTACAGAAACTACCGCCAGAGCATATGGATGTTTTGGTGCAGGCTTCCTGCAAGAAGATCAGGTACAGTGGTGACTCCATGTTCCATAAGCAGCTAACATGAAAATGATTATGAGTGAGCAAGACAGAAAAGACTCGAGTGAGAAATGGTTGCTCAATGCTTCGTAAAGTGGGAACAAAATTAACACAATTTGTAGCTTTGATCAATTTTATTTCCATTTATAATACTGTTGCACATGTTCAATATTGTGTACATTTCATTAACCATACTGTTTTCCCCCTTGTAGATAACATGAGATACATCGAAGAATCGTTTCTTACGATTGGCAACTATCCATCTTTCTTGATCAACACCACGTCATGTCCAGTTTTCAACACATCAAAAAATCTGGCCCCATATCGACATATACGGAACTTCATTATTGGAATCTTAGGACTTGTAGCAAACGTGGGCGCAATTATTTTGGTAACAAGAGCAAAGAAAATCAAGAAGTCGTTGAAGATATACTTGACAAGTTTAACGGTAAATGACATCATTTTCATGATATTCCTAACCATTCCGATGTGGGATGTGATCTCGCCGGAATTTGCCTGTACGATTCTAGCCATCGCGTCAGTGTCCCCTTTTGCAGTATCCAGTCTAATGACCGCAATTATTTCTTTCCATAACTACCAGGCCGTGTTTAATGCGTTGAAGTTCCAGTCTATCTTAACAACGAGAAGAGTTTTCCTGGCTGTGGTTGCTGTGTGGTTGCTAGGTTGGTCTCTCAGTTTCATGTGCATAGGATCTATGAAACCACAGAATGGAGAATGCAGACCATCGCTTAAAATTCCTAAATTTATCTACTGTCTCAGTGCGACCATAAGTGCTGTTTCTATTGTATGTGTTCTTGTGCTCAATTTGAAAGTGGTTTACTTCCTCAAGTCCAGTTTTTACGTGACACCACGTGGTACAAGTGCAGAAAAAGGTACAATGGCAAGAACTAGTGTCTGCAAATCGACTACCACCACGTCACTACCAACTAAAGGCAAAAAAGAAGTTACAAAGAGCAGCGAAATTAGCCAAAAGCCGCAGAATGACGCTGATTCAGTTAATTGCCGGGATATAGCTCAGGACAATTATGATGCAAAACATCCTCCCATGGTCAAGCAGAGTAAGAATTTTAAACGGGAACAAATAAACATGGTTAACACCTCCTGCAAAGAACAATATAAACCAATCATAATAACGCCAGCAACTCTTAACATAGACTCGCCTGAGCGCAATTTGCATTGTCCAATCAGTCTTTCGCAGAGGTGTCTCCAAGAAGCTGACGACATAAACTCACCTATGACGCTGGTATCAGTATCTGTGTTAGCAAAAAGAACCTTCAGCAGCACCAAAGTGAATCCATATTTACCAGAAAGAAAGACACAACCAACT
Organism: Oreohelix idahoensis; assembly: GCA_024509875.1. Lineage (NCBI taxonomy): Eukaryota > Metazoa > Mollusca > Gastropoda > Stylommatophora > Oreohelicidae > Oreohelix > Oreohelix idahoensis. Next base: position 129,381 of record JAMPIV010013258.1, read on the forward strand.
TCTATCATTACAGAAAATGTTCCGCCAAACTGTTTTCCGTACAAAAGCCGTGACAAGTGTCGACTGAAGAATTATGATCCTACCACTAACGCTCGAATCAATTCTGTATCCACTTCGGCAACCAGGCAAAACAAATATTCCTATCTTCGATACGTCAGAATGAGGAAAGTCAGCATCACTCTATGCATCATAACTTTATGGTGCTGTTGTTTATGCCTACCCAACATTGTGTATGTGATGCTCTCAGTCTCTCTAGACAGCGGGAGAGAGCAGCTGGATAGATCTGACTTCAACATGGCAAATACAACTTTTGTGCTGGTTAACTTCTTAAGTAATCCTTTCATTTATGCTTGGCGACTTGTGGACTGGTCAGGTATGGTCTTCAGGCTTCGCCAGTGCCTTTATCAGAGAATATCACCGGTAAATGCTTAGTTCCCAGGAAGCAGGGGATTTTTACAACTTATTAATCTGAGCCACGTTTATTTTGTCATTTTTAGACTTCAAGGATAAAACTACGACCACCGTGTAGTTTCCCGGGGACACTGAGGAGACAAAGAATACGTCTACTGATCCCCAACATATATCATCTACTGATCCCCAACATACATCATCTACTGATCGCCAACATATATCATCTACTGATCCCCAACATATATCATCTACTGATCCCCAACATATATCATCTACTGATCCCCAACATATATCATCTACTGATCCCCAACATATATCATCTACTAATCCCCAACATACATCATCTACTGATCCCCAACATATATCATCTACTGATCCCCAACATATATCATCTACTGATCCCCAACATATATCATCTACTGATCCCCAACATATATCATCTACTGATCCCCAACATATATCATCTACTGATCCCCAACATATATCATCTACTGATCCCCAACATATTTCATCTACTGATCCCCAACATATTTCATCTACTGACCCCCAACATATTTCATCTACTGATCCCCAACATATATCATCTACTGATCCCCAACATATATCATCTACTGATCCCCAACATATATCATCTACTGATCCCCAACATATATCATCTACTGATCCCCAACATATTTCATCTACTGATCCCCAACATATATCATCTACTGATCCCCAACATATATCATCTACTGATCCCCAACATATATCATCTACTGATCCCCAACATATATCATCTACTGATCCCCAACATATATCATCTACTGATCCCCAACATATATCATCTACTGATCCCCAACATATTTCATCTACTGATCCCCAACATATTTCATCTACTGATCCCCAACATATATCATCTACTGATCCTCAACATATATCATCTACTGATCCCCAACATATATCATCTACTGATCCCCAACATATATCATCTACTGATCCCCAACATATATCATAAGAAGCGATTAATATGAGGTTGTGCATAAAGCTGGCAGTCTCATCATGTAAAGCAGAAACCATTACAGTTGGATCATATGGCACATGCTGTCGTGCAGGTTTTCTGCAGGCGAGATCAGCTAAAGTGGTGTCCCCATGCCCATAAGGGACGAAAATAGAAAAAGAATAATAATAATATTATGGACTATTATGTGCTTGTCTAGTAATATTAATTATTATCGTCTTCTGCTTGTTCCCCGCTTAAAACTCCCCTCCTCGTTCTCTTCATTTTCTTGTTAGATACACAGTGGCACACAATACAAATTCATTAACGTTCTTCACAGTCCTTCTCTGAGCTCCTTTTCATTATCTTCATCATGTGTCAAAACAAAATGAAACATTGCAGTAATTGGCCTACTCTCAGCCTATCTCTTAATTTTTTTTTCCCCAGGTCCACTTTTTTTTTTGATTGACGTCTCTCCCATTTTTTTTTAACTTCAATTTTTTCTTCTTTGATTTTTAACAAATGCATTATCTGTTAATAAGTCTGAAATATTTTAGTTTTCGCATTTATTATGTTCATTTAGTTCCGATTTCAGCTTTAGTATTTCCTTCCCTGTGGCAGAACCTCTTTAAATATTTTTTCCTTAAAAAAATGAGTAACTCTTATGCATATCATGTATATCTCAGTTTGAAGTGTTTCTTTAACCCCTCCCCCTCTTCCTCCTTTAGCGAGCATGTCTCCAATGTTTATCATTACGCAAGACTTACGTGATTCCGTTTTTGAAGATCTTCGTGTTTTTCTTGTTACCTGTATAATATTTTGAGACAACGCGCCAGAGTGTGTCAGGGAAACCCCTTATCGTTATCTCTCTTCTTCCTGGCTATAGTTTTAATTATGAAAACAAGAAAACGTCAACGTATGTACAAACATATGTAACAAATGTTCATATCACGAAAGGTTCTCTTTACAAGCTACCCAAGCTTCCACTCGTTTCCTTCAAAAGTTATTAGCAATACCTAATGTCAGGTCAACTTCGAAAACATTTTCACTGGTCATAGTCACTTTTATCTCCTTACGATTTATCGCTCAGCTCTGCATCGCATCATGGTTTATTTTTATCAGTTGCTGTAACTGAAATCTTGCATAAAATGTAAATTTTGCCTGGTCAATATACTAGCCTAACCGCTAGGTTGGATACAGGCTACATAAAAAGAGACCAGTACACGCTTATACACTCAGGCGGAGAAAAACATGAAAGAGGGGTAGGAATGTTGATAAAGAAGGAGTTAGAAAAATACGTATGTGGATATTGGACACACAATGACAGAATGATGTTACTAAAAATGAGAGCAAAGCCATTCGACATATCAATCTTACAAACTTATGCACCAACTAAAGATCACAGCGAGGAAGAAATAGAAGAATACTATGAAGAGCTACAACACACACTTAAACCAGTCAAATCAACAGATGTGTTGATAGTAATGGGTGATATGAATGCAAAAGTAGGAAAAGGAAAATACAAGAAAATAGTAGGACAGTATGGATTAGGGACAAGAAATGATAGAGGAGACAGACTTATCCAGTTCTGTGAAGAAAACCAGCTGGTCATATGTAACACCTTTTTTGAACACCACCCAAGGAAATTATACACATGGAAAAGCCCAGGAGATATAACACGAAATCAAATCGACTATATCATGATAAAACATATATTTAAGAACAGTGTCAAAAGTGCAAAGACATATCCTGGCGACGACATAAATTCAGATCACAATCCAGTCGTCATCAAAGTAAATATAAAGCTGAAAAGAGCAGGAAACAGAAGACAGGAGGAACCCCAGATAGAAATATCAGCGCTGAAACAACCAGATATAAAACAGAAATATTTAATCGACGTCAAAAATAAATATCAACAGTTATTGACAGAAAGCATGGAGCAGTATAGAAGAGAAAACCCAGAAGAAAAAGCAACCGCAAAATGGGAATGCTTAAAAACAAGCATACAATCAGCAAATGCAAATTTACCTAAAAAGGAGTCTAAGAAAAATCAAATTTGGATGACAGATGACATCTTGAATAAAATGACCGAAAGAAAGAAAGCAAAAAACACTCCAGAATATAAAACAATAGACAATGACATACGTACTATGTGTAGAGAAGCAAAAGAACGGTGGATAGAAACAAAATGCAAGGAAATAGAAGACTTGGAAGCAAAGCACAGGACAAGAGATATGCATGAAGAAATAAAGAAATTATCAAATCGGTCACGGTTTGCACAAGGAGGAAGCTGTATCAAGAACAAAAATGGTGTAATATTACTTGATGAGAAAGACATATCAAACAGATGGGCAGAATACGTAAAAGAATTATTCGAGGACAACAGAGGTAAAAAAACCATCACCAGATTCTAATGAAGGCCCAAACATTCTCAGATCAGAAGTAGAGAATGCATTCATATGATACAAAAAGGAAAATCAGCAGGCATGGATAACATAAAAATTGAAATGATAGAAGCTCTGGAGAGCTTTGGTATAGATACAATCACAGAAATATGCAACGATGTATACAATACAGGATATATACCACACGACATGAAGACATCAGTTTTTATAACATTGCCCAAAAAAACCAAATGCAACAGAATGTTCAGACTTCAGAACAATCAGCCTGATGAGTCATGCAATTAAGATACTGCTCAAAATCATACAGGAAAGAATAAAAAGTAAAGTAGACAGCGAAATCCAGGAAGAACAGTTTGGTTTTAGACGGAACAGTGGAACAAGAGAGGCAATATTTTGCCTAAGAATATTAGCAGAAAAATATACAGAGGTCCAAAAAAGTATGTATATGTGCTTCATTGACTATAAGAAGGCTTTTGACAGAGTCCATCATGAGAAAATAATTGAATGCCTCGAAGACATAGGTATTGATGGAAAAGATATAAGAATACTCAGTAACCTTTATTGGGAGCAAACTGCCACAGTAAGATCTGGAAGGAATTATTCACCATACATAGACATAAAAAGAGGTGTCAGACAAGGTTGTGTGCTGTCCCCCCTGCCTATTTAATTTATACACCGAAAAAATTTTCAAACAGATACAGGAAATACCAGGACTGAACATCAGTGGAAGGTCAATAAACAACCTTAGATATGCAGATGATACCGTGTTGTTAGCTGAAAGCGAACAGGAGTTACAAGAACTAGTGAAGCAAGTGAACAGTATAAGTCATGAATATGGACTCGACATTAATATTGAGAAAACAAAAACTATGATAATTAGCAAAACAAACGATAAACCCACATTAAAGATAAGCGTAAATGGGGAAATCCTGGAACAAGTCAAGAGCTACGTATATCTCGGTCATATAATAACAGAAGATGGCAGATGTAAAACAGAAATCAAGAAGAGAATAGGAATGGCCAAAGCTACATTCAACAACATGAAACATATACTGACATCCAAACAGTTATCTCACAAATTAAAACTGAGAATCATAAAGTGTTATATATATTCTGCATTTCTGTATGGCGCAGAAACATGGACGATGAATAAGCAGTTGGAAGAAACAATTGAGGCTCTTGAAATGTGGATTTATAGAAGAATGGGGCGTATCTCATGGAAAGAGATGAAAACAAATAAGGAGGTCTTAGAAAATCTAGGTATGAAAAGAGAACTAATGAGGGAGGTCAAAGTTCGGCAGCTAAAATACTTTGGCCACATAAAAAGGCATAACACCTTGCAGAAGAACATAACAGAAGGGAGAGTTGAATGCAAACGTGCAAGGGGAAGACAGCGCTATAAGTGGGAAGACAACATCAAGAGATGGACAGGAAAGAGTCTATCAGAGTGCACCATCAAGACAAGAGACAGAAGACGTTGGAGATCCATTACAGCCAACCTTCGTTGTGGAGATGGCAACTGATGATGATGATGATGCATAATGCACTTTGCATTAGGCAAGTGTTCTGCGGCACACCAGGAGTTAAAGAACAAATATTGATATGTTATGTATTGGTGCCACACATAGGCTTATGGCCATTAATTTTGAGGAAATATGTCTATTTATGGTAACTCATGTTTTTGCACGATTTTTAACTTATATTGAACGCTGCACATTTAATACGTCACCGGTTGTCTATGACGTAACGCGTTTGCGATAATTTATTCTAACGGCTCATATTCGTGGCCTTTCGTTACTTCAAGTCGTCCTAGTCAGACGTGTTTTTTCAAGCTCCAAGAATTGTGGAGGAATATATATATTTAAGTGGCATAACTAACTTCGAAGGCCGCCACTATGTTTTCTAAGATGGTCATGAACTTATACAGAAGTATAACTCAAGTATTTTTATATTCACGTCGTCTGGTCCACACTACTTGGGTGTCGTCGTTTCTGCGCGCACCTCTAGTACAGCGGCCAGAACTGAATAATTGAGACGAGATGTATTGAAGACTGACTACTACGTATGCCTTGTATATGCATTGATCATGCCTATGTATTTTTGCGGAGATCTCATTAACGATGCTCCAACCATGCCAATGTTCCTGAAGTGAATAAATGTTAAAGAAGTTAATGTGGACCCTCTACAAGATGTCTTGTGTTCTTCGGCCAATGATGTCCTGTGATGACCATACCCATATCCATTCGTGTTTATCAGCATGATGCATGAACGTTATAATATATTACACTACAAGTACTAAACCACAAACCAACCAGAAAGAAAACACCGATGTAACAACTATAATTTGGTGGCCAGTATTGTTTGGTTCGACGTTACAGGTCATTTTTCTGCACGATTTTTCCAGTGCGATTTTTATGACATTTCAACGTTGACCCATATTTGCATAACTGATGTATGGACTGCGCATGACTGCTGGCTTTGTTAACCGTCAACTTTCGCCAAGATTTCTGCACTATTCGTTTCTCCTCAAGTTCACTTCCAGGTGTCGTCATTCAAGTTTGCTGTTGTCTTAGTTTGATTTACGTGGCCACTGTTTGCTGTACCGTTGTTACCTACACGTCTTTGTTACACCATGATCTCCAGGCTGCGCTGAATTCGTCTACGATCGAGCATCTGGCGGATCGCGTTTTTACAGATAAGTGGCCTGTAATTTTTTGCATGTGTTGTCCAGCGTATGTGCTGGTAAACTGTTAATGTTCTTTTTTTCCATTGCTCTTCGTGTTTACATGTCTTTGCGGGAAGGTTGGGCGGAGATGCAATGCTAGCGATAACATGTCATTGCAAGATAACAGCACATTAAACATTCTTTAAGAATTTTGTAAATGTCATTCAGCGGGTTTTCAGGTTTGAGCAAACTCCCCGACGTTTCTGACCACTGATTGTTTTTTTAATAATAGTTCATGTTAGTTGTGAAGTTTCGTCTTTTCATCTGTAAATGCATTGTTTGTCTATTGCTATTTTCCTTATTTTGTGATTGTTTTGTTCTTGCTGTTTTCCTCATCTGCCTATACTTAATTTTATACAATTTACCTGTTTATACTCTGTCTGGGTCCTGTGTTGTCCTTTCTTAGCAGTGAGATTGTTCCATTTGCTGTTTTCCTTTTAGTTTCCTATTAGAATTTATTTCCTTACTGCTAGTGTTTCACTGTTTGTCTACAATCTTTTCTTATACTATCGCTTTCTATGTATTTTTTTCTTGCACTATAATTTTTTTTTTCTTCCTCACTAAATTGGTACTACATAATTTGCATTGCTCTTATTGCTATATAATATTGCTACATTCATTGCTTACATCATACTGTAAAGCAACAAGCCATAGTCAATATTTCGACTGTGAGTCACATAATTAAGTAACATGGCTACTTTGGATTACGTTGTCGAGTACAGCAAAGCATTTGGATATAAAGGTGAGGCTTTGAAGGACTTTGCCATGTCTGAGTTGGCCAATGCAAAAATAGAATTGGACAAAAGACGTCTTGAAGAATTGGAGGAGAAGAAGAGAATTATTGATTTGGAGGAGAAGAGGCGTCTTCAGAAGATAGAGGAGAGGATTGTTAGAATGCAACATGAAAGAGAAATGGAGGAGAGGAAAACTTTGACATTTGCCTATAAAAAGGAGATGATGCTTCTTAATTTAGAAGAATTAAAACTAAGAGGTCAGAGTAATCTAACTGATAACTCTAAGGCTCATGGGTCCTCTGTTAGACATAATGGGTTTGCTAAATTTCGCGTTCCCATATTTAAACCAAATTTTGATGACATTTCATGCTTTTTAGGTCGCTTTGAAAGTGTCCGTGAGGCACATAAATTAGACCCTCAGTGGTGTGCTAAACTTATAGAATTCTTGAATGGAGAACCATTAACTGCTCTATGTACAATGGATGAGCCAAACAGAAATAATTATGAAGCTGCTAGGGCTCTCTTATTGAAACGTTACCAGGTTGATGCAGAGGGGTATCGTATGCGTTTCAAAACAATGACTCCTGAAACTGGTACGGACTTCTCGGAGTTCATTTCAGCTATACGCTTGACTCTCAACAGATAGGGTCAACTTTCGGGTATTGATAAAACCTATGTTGGCCTCGTGGATTTTTTATTGAGGGATAGAGTTTTATCCTCAGTGAGTAAACCATTTTGGTCATTTTTGCATGAGCGTGAACCATCTAGCCTGTCTTCACTCAAAGAAATTGGTAGACAATATTGCACGGCACATCCTGGTGCTTGTGTTATTAACAATGTAATTAAAGAATCTTTACCTGTTGCTTCAGCTACAGCCTGGAACAACAATAATGTTAGACCTAGATTTCATAGCCTTGATAGGAATTTTGTACCAGGGAGGTACAATAACGGAAATATCAACAGAGATGGAAATTTCAACAGAGGTAGACAGCAATATAGATATCAGTCACCTCAGCATAGAAATAATTACCAACTGCAAAACTCAAATTGGAGAAGGCACGACAATTTTAATCCGTCTAATAGAAATTGGAATAATAATGGATCCAACAATCCAAATTTTCCACCTAGAAACACTTCACAAAACTACAGAAATCAAGGTAGTTCTTTTGATCGCCAGGGACATTGATCACGTTCTCGTGCTACTACACATCCTTATCACAATGCTGGTTCGGCCCTTACTGGGGATACACCTGTAATTGGTCAGGACAATATTTTTGTAAATCAATCATCTGCATGTTGTGCTTTTGAGTTTGAGGTTGCCTCACATTGCCCAGATTGTTTCACTCTTTTTCAGGCAGATAGTACTTCGATATTGAGATGTGGTCACGCATTGCCAGCTGTAACTGCTTTGTCGGCCCACGATGGCACTGGAACTCTGATGCTTCACAGTGGGTTCTTGAATAATACCCAAGTGTCTATACTCCGTGACTCGGGGTGTACGACTGTAGGGTCAGATAGTCTCTTGAACATCCTTCCTGTGCAACGGGTGGTTTTGTTAAATGTATTACTTTCCGTGGTACTGTTGAATTGTATTCCACAGCCATTGTTGACATTCATACACCATTTTTTGTCAGGGAAGGTAAAAGTATGCCTGTTAAAAATCCCGTTGCTGATTTAACTATTGGTTGTATCCACGGGAGCACAGGCTGCTCTCCAGAAGAAATTGAACTGTGGGAACGACATAATTTATTAACTGCCATCGCAGTTACCACACGTGCCCAGGCTAAGGCACTAGAGAATGAAAAGGTTAATGAGGAAACTTTTGAGGTGCATTCTGACATTGATAAAGTGTCTTTTGCAAGATTGCAAAGGGAAGATAATTCTTTACGAAAAAAAAATTTCAATGGTCAGAAATGATGATATTAACTTGCATAATACACCTCGTCATTGGTTTACACTTAAAAACGACATTTTAATTAGAAACTTTATGGATTCTTCTACTATCAGACACCAAGTTATGGTGCTTATTCAACTTTGCCCTTACATTCTGCGCCATGCACATGACTCTCATTGTGCAGGTCATATGGGTTACACTCGAACAGGTTCTAGAGTGTTGTCTTCATTCTTTTGGCCCGGTGTCTCCAGGAACGTATCAGCCTATGTATGTTCATGTATAACCTGTCAAGAGGTTAAATCAAGGGGAGCTTTTAATGTCGCACCTATCAAGGCCTGTGATATCTCTGTTCACCCCATTGACAAGATGGCCGTGGACATTATCGGTCCTCTGGGAGCCGCGCTAGCGTAGTGGTTACAACACCGCTCTGGCGACCGGGTGATACAGGATCAAACCCGGGCGACGGCATTTGAGGATTTTTCGTCGACCGGGATTTGGACTGGATTAACTCGAGACCTGGCGAGGACAGTTGAAGGAGTGTCGTCGACCAGGGACTGGCGGCTCCTGAGCCGACCCAGCTGCAATGGGTACCTCCGAAATCGGCGAGTATTTGCCTGAATGGCGAGGGACACCTGTTTCTGTACAAGAAATAAAGGGATACTCACGTAAAATCAATGTCAGGTTAGACATAAATAATAACCTGAGATTTCGCCTCGAGTATTAGCGGGCGTACGAGAAAAAAAAATAAATAAATAAAATCGGTCCTCTGCCTGTTATGTCTGCAAGAGGCCGCAGGTATGTCCTCACGAGCATTGATTTGTGCACACGATGGCCTGAAGCCATCCCTCTCAAACACATCACCACTTCTGACGTGGCTGATGCTCTTTTTCTCATCTTTTCCAGATTGGGTTTTCCACGTAAACTTCTTTCTGATCGTGGCTCTCAATTTGTATCTGATACCATGACTACTGTTATGCAAAGACTCAACATAGATAGGTCTTTAAGTAGCGTCTCTCACGCAATGAGCAATGGTGCCGTAGAGCGTCTCATCACACGCTCAAACAACTATTGAGTAAGGTAACTACCAAATATCCTCAAGACTGGGACAGGGTCTTGCCTGCTGTACTATTCGCGTATCGTGAAGTACCACACGAGGAGACGGGCTTTTTGCCATTCGAGCTTGTTTTTGGTGCTCAGCCGCGAGGGCCCATGAGTTTGATTAAGGATCTACTCACTGATTCCGAGATGACTCAGGACACTCAGTCATCTTATGAATGCGTTGTAAATCTCCGACGTAGGATCATAGACGCATGCCAGTTGGCTACAGCTTCGTCTGAGGCTGCCAAGGAGAAATCCCGCTTATTTCAAAACCAAAATAGGCGTTTATGACTGTTATTTCCAGTAGATGAAGCTTTTGTTTTGCTTCCTAGAAAAGAGAATAGACTATTGATTGCCTGGAATGCCCTTATAAGGTAGTTTCTCGTATCTCTTACGTTGACTACGTCGTGAATATTAAAGTTAAAAAGAAAATATTCCACATAAACATGCTAAAAGAATTTCATACCAGGCCCGAACATCTGCATTCTATTTTTCATGATTTTGATGAGTCTACAAGAAATTCTTGTCATTTTTCTAGTCTTTCTGTGATTCATGAGGAGGAATCTTCTTTTCCTGATATTCATATGAATCTTCCTGTCCTCCCTTTACTTTCTACTGAAACTTGGAAAGATGTTTCCATTTGTACGTCCCTGTCTACTGATTAGCGTCGCCAGGTTTCTAATTTGCTTGAATCTGTTCTTGATGTCCTTACTGACATTCTTGGTCACACTACTATCATTTCACATGATATCATCCTTACTGAAGATAAACCTATTCGTTTACGCCCTTACCCTATTCCTGTTCATTACCAGCGTCAAACTGAACTTGAATTGGAGCAAATGCTACATCTTGGTATTATTGAAACTAGTTCTTCCCCTTACTCTTCACCTATTGTTATTGTTCGCAAGAAGGATAACAATATCAGGTTATGTCTCGACTATCGAAAACTCAACAGTATTACTATTTCCGATGCGGAACCTCTCCCGTTACTTGATGATCTGTTATCTCGCCTTGCTAGGGCTCTTTTTTTTTACTAAGATCGATCTCACAAAAGGTTATTGGCAAGTTCCGTTAACTCCCAGAGCAAAGCCACTAACTGTTTTTCTGCACCACGTGGTTTATACCAGTGGAATGTCATGCCTTTCGGGCGTATGAACGCCCCTGCCACATTCGTACGAATGATGCTCAAAATTCTTTCCCATAGATCTGACATCATTACTTACATAAATGACATATGTTTGTTTAGCCCATCTTGGGAAGAGCACTTTTTAAGTCTGCATTCCTTGTTGGACACTCTTCGTCTGCATCACTTAACTGCTAGACCTACAAAAATTCAGATTGCTTTTTCTGAAATTTCATTCTTAGCTCACACAGTTGGTTGCGGTCGCCTCCAGACTGTGGCACTAAATGTCTCGAAAATCTTGAACTTATCCACTCCAACTACGAAAAAACAAGTTCGTAGTCTCTTAGGTCTGATTCAGTTTTACAGTAGATTCGTTCCTAATTTATCTGATATCACTTATGTCCTATCCTTTCTGTTAAGGAAGGGATTATCAGATCACGTACACTGGTCACATGATTGCCAGGCTGCATTCGATCATGCTAAGAAAATTTGTTCTCATTCTCCACTTTTGAGGTTGCCAGACATAAATCGTATTTATTATCTCTGCACAGATGCTAGCTCTAAAGGCTTGAGTGCTACTTTGATGCAGGAGTTCGATGGTGTTCTTCATCCCACATTGTATATCTTCTGCAAGCTCTCTGACACCGAGAGAAGGTATCCTGTGTTGGAGCACGAACTGTTGACTGTAATTTGGGCCATACAGAAATTGGAAAGATATCTGCATGGTGCACCATTTGTTATACAGAATGACCAGAAGTCTGTGGCTTCTCTCAAGCGTGCTAACCACAAAAATGTCAAATTAGCCCGATTTTCAATTTTACTGCAACCTTTTTAATACGAAATTCAGGCAATCCCAGGTTCGTCAAATGTGGTGGCTGACGTCTTATCCAGAACCTGATGCGTTAAATTGACACTGCTATCAAACTTGCCTACAGCGCTAGCTTGGAACATTCCATCCTTCAGCGATCTATCGGCATATTGTGCTTGAACACTCATACGAAAGTCATTTCGAGTGACGATCCATCATCAATCTACCGGCATACCCAAATCGCACATTACTGTCACGAGTCTATCAGGGGATTCTCTTACAATGACATTGCATGAACATACAAGTGTTCTGGTGGATTTTGTAACTAATAGTAACACCGACTTGCATTTCCTGAGGACAGAACTCGCATTTATTACTGTGTTCAGAAACACTTGCTGATTATTTGATTTTTCTGCACCAGAAGACATACTTATGTGTATTCACACGCCATTGTGAACAGTTATCTTCGCTATAACTTGCTCCTGTATATATTTGGGAATGTGATCCCATCATTTGACATTAACTATTTAATTTAGTTTAATTTAATTTAATTCTTTTGATATGTAGTCTGAATTGTTTTTCTTGTGGTTAAATGTTTCACTGAGTTCATTCAGGGAGATAACCATTAGAAATTTTTTTTATCCATGCATCTTCACAGTTACTTTTCTTTTCTTATGCCATTAATTGTCTACTAAGCAACACTAAGACATACATTTCATGTAATTTAATTGTTTAATTTTTGTAATTTTCTTATGTCTTTAATTGATGTATTATTTTCCTCTTTCTTTCTTTAACTTATGACTTACAACCGACATCTTTTTGTTTTGCTTTATTACTTCAATTAGTACAAATGCATACAGACTGTGACTCGGATTGCTTAAACTGATTGACTATTGACTTTGTATGTCATCAATTCTGGCCGTATTTCCGGTTCCATAATTTCATTGATGTCGAGTATCACATATACCCACACACAAAAAAATCAAATTTTGATTTTTTTTTTTCCTCCCACCAGACCGGGGTATTGCTAAAGAACAAATATTGATATGTTATGTATTGGTGCCACACACAGGCTTGTGGCCATTACTTTTGAGGAAATATGTCTATTTGAGGTAACTCATGTTTTTGCATGATTTTTAACTTATATTGAACGCTACACATTTAATACGTCACCGGTTGTAACGTAACGTAACGTGTTTGCGATAATTTATTCTAACGGCTCATATTCGTGGCCTTTCGTTACTTCAATTCATCCTAGTCAGACGTGTTTTTTCAAGCTCCGAGAATTGTGGAGGAATATATATACTTAAGGGGCATAACTAACTTCGTAGGCCGCCACTGTGTTCTCTAAGATGGTCTTGAACTTATACAGAAGTTCCACCTCTTATAGAGAAGTATAACTCAAGTATTTTTATAATCACGTCGTCTGGTCCACACTACTTGGGTGTCGTCGTTTCTGCGCGCACCTCTAGTACAGCTGCCAGAACTGAATAATTGAAACGAGATGTATTGAAGACTGACTACTACGTATGCTTTGTATATGCATTGATGTTACGGTGTTATTTTTAAATGATGGCGTCTGCTGGGGTTTACCCATGCGCAACGTTTAAGGGTCATTAATATTTATAGAATATGTCGATATTTTATGGTATAGTGAACGCGAAATATATGCGGAGATTATGACGCATTCGCGTTGGGAAGGTCACGCCGGGTGACTTGGTTACAGGGCCTTTGTTACGCTATCCGTCAAGCAAGAAGGTCGTGTCTTGTATTTCTTCCAAGGAAATAAGGCTGAGTATATAGCCTATATTTTATAGATGAATCGATGTAGACTTCAGGGTCAGTTCGGAAATTAATCTAAGCATGAAATTAATTAAATTAAACTAATAATGGAAGAAGAATCGTATTATGATTCAATTTGTAGATGTCAAGAACTCATGTGCTCATTTCTGGCTGTTGACTATAACAGCGCACGTATATAGCCACGATGTTCTTCTGACACATTGTTTTGACACGGACGGATACATACTGATATTATTTGGAATTCAAGTGTTACGCTGAATTGTACATGAAACCTTTTGTGAATGTCGATTATCGTTTTGTATGAATCTTAATACATGTGGACTCTAAGCAGAAGGCTTGATCCTTTATTTACGTTTCGGGTTCGGTTCTACAACTGTTGGTGTTTACCTTTGTCAGCACGATAACTCTCCCACAAGGGAAATCAAATACTATAGACTATGCAAATCAGAACGTCGAAGGGATGTTCTGATGCCCAGAGCTAACCAGTCTAACCAACATTGCTATGTCTACAGAGTGACTTTATTATTCAATAATAATACCATAACGAAGGAACCGCAACACCAACCACACCACCACCACCGACCCGTCACAACTGGTGGCCATTAGTGGTTTTGGAATTTTTTCAGAAGAACGAACCACAAAAAAATGAGACATTTGTCCTTTCGAGCCGAAACGAACATTATTTGCATAAACACCGGTGACGTCATGCCCTTGACGACAGATGAACGGTTGGAAAAGGCAGCAGCTGACAATGTCCGTCAAACAAACTTATTTGCAGCTTTCAAACATGAAATGAAACCTATTGCTGACTTTCTCAATGATACAAACAAGCTCTAGAGTCCGTCGGCGAAGCATATAATGTACGATATTACCGCCAAAACAAGATAAGTCACTGATTTTAAAGGTTAAAATATTTCGTCCTGTTTGTCCAAATAATGCCATGTTCTTTTTTCTATGTATCCATGTTAAATATTGTTTCTGTCCGTTTTTCATGTAGCGGGTATGGTTGGGCGGCGGTTCATAATGAATAAAATGGCTCTCAGGATGCCGATATTCATTCTGAATGTTCCTAAGGCTGTGAATTAATAGCACCTCGCGAAGAAAGCGTCGAATTATCGTTATCGGTGATCGGTTAGTTCGGACTTGCATTAATTCACTGTGCATGTTTGGTGTATAGTCATGTTATAACTGTTGTTTTCTGATGTATTTGGTTCTTATTTTTATTCATTTACAGTCCTATGTTCGTAATCTATCTTGTTATTCTGATCTAGCTATCTTTAATTTTAATTAAATGTATTGTATTAACGTCAAATGAGTCCTGTGACGTCATCATTCATAGTACCAAATATGTTCGTTTCCTCAGTTAACCTTCACCCTTCTACATTTCCGGTTAGTACACTTGGGTTTATAATATCATTTATTTTTGTGAAAATGTCACTTTTGTATTGTGCTACTGTTCTGTAATCCTTGGTTAACCCATTGTATTGTTTGTCTTCATTTCATCCTTCTATAATTTAATATTAATGCTGTAATTTCTTCATTAATAATAGTGTAGATGAATATGATTAAATTTTTATCAACTTTGATGAGGAATTAGGGACTTTGCACATATTTGCAGTAGTGGTCCTAGAAATGGGTGTTGCGTGATAAATTCTCGCAACATCATTTTATTACAATATCTATTTTATAACGCAAGGGCAACAACTGCTTGAAATTTATAGTTACTTTTCTCGGTAAGCATTTGTCTTCTCGCGTTGGTATCGAATGCAGTTAAGTTTGAGCTGTGGTCATTTTGCGCTGGACTGCGCATGACTTGTCTTGCTTCTTGGTCGATCGGTTTCCGCCCACCACTAGTGGAGTGAGCGATTTGGAATGGCGAAAGAGATGCCTCGTTGAAGAGGGGATCTCCGCTATTTTTTGTTCTGTCAGGGATGTGTAGTCCTCTTATGGATATTTCGTTTATTCGGGATAATACCTCTAGTGTATTTGCACATGCCGGGAGGCGTGATATTTCTGTGTATTTCATGAAAGCAAGGTAAATTGACTTTTTCATTAACTCTATCGATTTTTGGTCGTGAGCGATTTCTGGTTCATAGCCTGTCTTCGAAAGTCGTCGTCACGAGATGTTTTCCCAGCTCACATGTCGCTGTATTGTGCTGCATCGGTTGATGCAGGTCCCAAGGACTATTACTTGCTACTTGGTTACCTGAACTAGGTTTGAAAAAACCTTTGTTATCTAGAGGATATTTTTGAGGACATTATTTATACTTCGGCAGACGTGTCTGTCTTGCTGAAGTCAGATTACGGAGAGTGAACTGATTTCATACATCTGGTTATCTCCTGGCTGTTATAGAAAAGGATGGAGTTTTTCACCTGACTACATTTACAGCACTATGAAATATAACATGCGTCTGACTCATCATTGTAATGCTGTCTACCGTCTATTGCTGTATTGAATGTTGCTGTGATAATGACTGTTTGATGTGTCTACATATTCGCGTAACCATTTTGTCACTGTGGCGTCCACAATAAATAAAGAAGAAAAACGTCAACGGCTGTTTCAAGAATCATTGACTTTATACGTCGTGAGTTTACTGACGTCCTATGTGGATTGCCCTGTTATTTTTGTATGAACATTGTTTTGACTGAACACATCTGCACACTACACAAAACCAGACATGCGGATACCATCCATCATCATATGGCATCACACATCATTTGGTGGCCATAAGCTGGTTTGATTCTGGTACCAGCAAACACGGGGTCCCTTACCCACTTCATTTTCAACAAGAATTCATCAGCATCCTTCAAGAAATTAACATTCTTCAATACAGTCAACATCTTCACCATTTTCAAAGTACTCGGCGTTGCCCGGTAAAAGTCAAAATTTCAATTTTTTGACGGAAACAAGAATTTGACAGTACCCGGCGTTGTTACATGTTGCCGGATAACTCGGACTGCTGTTATCTTTTACGCAAGTCAAGCAAGTTGCTGCTGTCAAGGTTCCAGTGCTGTCGTTTTTGTGAAGGTCAAGTGCCGGTTGAAACGGGTTGTTTTCTGAAGAAGGCCAAGTACCGATTTCCATCAACTTACTTTTGGATTAGAAGGTCAAGTGCCGAAACAACTCAACACACAGTATTTCAGAAGCTCTTGTACCATCGTGTTAGCAGTGGAAGCAGTTCAGATGTGCCATCATCGTTGGAGCTTCGCTCTTTAGGACGTTGATTGACATCCGTTTTTTCTGCTGTTCGACGATTGGAAGCCTATAAGTTAAGTGGCCTGTTTGTATGTAAACTGTGCCCTTATACTTCTGCTGAGTCTTCTGTGTATCATCTCATTCTATATGTTATATGTCTATATGTTATTTGTATATTTATATGTTTATATTTCAGCGGGTTCTCGGTTGGGTGGTGTCTCCGTTAGATTATGCCACGTCATAGAGGTCGTCTATTGTGAGCGTTTTCTGTAGGGTTTGCAAATTTCCGATACTGGAATTTGCTAAGCGACTTCTGTTGCTATTTATGTTAGCTGTGATGACATGTTTTAATATTGTTTTCGTTATTATTTCGCATTCTTTAGTTTTGTTTTGATTTGTTTGTATTTGTTAGCCTACTCTTGTCTATAATTTAGTTTCATACAACATTTTTGTTTATACACTGTGGTGTCATGTATTTTGTTTAATTCTATCGTAGATATCGTCACATTTTTTTGTGATATTTCATTAATTTCTGCTTTATTTTTAGTTGATTTCTGCGAACGTTTTTGTATTGTTGCTGATCTTTGTTATTGTTTACATTGTTATTGTTTACATTGTTTGCATTGTTTACATTTTCAATGTTTACATTCTGCATGGGTTTACATAGTCATTGTTTACAGTTATAGTAATTAGTTAATGGGCTATGCTAATGCACTGTTACTACTACACTGATGATAAATGAATGATGAATAGTGTCGTGCACTATTGAATGAGAAGTGCACTTATGATCAAGAATTGATTGGTGATATTTCATATCATCATCATCTCAGCCCGTAACCCGTCATGGGTCGTAGGGGTGCCATGGTGGAAGCATCAGCAGACAGGGTCCTCCACTGCTCTCTATCCTCAGCAATGCGTACAAGTGTGGAAAAAACCGTGTCCTGCCCATTCTTTGATGTTATCAGCCCAGGATTTTCTCTGCCTTCCTCTTCTCCGTTTACCTTCGACTGTTCCCTGAAGGATCGTTTTCGAAAGGGAGTCATGACGAGTTACATGCCCAAACCAGGCAAGCTTTCGACGTTTCACTATTGACAAAAGTGGTTCTTGGTGGCCTGCATAGGTGTTTATCTTCTCCCTAACATAGACATTTGTTTTGTGCTCTTTATAGCAAATGCGCAAAATTCTTCTATAACATTTATGCTCGAAAGCCTGAATCCTTCGCTCCGTATCTGCAGTGAGTGTCCAGCTCTCACACCCATACAAGTTCTTTGATTGGAGACTTGTTTCCCACAGAGACTGGGATAATATAAGGTGATGTGAATATACAAGTGCTTAATTAAGACTTGTTACACTTAGGTTTGAAATAAATTAGTTAATTATTTCAGGTTTTGGACGCATATGTTAGACAACATGTCTACATTTGAGCACTTTATTGAGCAGGGTAAATTGCTTGGGAAGACTGGTGATAAGTTAGAAGAATTTGCAACTGCTCGATATGATAAAGCAATGGAAGCTGAACAAAAGAAACTGCAGATGGAAGCTGAACAAAAGAAACTGCAGATGCAGGTGGATGAAAAAAGATTCCAAATGGAAATGGAAAAACAAAAAAGGGAATCAGAAGCTGAGGAAAGAAAACTCCAGCTAGAGGCTGAAAATAAAAGACTTGAAAAAGAGGTTGAAAATAAAAGACTTGAAAAAGAAGCTGAGAATAAAAGACTTGAAAAAGAGGCTGAAAATAAAAGACTTGAAAAAGAAGCTGAAAGACTTCAAATAGAGGCTCAGGCTGAGGAGAGAAGATTACAGAGAGAATCTGATGAGAGGAAAGAGAAAGCAAAAATGGAACATGAAGAAAAGGTCTTAGCTTTAGAGTTGGAAAAATTGAAATTGATGAACATGAGTAATGGTAATGATTCAAACAAGGGTTCATCTTCTGGTAAGGCTAATAATGATACTTTTAAGATTAAGTTACCAACATTTAGTCCTTCCAGTGATGACATAATGTTCTATCTGGACAGATTTGAACAAGCATGTACAGCTCATAACATAGACAAAGCAAAATATGTTTATCAGTTATCAGGGATACTGACAGGTAAAGCTCTAAGTATATTAAATATGGTGGATGAACCTGACAAGAACAATTATGAGGTTGTCAGGGCCGCTCTGTTAAAGAAATATCAGCTTAACGAAGACGGCTATCGTCTACAATTTAAAAACATGTTACCTGAAAATGGAGTTGAATTCTCCGAGTTTATTGCAAGAATACGCATTACTTTCTCACGATGGGTTGAACTATCTAAGACGGAAAAAACTTATGAAGGACTTATGGACTTAATACTTAGAGACAAAGTCATGTCGTCTGTCAATGAGTCTTTCCTTGCTTTCCTTCATGAACGTAAACCTAAAACAATAAAAGAAATGGAAGATTTCTGTTGCCAATACGTATCTGCGCACCCACACATAACCATGGGTAACTCTAAGGTGAAAGAAGGTTTACCAGTTGCTTCGGCAGCTCCGTATGGTCAAAACTTTGCTCGTAGATTCCAACAAAATTTTGATAGAAAGAGCAGCGGTAATTTCTGTCAAAATCATGGAAACCAATTTCATGGTGATTCTTCTTCGAAGAATTGGAGACAACCTGATAGTGGTCGTTACTATCACCCTAATAATTATAGGCATTTCAAAAGAGGATATGGTAATAGAGGTTATTCCTGCCGAAGACCTCAGAACCAAACAAATAGATGTTCGCATCAATGTGAACATGATAGTAATCGTGGAAACTGGAATTCGAACCAGGATAACAATTACAATAGAGACCATAATAACTGCAGAGATAATAATAACTCTGATAACTTCAGAGGTAATAATAGTCGGGGTAGATCTCAACACAAAAAAAAAGAGATATCAGCAGGCTAATGCTGTACAACAGGAAACTGAGGGAGCCTGTAATCATGTTGTTGATAATAAAAACTTTGACGCTGTCACTGGTTCTGCTTTTGACTTTGAGAGAGCAAACAAATGCCCCCAATGCAGTACTTTATTCGAACCGGGTACCATAACTACTTTGAGTTGTGGTCACCCACTTCCCGCTCTTCCTGCTGCTGTTGCGCATGACGGGAGGGGTTCTTTAATTCTACATAAGGGTCTTGTTAATGATACTCCGGTCTCACTACTTTTCGATTCCGGATGCACCACTATTGGTGTTAGACAATCGCTTGTAGATCCATCTTGTGCTACAGGAAGGGTTATTAAATGTGTCACATTTGGCGGCACTCTAGAAAAATATCCTACTGCTGTAATTCGCATTGCCACTCCTTTCTTTACTGGTGATGTGCATGCTTGTCTCTTACCTAATCCTATTGCGGACCTTATTATTGGTCGTATTCACGGAGTTAGGGAGTGTACCCCACAGCAGATTGCTGCTTGGGAAGATAATAACATGCAAGCTACAAATGCAGTAGTTACAAGAGCACAAGCTCTACAAACACCCGAAACTTCACTGAATAGTGATAATGAAGTTGATAGCCAAGATAGTCACTTAGTAATCACTCGTGACTCTTTCATAAAATTGCAAGAAGAAGATCCTTCTTTAAAAAAATTCTTCGTTCTTGCGAAGAAAGGTGATCCGAATCAGGATACAAATAGAAAATCTTGGATTGCAATGAGAAACGGCGTACTTGTACGTATGGTACAAGATTCGACTACGTCGGCACATTCGCAAATTCTTGTTCCCAAGAGCATGAGAGTGCAAATATTGCAACATGCTCATGACTCGCAATGTGCTGGACATATGGGTTTTGCCCGTACGAAGTCGAGAGTCCTTGCGGCTTTCTTTTGGCCTTTTGTCAATAAGGACATTCGTATTTACTGCCGATCATGCAAGGTATGTCAGGAGGTCAAATCTAGAGGACCACGACATGCTGCGCCTATCCAGGCTGCTGACATTCCTATTCGGCCGTTTCAGAAAATGGCCATAGATATTATTGGCCCTTTTAAGGTCAAGTCGGCCAGAGGACATCAGTTTATTCTTACATGTGTCGATATGTGCACACGTTGGCCAGAGGCTATTCCTCTTAAGAGCATATCTACTACAGATATCGCAGATGCTCTTTGGTTGATATTTTCTCGCTTGGGGTTCCCCAGAGAAATATTATCAGACCATGGCACTCAACTCATATCTGACACTATGTCACAGGTAATGTCTACCTTACATATTGAACGATCTCTCAGTAGTATCTACCATCCTATGTCTAATGGGTTAGTTGAGCGTCTGAATAGAACGCTCAAGACTTTGCTTGGTAAGATAACTGAAGATCATCCTCAAGATTGGGACAGGGTTTTACCCGCGGCTCTCTTTGCCTATAGAGAAGTCCCTAATGAACACACAGGATTTTCTCCCTTCGAACTTGTCTTTGGCGCGCGTCCACGCGGCCCTATGTCTTTATTACATGATCTCATCACTGCCGATGATATTAGCAATGAAACTCAATCCTCATATGAGTATGTCATTGCTCTTAGACAAAAGATCATTGAGGCATGTAAGCTAGCAACTGCTTCATCAGAAATTGCTAAAGAGAAGGCAAGACAGTTTGCTAACAAGAATAGATGTCTACGACAACTTTGTCCAGGTGACAAAGCATTCGTCCTACTCCCCAGTAGGGAAAATAGACTTCTTATTGCATGGAAAGGTCCGTATGCAATAGTCTCTCGGATTTCCGATGTTGACTATGTGGTCGATATTGATGGAAAGCATAAAACTTTCCACATAAACATGCTTTCGGAATTTCACGAACGTCCGGACTATTTGCTGCCTATTTTCCAGGCAACGGATGATGCTCCTGCACCTCACGGTCATTATTCATCCCTGTCTGTCATACAGGATGAGGAAGCTACCTTCTCTGATGTCAACCTTCCCCTTCCAGTGGTTCCATTACATTCCACGGAATCTTGGAAAAACGTTTCTGTTTCTCCTAATCTTTCTGGTGACGAACATCGACAAGTCTCGTCGATGTTACAAACATTTCAGGATGTTCTCACTGACATTCCTGGACACACAGATGTCATAGAACATGACATAATCCTTACCGACAATAATCCAATTAGGGTTAGGCCGTATCCTATTCCTATACACTTTCAGTCGCAGGTGGAAAAGGAATTGGATGAAATGATTCAATTAAATATAATTGAACCATCGACTTCACCATATTCTTCTTCCATGGTTATTGTCCGGAAGAAGGATAAGAACATACGAATTTGTGTTGATTATCGCAAATTGAATCAGGTCACAAAGTTCGATGCTGAACCGATGCCTTTGTTAGAAGATCTACTGATTAGACTTTCTAATTCTAGATTCTTCACTAAACTTGACTTGTCTAAAGGTTATTGGAAGTGCCTTTAGCAGAGCATGCCAAACCTCTTACTGCTTTTTCTACACCTAGGGGTCTATTTCAATGGAATGTTATGCCTTTTGGTCTCATGAACGCCCCTGCAACTTTCGTTCGCATGATGCGTCGAATTCTGTCACATCGTTCGGATGTCATCGCATACTTAGATGACATCTGTCTCTTCAGTGATACCTGGGAAGATCACTATTTAGGGTTATATGACTTACTGTCCACTCTACGTGAGAATAATTTGACAGCGAAACCTTCTAAAGCTTTTGTTGGTTTTGGTGAAATCTCTTTCCTGGGTCATCGTGTTGGTCATGGTCTCTTGAAGACAGAAGACCACAATACTTCAAAAATACTGAACATCTCTGTTCCTAAAACGAAGAAACAAGTTAGGAGTCTCTTAGGTTTAATTCAATTTTATGGGAGATTTATTCCAAATTTATCTTCGATCATGGCACCTCTCTCAACATTGTTGAAGAAAGGTTCGCCTAATCTGGTCCGTTGGTCTGAAGAATGCCAATCTTCATTAGACCAAATCAAGAATATATTTTCTTCTCCTCCCATCTTAAGATTACCTACTCTTGATAGGACTTTTGTTCTTCGGAGTGATGCTTCATCCACTGGGATTGGAGCAGCACTGATGCAAGAATATGCAAATACTCTGCATCCTGTTATGTACATTTCTAGAAAACTAAATGCGGCAGAGAGGAACTACTCGGTTTTAGACCGTGAGTTGTTAGCGATGGTTTGGTCAATTCTAAAGCTACAAAGATTCCTCCTGGGCGCACATTTCATTCTAGAGACTGATCAGAAAGCTCTTACAGCTATTCAGACTAAGAATTTGAAGAGTTCGAGATCCACTCGATATGCTATAGCTCTTCAACCTTTTCACTTCACGGTACGAGCTATCCGTGGTGCGGATAATGTGATGGCTGACATTTTGTCTAGATGCCCACATGACTCTAACTAATACTTCTGTCCTATATTCCTATATATTACAGAGTCATAACACACCTATATTACTACAATAGATTAGCACATCTGTACTCACTTTATATGTACACACTATCGTGCTTTGTTGTCATCTTCTTCTGTTCGTTTTTTAAGATGATAGAGGAGGACTGAGTAGTTAATATAAGGGCCGTTAGTTTACTAAACAGCCACAATTATTAATAATGTATTGTACCTTATGAAGCATATTAGTTATTAATTAGCATTATATTGCTTGTACTTTCTCAGAATGTCATTGTTGAGCTGAGGACTTACCTTACTAGTATCAAGCATGACGAGTTCTAGATTGTGTACTTACCCTCGGAATACCAGAGCATATGTCCTGGATCGTCATGTAGTTTAACTTTACTATGTACTTATGTCATTACATGTCAAATAATGTACTATTTAAATTTTCCTATCAGATTTGTACATCCATTTTTAAAGACAATATTAGAGTATGCTGTTTAATGATGATTATGGTAACTTGCATACGTATATTGTGTTTACATGCTAACGTGATGTGTGTTGGTGACACCTCCCCGATTTGAATATTTTTTGAGACATATTTATTTTTCTGTTGAGGTATATCCTCACCAGACACTCTATATTTAGCCTCATGTTAGGCAATTTAATTAATTATCAGCGCATAATTCGTGCGTTTTGAGCCGCTTATCGCATGCTCTTTGATATTTAAAAAAAAAAAATATGTTCCACATTTTTTTTTTTATCGGGAGGAGGTGGTGATATGTTGCGTGATAAATTCTCGCAACATCATTTTATTACAATATCTATTTTATAACGCAAGGGCAACAACTGCTTGAAATTTATAGTTACTTTTCTCGGTAAGCATTTGTCTTCTCGCGTTGGTATCGAATGCAGTTAAGTTTGAGCTGTGGTCATTTTGCGCTGGACTGCGCATGACTTGTCTTGCTTCTTGGTCGATCGGTTTCCGCCCACCACTAGTGGAGTGAGCGATTTGGAATGGCGAAAGAGATGCCTCGTTGAAGAGGAGATCTCCGCTATTTTTTGTTCTGTCAGGGATGTGTAGTCCTCTTATGGATATTTCGTTTATTCGGGATAATACCTCTAGTGTATTTGCACATGCCGGGAGGCGTGATATTTCTGTGTATTTCATGAAAGCAAGGTAAATTGACTTTTTCATTAACTCTATCGATTTTTGGTCGTGAGCGATTTCTGGTTCATAGCCTGTCTTCGAAAGTCGTCGTCACGAGATGTTTTCCCAGCTCACATGTCGCTGTATTGTGCTGCATCGGTTGATGCAGGTCCCAAGGACTATTACTTGCTACTTGGTTACCTGAACTAGGTTTGAAAAACCTTTGTTATCTAGAGGATATTTTTGAGGACATTATTTATACTTCGGCAGACGTGTCTGTCTTGCTGAAGTCAGATTACGGAGAGTGAACTGATTTCATACATCTGGTTATCTCCTGGCTGTTATAGAAAAGGATGGAGTTTTTCACCTGACTACATTTACAGCACTATGAAATATAACATGCGTCTGACTCATCATTGTAATGCTGTCTACCGTCTATTGCTGTATTGAATGTTGCTGTGATAATGACTGTTTGATGTGTCTACATATTCGCGTAACCATTTTGTCACTGTGGCGTCCACAATAAATAATGAAGAAAAACGTCAACGGCTGTTTCAAGAATCATTGACTTTATACGTCGTGAGTTTACTGACGTCCTATGTGGATTGCCCTGTTATTTTTGTATGAACATTGTTTTGACTGAACACATCTGCACACTACACAAAACCAGACATGCGGATACCATCCATCATCATATGGCATCACGCATCAATGGGCAATGCACTTTATGCCTCATGATTATGGCATAAAATATAATGATTAATTATTAAAACTTTATAACATATTAATACATATTTAATATAAATTAGTACACTTTCTCAGTACTATATTGTGAACTTATTGACAATTAAGACTAATTATTTGGGGATAATACATATAATTATTAAATATTAATATTAAGCGCTTGATATAATTTCATCAGCTTATATAACTAACTATCATAACTATTTATGATAGATATCAGTGAGTATATATAATATTTTTACAAAAAAGTATAGATTGTGGAACTTATACATAACATTACAGAAATATTACAATTTCTTATAATAATTATTCATTCGTTGAGTAATTATAATTATCGACATAGATTCCAGTGGTGATTACAAGACATAAGTAATTGAATACTTAAATAAATTAACGTCAAGATGCTTAACTTAGACTATTTTATTAAAAATGGTAAGGATTTTGGAAAAAAAGGAGAACTTCTCGAGGCTTATGCATTGGCTGAATTTGCAAAATATAAGGCAGAAGAGGAGGAAAGGAAAGCTATTGCTAAAGCAGAGAGAGAAGAATTAAGACAAGAAGAAGAAAGAAAGATAGCGAGAGATGAAATCCTACGGATTGAAGAAGAGAATAAATTGAAACGACAAGAAATCATACTACAGCAAGAAATGGAATTGCAACGGCTTAAATTTGAAACAGCAAAACTTAATTCGCAGAGTGCTGCAGCAAGCCAAAATGATAATGCTCAATCTGGATCTTCATCCACCCGACTTAAGGGCAATTATTACTTTAAATTACCACCATTCAAATTACACGTGGACGACCTTTCATCGTGGCTGGCGCGCTTTGAGGATATATGTAAGGTCAATAACCTTGACAAAACTGCATGGGCACTTAAACTTAAGGAATTTCTGGATGGCGAACCTGCAAGTGCAGCACACAACATTGATCCTACATTAGCCACAGACTATGAGGCCATTAAGACGTTGTTATTACGTCGTTTCCACTTGAACGAGGAGGCATGTAGATTACGTTTCAAAAGTTTGTTGCCAGATAACAATAAAGATTTCACAGGTTTTATTGCTAACATACGCAATACTTTTAACAGATGGGTTGAACTGGCAGGTGTCAACAAATCTTACGACAAATTAGTTGATTTATTATTAAAGGATAAAGTATTATCTTCTGTCAGCCCACCATTCTTTGCTTATCTACAAGAAAGAAAACCAGAATCTATTGATGAGTTAGAAAAAATTTCTTTAAATTACTGCACAGCTCATCCGAATGCTAATATTTCTGGTTCGTTGATAAGTGAACCACTTCCTGTAGCCTCCAATATAGCATATCATAATTATAACAAACCTAGAACACACAGTGTGGACAGAGGTAGGTTCAAAGGAAACTATGACATTAATTTTCATAAGGGACAGAATAACTTTAACAATAACTTTAATAGAGGAAGACAACAAACCAGAAATTATTCACCTCAGTCAAGATACAACAGTAATCCACGTAACTCAAGTTATAATCGGTCATATCAATATAATAATGGTAACAATTGGAAGAATAGCGATAATTATAACTCGAGACATCGAGATAACAATTATAATAGACGTCAACGAGATAATTCAAATAATTATTCTCGTAATCGTTCTCATTCTCGTGGATCTTCACATTATAACCATAATACCGAGGCAGCAGTTACAAATGATATCACCCCTAAGGTTCAGGTTCCACCTAACGATAATACAATGAATTCTTCTGCTGCATGCTTTGCTATAAATTATAACGTGGCAAATAGTTGCCCACAATGCAATCTTATTTTTCAGAAGGCAAAGGAGACAGTGCTAAACTGCGGACACATTACACCAGAAGTAGGTCTTGCAGCCAATGATGGAACAGGCTCTCTGATTTTTAACAGAGGGATAGTAAATGGTTCTGTAGTTTCTGTATTGAGAGACTCGGGGTCCACAACCATTGGAGTGCGACAGTCGCTAGTACATCCTAGCTGTGCAACGGGGTAATATATCCGTTGCATGACTTTTGGGGGAACTATTGAGTTTTACCCCACAGCTATTATCCATGTTAACACACCTTTTTTCACAGGTAACGTGAAGGTATGCATGCTGAAAAAGCCAATAGCAGACCTTATGGTGGGTCGCATACACGGCAGCAAGGATTGTTCACCAGAAGATATTATTGAATGGGAGAGACACAATCTATGCACTGGAAACGCCGTGACAACTAGAGCTCAGACTATGCTCATGGAAAGTGTCAATGATAATAAGATGGATGCAGAAAAACAGGAGGATATTGAGGTCAATTCACCTTTTGACAGGGAATCATTTGCTAACAAACAAAAAAATGACAAATCTCTAAATAAATTTTTTAACCTAGTTAATAAGGTTGATAATTTACCTTCAGGTAATAAGAACAAACATTGGTTTATTATGAAAAATGATATACTAATTAGATGTTTTAGTGATAAATCACTGGTAAAACAACAAGTGATGGTACCGGCTGCTTTTAGACGGTACATTCTTCAACACGCGCATGACTCGCAGTGTGCAGGACATATGGGATATACTCGAACACGATCTCGAGTATTATCTTCATTCTTTTGGCCAGGAGTGTCACGTGATATTTCGCAGTATGTACGTTCTTGTACTACGTGCCAGGAAGTGAAAGCACGTGGAGCTTTTCACACGGCGCCTATTCAGGCTTGCGATATCTCAGTACGACCTTTTGACAAGATGGCCATAGACATAATTGGTCCACTTCTACCATCTGCGAGAGGACATAGATTTGTTCTCACGTGCATTGATTTATGCACACGATGGCCAGAAGCCATTCCATTGAAGACAACCACTACCACAGATGTAGCTGATGCATTACATCTAATTTTCTCTAGAATAGGGTTTCCTAGAAAATTATTATCTGATCATGGGTCGCAGTTTATATCCGATACCATGAAGGAGGTAATGAAAACCTGGAACATTGATAGGAATTTGAGTAGTATTTATCATCCCATGAGTAACGGTGCAGCTGAGAGACTTAACCGTACGCTTAAGCAACTTTTACATAAGGTTACTGTTAAACACCCTCAGGACTGGGACAGAGCACTCCCAGCTGTCCTATTTGCTTACCGAGAGGTGCCACATGAACAAACTGGCTTCTCTCCCTTTGAGTTAGTTTTTGGTGCCCCTCCGAGAGGTCCTATGGGACTGATAAAAGATTTATTAATTGATGCAGAGATGACTCAGGACACTCAGTCATCTTATGAGTATGTGATTAATCTTCGAAATAATATTATTGAGTCTTGCCAATTGGCAACAGCTTCTTCTGAGGCTGCAAAAGCTAAGGCTCGATCTATACAAAATCGATCTAGACGATTACGTCAATTATTCCCAGGCGATGAGGCTTATGTATTACTCCCTCACAATAACAATAAGTTATTGATCTCATGGACTGGTCCTTATAAGGTTACTGATAAAATTTCAGACGTTGATTACGTCTTAGATATCAAGGGACACAGAAAGATATTCCATATTAATATGCTCAAGCAATTTCATACACGTCCTATACACTTACAGTCAATTTTTCATGAATTAGATGACAATACTGTATCTCCTTGTCATTATTCTAATTTATCTGTTATACAAGAGGAAGAATCTTCTTTTCCTGAAGTGCAGATGCCTTTACCTGTACTTACTGTCCAATCTACTGAATCTTGGCGTGATGTGACCATTTCTTCTACGGTTACACCACAACAGCATCAACGCGTTGCTGATCTTCTACAATCTTTCCCAGATGTGTTAACTGATGTACCGGGTTGCACATCTGTAATTAGTCACGATATTATTCTGAACGATGATACACCAATTCGTGTTCATCCTTATTCTGTACCTCTACATTTTCTGAGTAAGACATCTCAGGAACTCGAACAGCTGATATCATTGGGTATTATTGAGACTAGTACATCTCCATTTTCTTCTCCTTTAGTCATTGTCCGGAAAAAGGACAACAACATACGTTTATGTGTTGACTATAGGAAACTTAATGCGCAGACAGTACCGGATAGCGAACCACATCCTATCCTTGACGATTTACTTCCTCGTCTATCCAATGCTACACTTTTCACTAAAATTGACTTAACTAAAGGTTATTGGCAGATTCCACTAACCGAAAGAGCCAAATACTACACAGCATTCTCAACTCCACGAGGTCTTTACCAGTGGAACGTGATGCCTTTTGGGCTAATGAATGCTCCAGCTACCTTTATTCGCATGATGCGAAAAATTTTAGCAGGTAGATCAGACATAATTACCTATATTGACGACATATGTTTGTTTAGTTCATCATTTGAGGAACATTTTTTGGGTCTTAAATCAGTTTTGGAAATATTGCGGGATAACCATTTAACCGCTAAACCAACTAAAATTCAAATAGCGTGTAATGAGATAACATTCCTGGGGCACATTATTGGATCGGGACGTATCCAAACAATTCCCAGTACAGTTTCTAAAATATTAAATTTATCTGTTCCTCAAACGAAGAAACAGGTTAGGAGTCTGTTAGGTTTAATCCAATACTATAGCAGATTTGTACCTCACCTATCATCCATCACGGCTGTCCTGTCTTCGTTACTAAAGAAGAACATGCCTTTAAGGAGAAATCGGACCGACGAATGTGACAAAACTCTTCGCGCTATCTTAAAAATATTTTCATGCCCACCCGTTTTAAGATTACCAGATGCTTCTAAAAAGTTTGTTCTACGTACAGATGCGAGTAATTACGGACTCGGGGCATGTCTACTGCAATATCATGATGATGTCCTTCACCCGGTAATGTATATCTCACGCAAACTGAAACCTCCGGAGATGAAATATTCCACTGTGGACCGAGAATTGCTCTCCGTAATCTGGGCAATTACCAAGTTAGAGAAATTCTTACTGGGATCTCCATTTCTGATCCAGACTGATCAGAAATCAGTGGCAGCATTACGTCGCTCAAACCATAAAAGTGCTAAACTTGCACGATTTGCTATTACGTTGCAACCCTACGAATTCGAGATACATTCGATACCTGGAACTGAAAACGTCATAGCCGACACGTTGTCCAGACATCCTACGGATTCTGAATGAATATAACAATTTCAAGAAAATTTTCTGACTAGTCAAGCATTACATTTGCAATGAACGGTATTGATATCAAGTCAGAACATACAACAATTCAGTTGGACTTCCTACCTAAATAAGGACATTTCGAAATAAACTATTGTAATCAAAATATCAAGTTTTACGGATCGTTTGAAAATTTGAACTTCAATTCCACTTTGAGTATCACTAATTTCGATTGAAAACTGTTAAAAAGGAACAATCTCTGATGTAGAAAGGACAGATACGTTGATGACTTAGTCAATTAACTTTCAAAGTTTAATAAAGGAACTAAAAATGAATGGATAATCAAATCATAATTTGATAATATGAACCTTGTGTCTTAATGAACTTTCATACAAGTCAATAGGAGGTAACAACGATTGGATCTTCATGTGCAAAATTATTAAATTTTCTAGTTATTAAATTAGTATATAATAGATAATAAAGTCAAAGTGTGATGAAATAAAAAAATAAAATATACTAAGAAAAGATGAAACAAAAGAATATCGCACCAATTAAACCTTTTAATTAGTGTAATTATTAAGGTAATAGATATTACATTATGACATTTCATATATATAGTTAAAATGTATGAATTTTTTCTGCTCTTTTCTTCTGATTGCGTTAATTTAATTAGGTATCTATCCTTACACTTCATTTTCACACCCATGCTAATTTAATGTATACTTTAATATTTGCTTTCAATTGTCCGTACTTCTCAATTTTTTATTTCTTTTACTCTCTTATTCTATTTCTCATTTTCCTCTATTAGATATTAATTAGTTAGTACCATACTTACATACT
Organism: Oreohelix idahoensis; assembly: GCA_024509875.1. Lineage (NCBI taxonomy): Eukaryota > Metazoa > Mollusca > Gastropoda > Stylommatophora > Oreohelicidae > Oreohelix > Oreohelix idahoensis. The sequence goes on from JAMPIV010013258.1 coordinate 160,734, forward strand.
ATAATTAATTATTTTAATTTTAGTTAGTTAGAATAATTTTAATAACACCTCACATTATTATTTAGTCTATACATACAACAAATTAATTAGTTAATTAGTTAGTGACAGTGACATTTCCTTGTTTAATATAAGGTATATGTATAATATGACGTTGATTGTATTATAATATATTACTGACATGACTGCGACACTGTTCTAGATAGAACATCGTAGGTCATACGTCGGGTTTTGTTAAATTTTTGATAATTTGATTAATATTGTTCAAAAAAAAAAATCTATTTCATAGATTTTTTTTTGCCCCCGTCTGACAGGAAATCTGTTACGGTGTTATTTTTAAATGATGGCGTCTGCTGGGGTTTACCCATGCGCAACGTTTAGGGGTCATTAATATTTATAGAATATGTCGATATTTTACGGTATAGTGAACGCGAAATATATGCGGAGATTATGACGCATTCGCGTTGGGAAGGTCACGCCGGGTGACTTGGTTACAGGGCCTTTGTTACGCTATCCGTCAAGCAAGAAGGTCGTGTCTTGTATTTCTTCCAAGGAAATAAGGCTGAGTATATAGCCTATATTTTATAGATGAATCGATGTAGACTTCAGGGTCAGTTCGGAAATTAATCTAAGCATGAGATTAATTAAATTAAACTAATAATGGAAGAAGAATCGTATTATGATTCAATTTGTAGATGTCAAGAACTCATGTGCTCATTTCTGGCTGTTGACTATAACAGCGCACGTATATAGCCACGATGTTCTTCTGACACATTGTTTTGACACGGACGGATACATACTGATATTATTTGGAATTCAAGTGTTACGCTGAATTGTACATGAAACCTTTTGTGAATGTCGATTATCGTTTTGTATGAATCTTAATACATGTGGACTCTAAGCAGAAGGCTTGATCCTTTATTTACGTTTCGGGTTCGGTTCTACAACTGTTGGTGTTTACCTTTGTCAGCACGATAACTCTCCCACAAGGGAAATCAAATACTATAGACTATGCAAATCAGAACGTCGAAGGGATGTTCTGATGCCCAGAGCTAACCAGTCTAACCAACATTGCTATGTCTACAGAGTGACTTTATTATTCAATAATAATACCATAACGAAGGAACCGCAACACCAACCACACCACCACCACCGACCCGTCACAATTGATCATGCCTATGTATTTTTGCGGAGATCTCATTAACGATGCTCCAACCATGCCAACGTTCCTGAAGTAAATAAATGTTAAAGAAGTTAATGTGGACCCTCTACAAGATGTCTTGTGTTCTTCGGCCAGTGATGTCCTGTGATGACCATACCCGTGACCATTCGTGTTTGTCAGCATGATGCATGAACGTTATAATATATTACACTACAAGTACTAAACCACAAACCAGTCAGAAAGAAAACCCCGATGTAACACCAGGCTATCATTTATATAAATAACGAAGGGTGTGGGGGAGATCTGTTTTGCGTAAAACCTGCTTTTTCATTACTCTGTTGTCAAACTATGGATATTTTAATCTTTCAAGAATAATCATGATTAATATTTTTCTGGCAGTGATAGTAACATTCTTCTTCTTTTTTTTTCTTTAATTTGTCCACTCTCGCAAATTTCCCTTCATAGGCAACTTGACCAGATAACTTTCCTTCCATTCTGCTGGAATGTCTTCTCTCTCCTCTCAGACTTTACGAAGTAGTTTGTTTAATATCTCTGTAGAGGTGTCAATATCTGTCCTCTGCTGGAATGCCATCTGGATCTGCTGCTTTTCCATCTTTCCAAAATGTTACCCCCCCAAAAAAAAACTTTATTAATTTAAAAAAAGCTGGAGGAAAGACAAACGAGCGAACATGTGTTTTGTCACAATAGCGCCAATATTATTGTCACATTATAATAAATTTTTATCTATTACTGCATAGAGGTCTTTAAAAAAAAATTTATAGAATTGATGGACATTTTTGTCAGAACCAGTGGTTCATAATGAAGTCATACTCCTCCCTTGTTAATTGTTTATTAACAATAAGGATAAGGACGAAAATAGAGGAGGTCCCATGTGCAAGTTGCGCACGGTAATAATCCCTCGGCAATAGGAAATCGTAAAGAGTGAGCCACACGGCCGCTGCATTGGCAAAATGTAAAAATCAGATGGTCTTTAAAACCAAACCTAGAAAATTATGTTTAAATCGTTATTTATGAAGTCTTTTATATTATAGTATTCTATTTCTATAGAAAATCTATTAATGTCACGTGTGCGCTTTCTTTAATAATCAATTAATTTCTCTTTTGCTTCCTATGTGCCGCCATTGCAGCTGTATGCGGACTGTCTGTGAAGCCTACACTAAAGCATTAATGTGCTCTTGCAGCAATGGTTTGTCTATTCATTTATTTTACGTCATCAAGTTGTCAGCCTCATGCAGAAAGCTCATGTTAGTCCCTGTTTACGACATGCCAGAGCACTGGCGGGTCTATATTTTGGGAGCCCTGAAGCTTTAATTCTTGGAAGGGACTTCTTTTATTTGAAAAATAATGTTGGGGGATGGGGAAAAACATATTATAGAGAAAACCACTTGGGGGCCCTGAAGCTCAAGCTTCGGTGGCTTCGTTGTTGATCTTCCTCTGTACCTGTGGGAGCAGTAATCTTATTCATTATTTGCTTCTTCAGAAACATCCGTGTCAAAATTTGGAATACTTTTCTCCCAATGCTTAGCTCTGATCAATGGAGCCTGGTGTTGGATTTTATTGTGTAGTTATTACTCCAATAACGCAGTTTAGCGCAAGCTATCTCCAACCGAATGTTTACCTTAATTAAAAATTAGAGTTTGTTTAACCGGATTGGTAGCTGCACGGTTTATTTGCCCGTCCACTTCATCCAGTCCTCGATGAGACGATCACAAGATTTGATTTCGCGATCATAGCTAACGAACGAACTACGATATACTTCTAAAGCACTGGTTGACCTCTCACCAAACTACATCGGCAGATACCCAGCCCGTGCACAAGAACTACGAGGTATTTATCGTGCATGTAATAATGGTTCAGCCCCATGTTTGTCATTATTTGGAATGGTAGCACAAACAAAAGATGATCTGACTTTACAACATTCAAAAGAAATTTGAGTTTCTCTATGATAAATCTTTTCACCTTATGAATATACATGCATGTTTTATGTTCATGTTAATGTCACAAAATGACCGTGCTATTCATTTTATTGTGTTCTACCAGTCTTCTTTTTCATATTGTGCCATCCTTTTATGTCTTCCTAGCCCGTATTTTCTCATATGTGAACGCACGACTCAGGTTTCATGTTGTTATAGTATCTGATCTACCCTGGGCAGAGATAATTTACTATTCGAGATAAGGGCAAGAAGAAGAGAATGCGAATGCTCTCCACTAGTGTTCTCTAATAAATTATGGAAAAAGTTGTATTTCCCCATGGCCTTAGCTTCTGCCCTCGGATCTCGATAAAGAAAGAGCACTGAACCTCATCTGAATGCAGAATTTTACCTATATGTAAATATTGAACACCGACAGCACGAATGATACATTAACGAACTAGATAATGATCAAAACGATTATTCGGTTTATTAGTTAAATATATACACATATAGGGTAAATAGAAAATAAAAAGTGATAATGGTGAAAGACAATTCACTCACACAGATGAGATGCAAATAATGTAGTCAGTTAAATATGAGAGTGAACCTATATGAATGTCGTAAATTGAATGCGAATAGCTGCCACTTTTAGCTGAGTGGTCCGCGTCTGTCTTAGTCTCTATTTTATCTCTTCCCACTTTCTATTTTTAAGAGTTCCTACAGCTTTATTTCTGGGTTTAGTCATGTCACTCTTACGTTGGACAGACTAAATCCCACCCCTTTGCACGTGGACATCGGCACTTAGCTATAGGTCTTTTTATTTTCCTTTCTTATGGGTGACGGAAAAGTTCCCCGATTCTTTGATTCAGAGAGAAACTGGACACACAGGAGAAAGACGCTGCCTTTTATGTGGCCGAACGCGTCTAGAATCACGAACTCTGGTCATTCGAATGACCGCCAGAATGTCGCTACGGATTTTATTCTTTCTTTTATCACGAGATGTCAGGGAGACAACTCCCCGGATATTTCGTCGTGATTACACTGTTCTCGATGCCCCATCTGTCCCAAAGCCTTTTGTCTCATTGTCGTGAGGCAGCTACTTTAATCTAATTGTTCATAGTCTAGCTCCGTACAAGACATCTAAGATCATGGGAGTAGAACCATAATAACCCTAAAACGCCCCAAAAACTCACCTAACCCCATGAACAACCACTTTACCAAAGGCTTGTAAAGTCAAAAAGTATCTATACATCCGACACAGCAAGCACTCGGCATACCCCCCCCAGAGGAACAAAGATTACTGGTTTAAACTCCATTCAAAATACGGAAAGGTCAACAGATGCAGGCATAAACCCACTAATACCCCCGTCACCTAACTCTAGCAATTTCTTCCATGATGTATTCCTTAACCAGACGGAAAATGGCCATATTCCACGCTTGGGGGCCCCACCCCGCCTTGAAGAAGGTTCTTCTCCCATACCATTTCCTCAGAGCCCGTGAATTTCCAAATCTAAATCAACCCCCCCAACTCCCACCTACATAAAATTTTCCTGTACAATCACACACACATCACGTCAGTCGTATTAATCCCGAATGGCGTCATCAAAGAATAGGGTTTCAACCCGCTCCATTGCCCGCCTTTTTTGTTTTTTACTTAACAAAGAAATCTGCTCCCGAATTATGGGATAAATAATAAATAAGGAGGGGGGGGGCATAATCCATTTTTGGGGGGGGGGGGCGCAAGGGGGGGGGCCAATAAGAAAAAGAAGTCGATCAAAAATCTAAAAAAAAAAAACTATATAATACCACTGACGTTTTTTAATGGTGCGACTTTCAATTCCATGGCAACCCATTTTTCATATATATAGGCATACATAAAGATGGGCAATACCCTCGACCAATAGCATTACCCCAATCCTTGCGCCTTATTTGTTTTAAACAAATATCATCTAAATTTTAAATATCAAGTGGATATTCAGTAACGTCGACCTTGTGCACACGTCAAATAAAAAATGGTACATCCCAAGTTATTCATATTAAACATATTTATAAGCAATTTCTAAAAAAATACTATTTTTAAATTCCAAACAATTTTAGGTCAATCAGCAACAATTCATATTTTCGGCTTACATTCGGGTTATAGTATGAAATTTTGAATAGCGCGATGGTATTTTATATCGATTTATATATCCATATTGGATTATTATTGTATCAGTTAACATTCAATTTCATGTGGGATAAAATAGTCTAATGAAAATGTCGGACATTTAAAGGGATATTAGGAATTTATTTTATCTTTGTTTACATATCGGGCCTCTATTACATGCACTGAGATTACCATTTTTGACATAATCCCTTTCACGGGATTGGGGTTTATTATTTTCCACTGACTTATCTTAATACCACCTCCCCCCCTAAAATGTTTATTTTTTATTTTTTTTTTGGGTACAATAGTGCCTCTAGAATAGCAATCCACATCAATCGGGGGGCGACAATACTAATGCAGATAACAATCTCAACGGATACATTTTATTTTTCATCCCAACAAAAAATCGTTGGAGTACAGGTTCATCAATTGATTATCCAGCTTGTGTATAATATTTAATAAATATTAAAAAAATAAGCTTAAAAAAAAAAAAAATAAAAAAAAAAAAAAATACAATTGGTCATAATCAGTGCTTAGATAACTAATTTATAAGACCCACAAAACTAAGTCTATTTGTCCAGGCACAAGATTCTAAACTTTTTTGACTAAAGTTGTGAATGATAACCTTGACCTTGGTCAATCCCACTCCAGGTTATGAGCGGTAAATCAGCCCCCATCTTATTTGCCTACGTTGCCTTCACCAAGGGGAGGTCTACTATTGGACGGAAGTAACTCAGCAAACCAGTAACTCTGGCGAGCTATTAAGCTTGATTTTAACAAAACCATAGAATTTTGAGGATAATTAAATTAAAGTAAGTCTTAAATTATCCCCAACACTAAAAAAACCCACTATATTATCCAATAAACCACATGTTTGGCAATCCTTTTTACAAGCCTGCCAAACGCATAAACAAAATTAGAAAACTTTAAGCAAAAAAATTTTTCATCCGGGGGGTTAATAAATTCATTTATTAAGTACAAACAAAAAGCACATCGTGATGAGTTATAAACAATAAGGAGTTTCGGGGATATCAAAAAAATTCCCATAAAAATAAAACAGGTATGAAAACAAATGAATAAAAAAAATTTAATTATTTTCGATCAAAAAAGATGCAATCTATAAAAAAACGTATCGAATACTTAAAAAAATACTTAAATATAAACACAACAGAGGTACCTTCAGTAATTATTGTTACAATAATTCATAATGGGGGGGGCTCGGAAACGAGCTAATATTAGATATTATCTTTCTAGTGGAGGAGTCCAATAAGGATATTGCCAATGCAAAGACACAATAGGTTTGTAAAAATTCAAAAAACAATATGGCAAATTATCTGATTAAAAACCAAATATAAATTCATGGCGGAGAGGGACCCCCTTAAAAATTTAGAAATATAAAAAATAACTAACCTTTCAGATATTTTTTATGACGGGGGGGGGGTCATAAAACTATTAAATCCTGCCAAAAAAGTGTCTTATGTTTTACTTGTAGCAAATCCATATAGTATAACAAATTAAAGTCCCTTCTATGCTAGATTATATTTTGCCTAAACATTATAACTTTTTGGCCATTGTTTGGTCCATAGGAGAATGGGGCTATAGGGAGACATGGATGTGGTTTAAGTACACCCATTTGTGATACATTTAAAGTAGCATTTACAAAATATAGTAACAGAATCATTAAATGGTCTGTAAATTTATTGAGCTCGGGGTAACATTGCATATACCAACTATGCGCCTTAAAGAAGGCGGGAATAAAAACCATTCAAATCTCACTTTATCTTTCTGATGAAATTCCAATCCCTATTCTCTCATTACAATCAATAACAAAATAACTAAAAAAAAATAAAAAATTAAACAGTGAATTTCAAAATCAATATCACAGGCATTAATCTTACTTTGTATTCTAGTTAAGAAAAATAAATAATTTTACCGGATTGTTGCAATCTGAACAAATCCTTAACATTAGTATGACAAGGTGTTTAAGTACTTTGACAATGCTCTAGCATACTACACACACGTTGCTATTTTTCAAGGGGTTTGACAAAAAGTCGTGTGTTGGAAAATTTTGTTCACACAAAGGGGTGCCTTAAGGGGTATTGGGGTTATGTCTCATTATTTCACATTGTTTGGATATAGACCTCCGTAAATTTCAATTCATAAACAATATTAAGTTGTGCATAAGTTTATTTTAAAAAATCTCATCATAACTTATTCTACGATCCTGATATTCATTGTTTGTCTGTAATATTTATTATACAGAAGTCCAAATTTTTTTCTTTATGGGTATATGAAAAAACTATCATCTGTAAAAAAAAGGGGAATAAAAGTTTATCCCTTCTTTCGGCCGAATCGTTTCATCATTATGTGGCAAAAATACATTGGGGCCCCAAGTTTTATTTTATTACCTACTTTGCATTTGCGGCTTTAAAAATTCGAATCATAACTAACATAAACGTCTTCTCTATACGGTTGTTATTTAATTTAAGAATAACCTAACTGAATAAAAACTCATTTATATATCTTTTTATTTATATTTTTATTTATTTATAATATTTTTTTTATTATTTTTTTTTATACTTTTATAAAAAATTATTTTTTATTATATATAAATAATTTATTTTAAAAAAATATACAAAAATATAAATCATATAATATATTAATATCATCTTTTAAAATTTATATATTATTTTAAATATAATATTTTTTTTTTTTTTTTTTTTTATATCAATCTTTTTTTAATTTTATTATAAAATAAATATTTTTTTTTTTTATTTTATTTATTTTATATTTAATATAAAATTATTTTTTTTAATAAAATTTTTTTATATTATAAATTTATATTTTATAATTTATATATTATATTATATTTATATTTTTATTATTATTAATAAAATCACAATTAAAATTATTTTTTAATATATATATAAAAATTTATATTTTAATTTAAATATTATATTTATTAAAAAATTAATTTTATATTTTATATTTTATTTTTAAAATAAATAAATTTATAAAAAATTTAATAAATTAAATTGCCTATAATATATTTTATAATTTTATTTTGTTTTTTAAATTTTTTGGTGAAATTACATATAATTTGTTAAATATAACATTTTTCTTTTACATTTAAATAAATAATCCCCCCTTTTTTTTTTAAAACCATAATAATTAAAAGTATTTTTATTTCTTTTAAAAATTTTTTTTCCATTTCCTAAACAATTTTTTTATTTGATAACTCATTTTACATTATTTTTAACCTAATTTATTAAAATTAAATTCCAACCAAAAAAACCAAAAATTTTAAAATCATTTACCAAAAAGTCAAAAATAAAATATAAAAATCTTTAAATTTGTGTTTTTTTTAATAAAAAAAACATTTTTTTTTTTTTTTTAAATTTAATTTTTTTTGGTTTAATTAAAACATTTAAGTTTTTAACAATAAAGTCATAAAATTATTTATTGTTTAACACCATTTTTTTTTTTTTTATGGTTTTTTTTTGGGGTTTTTCAAAAAATTTTTATTTATTACTTTTATTATTTTAAAATATTCAAATTTTTTTTTTTTATAATTTTTTTTTTTTCATTTTTTTATTTAAGTTTTTTTTTTTTTTTTTTTGACCCATATTTTTTTTATAAAATTTTTTTTTTTTTTTTGTATTTATTGGAAAAATAAAATTTTAATTATTTTTTTTTTTATTATTTTTTTTATTTTTATTTTTTTTTTTTTTTAATTGGGTTTTTTTTTTTTTATTTTTAAACGATGAAAATTTTATTTTTTTTTTTATAATAATTTTTTTTAAAAATATTTTTAAAATTATTATTTTTTTTTTTTGGGGGAAACGGTGATTGGCATCTAATTTTTTCATCACCTTAATAAAAACAAATTGAATTCGTTTTTCTTATTTTTTTTTTAACATTGATTTTTTCTTACAAAAATAATTTCAAAAATCGCTTTTTTTATATTTTAAGTTTTTATTTTCCACTTTTGTATAGTTTTTTTTTTTTAATTGTATTTATAAAAAAACTTTTTTTTTAGAAAAAAAAAATATATTAAATTTTTTTTTTCGCATTTGTGAAAATTTTTTTTTTTTTATATTTTTTTAAAAATTTTTTGTTTTTTAATTTTTCGATTATTTTTAAATTTGGTTTTTTAAAAATATTTTTTTTTATGTTATTATATTTTTTTTTTAAGTCTAAAAAAACATTTTTTTTTATTGAATTTTATTTAGCTAAAATTTTTGGTATTATTTATTTTTTTTTTGGTTTTCCAAATAGTCATTTTTAACAAATTTTAGTGAAAGAAAGAAAGAGGGAAACCACTCAACAAGTAATTTTAGTTTTTTAAAAAAGAATTTTATTTTTGAAATTTTAAAAATAAATTTTTTTTTTATTGTATTTTTTAAGTTTTTTTTTTTTTTTTTTTTTATTTTTTATTTTTTACTTTTTTTTCAAAGTGTTTTTTTGTTTTTCGATAATGGTTTTATTTCTTCAATAAATTTTTTTTTTTAGAAAAAATTTTGGTTCGAAAATTGGGTTTATTCATTTTTAAATTTTTCATTTTTTTTGATCGAAAAAAATTTATTACTTTTTTATTATTTTTTTTATTTAATTTATTTTTTTTTTGTTATAAATATTTTAAATATATTACAAATAAAAAAATTAACGAATATTTTTAGCTATTTATTTTCCAATTTTTATTTTTTTTAGAATTTTTTTTTTAGGGTTCAGGGATTTTTTTCTAGATATTTAATTTGTTTTTTTTTATTTTTTATGCTTACAAGTTTTTATTATTTTTTATAATTAAGAAACATATAAGTTTTAAAAAATTTCGGGAATTTTAAAAAAATATATTAAAATTTTTTTATTAAATTTTTTTTGTTTTTATTTTTGTTTTTTTTTTTAAAATTTTTAAAAAGGTGTATAAAAAAAAAAAAAAATAATATGTCAAAATTTTTTTTTTTTTTTTTAAAAAAAAAATTTTTGATTTTTTTTTTTGAAATTTTATTTTTTCAATAAAAAAAAAATTCTAATTTTTTTGGTTTATTTTAATTTTCATTATTTTTTTTTTTTTTTTTTAAAATGTTTATCTATTTTTTTTTTTTCTTTTTTTTTCATAAATTTTTTATTGGCGTTAAGTTTTTTTTTAAAGAAAAAATTTTTTTTATTTTATATTTTTATAAGTTTTTTTTTTTATGGCCGTTATTTTTGAAATAGTTTTCATTAAATAAAAAAAAGTTAAAGGATAAAAATGTTTAAAAAAACTGTATTTTTTTTTTTTTTTTTTTTTTAAAATTATAAAAAAAAAAATTGACCAACTTGTAGAATTTGTTTTTTTTTTTGCCCATAAAAAAAAAAAAAAACTTTTTTATTTTTTTGAAATAATTTAAAAAAAATTTTTTTTTTTTTTTTTTGATTTTTTTAAAAAAAGTAATTTATTAAAAATTTGTTGATTTTTTTGTCCAAAAAAAAATTTTTGAATTTTTATTTTTTTATAATAAAGCCATTTTATTTCTCGATAAAAATTTTTTTTTTATTTTTTATTAAAAAAAAAATTTAACAAATTCATTTTTTTTTTTTTTTAATTTGGAATTTTTTTTTTTTTTTTATTGGACATTTTTTTTTTTTTTTTTTTTTTTATCTTTAAAAATTACATTTTTAAGAAATAAAACAGGGAAACACCAAAAACAAATTTTTTTTTTTTTTTTTTTAGGAATTTTTAATTGTTAGTTTTTATAAATGTCAATAACAAATAGCTGTCCAATCATTAAATGTACAGTCCTCGGAACATGAAAACGGAGAAGATATAAGTAGTCTGCGCAGACGATATTCACAAATAAACAGTAAATACATCTACCCGAACAAGCGATATTCAAAAAATGAACAGAAAAAACTTCTGTCTGAGCAGACGAAATTCACAACACGTCAGAAAAGATTTCTGCAGAGACGGCATAAGATAGAGAGGAACCAATAGTAATCAATGGAATGTGGTGCCCCCAACGACCTCTTGATTGCGTAACGAATGAACGAAAGAAGAAATTGTTTCGACAGAGCACATGGCCTCCTATCTGAGATTGGTCTTGGATTGAGTGAGACAGAGGATTCCCGAGACGGTGACTAAAGTCGAAGTAAAACTGGGAAGAGATGACGCTGCCGTTGGACAGGACACAAATTTGGAAAGCCAACTGATAGGATTGTAGTGCTGTCCTTTTTCTGCAATCCCTGAAGTAAAAGAGGTGTAGGGAAACTTAAAAGCACATGGAGAAGGTGAGCTGGATATAAGCACATGGAGGAGTGAGCTGGATATAATCACATCGAGGAGGTGAGCTGGATATAATCACATGGAGGAGGTGAGCTGGATATAATCACATGGAGGAGTGAGCTGGATATAATCACATGGAGGAGTGAGCTGGATATAATCACATGGAGTATTTGGATTTAATCTAATGGAGGAGTGAGCTGATTTTTTTGGAATGAGCTTTTTATAATCACATGGAGGAGTGAGCTGGATATAATCACATCGAGGAGGTGAGCTGGATATAATCACATGGAGGAGGTGAGCTGGATATAATCACATGGAGGAGTGAGCTGGATATAATCAAATGGAGGAGTGAGCTGGATATAATCACATGGAGGAGGTGAGCTGGATATAATCACATGGAGGAGGTGAGCTGGATATAATCACATGGAGGAGGTGAGCTGGATATAATCACATGGAGGAGTGAGCTGGATATAATCACATGGAGGAGGTGAGCTGGATATAATCACATGGAGGAGGTGAGCTGGATATAATCACATGGAGGAGGTGAGCTGGATATAATCACATGGAGGAGTGAGCTGGATATAATCACATGGAGGAGTGAGCTGGATATAATCACATGGAGGAGGTGAGCTGGATATAATCACATGGAGGAGTGAGCTGGATATAATCACATGGAGGAGGTGAGCTGGATATAATCACATGGAGGAGGTGAGCTGGATATAATCACATGGAGGAGTGAGCTGGATATAATCACATGGAGGAGGTGAGCTGGATATAATCACGACGGGGATAAACAAGCAAGACACGGAAAGATTTTTGATACGGGACAGGAGGGATTGACATGCGTTTATTGAGGGCTTATATTGGGCTGAGAGCTGGGAGGCTGTGAATAAATGAAAATTGGACAAACTGGTTAGTGAAAATTGGCTCCTTCGCTCATTATCATCCTAATAATAATGTTTTGTTTTTTTTGTTTTTAGTTTTTTTTGTTATTTGTTTTGTTATAAATTTTTTTTTTTTTATATAAATTTTTTTTTTTTTTTTTTTATTATATTTTTTTTTTTTTTTTTTTTTTTTTTTGTTTTTATTTGTTATTTTTTGGTTATAAATGTTTTGTTATAAATGTTTTGTTATAAATGTTTTGTTATAAATGTTTTGTTATTTTGTTTTTTTTTTTTTTTATTTAAATTTTTTTTTTGTTTTGTTATAAATTTTTTGTTTTTTTTTTATAAATTTTTGTTATAAATTTTTTTGTTTTTGTTTTTTTAAATTTTTTTTTTTTTTTTGTTTTGTTATAATTTTTTTTATATTATGTTTTGTTATAAATTTTTTGTTATAAATATTTATATTATTATTTTTTTTTTTATTTTTTTTTTTTTTATAAATTTTTTTTTTTTTAAATGTTTTTTATTAAATTTTTTTGTTATAAATGTTTTGTTATAAATGTTTTGTTATAAATGTTTTGTTATAAATGTTTTGTTATAAATGTTTTATTATAAATGTTTTATTATAAATGTTTTGTTATAAATGTTTTATTATAAATGTTTTGTTATAAATGTTTTATTATAAATGTTTTATTATAAATGTTTTGTTATAAATGTTTTGTTATAAATGTTTTGTTATAAATGTTTTGTTATAAATGTTTTGTTATAAATGTTTTATTATAAATGTTTTCATTGTTTTTTTTAATTAAGGGCACGTAAAAGGTAGTCCCATAGCAGATACTGTTGAGTAATACGTCTTATTCCACTAATACTAGAAGGACAAGAAAAAACCTTATGAGGCCTTGAGGACAAAAAGGACAGGAGGGAAAGAAAATGAGAATTAAGTAGAGAACGGAAACTATTTCCTTCACATGTGAAGCGCAGGATGGCTGCCACTCTCCGGAAAGAGGAAGTTGACCTAACTAAAAACAAGGACTGGAAAAGAGTGCAGAGAAAAAAGTATCAATAAATAATAAATAAAAATAAAATAAATAAATAAAATATAAATAAATAAAATAATAATAATAAATAAATTTAAAACAAATAAAGAAATAAAATAAAAATAAAAACTAAATAAAGAAATAAATAAAATAAAAAATAATAAAGGAAAAAAAAATAATTTAAAAAAAAAATATTTAAATAAAAAAAAAACAAATTTTAAAAAAATAAATAAATAAATAAAAATTATTAAATTAAAAAAATGGTAATTTAAAAAAAAAAAAAAGGGTGATCGCATCAGGGTAGAAAGGCGAAATACAACAGGGACTCGATAGAGAAAGGCGTCTGAGACGAAAGAGTGTTGGGTATTCAAACGTGTGGGAGGCAACCCATAAGATGGAAGGCGTTGTTCCTGGCGAAACCGACTGGCGTCGAGGAACAGTATTGATGACTGTCACCTGGATGTCAGTGCACACGTGGTGGTCGGGGCCATTGAAATGGCCACAGGTGTGGAATTAAACTGAGAGATGTCATAGAGGTGTCTGCAGAATCGGTCGCCCAGTCGTGTGCCCGTTTGGCCGATGTACGTAACTGCAACGTTTGCATATAATAGCATAAATGACGTTGCGTGACTCACATGTGAGCCATGGGTGATGGTGAACTTGGCGTTAGGGAACGAGACTGAACGTGTTTCGATTACATACTGACATGTCTTACATCGTGTACGGTTACATGGCTTGGTTCCAAAGTGGCCATCGTTGACGGTTTTCAGACGGCTGTGGACTACGAGGTCCCTCAAATTTTTGTCCCTTCTATATGCCAGCAAGGGTGGCTCACTAAATGCTTCCCGCGCCACTGGGTCAGCTTGGAGGAGAGGTAGGTGGCGAAACAAGATCCTTTTGACAGCAGTGCTGTGAGGGTAAAAAAAAAAAAAACTGTGAGGGTGATAGGTCATTATTAACTTGACTCTATCAGAGGAGGTTTTTTGGCGGGGTTTGAGGGCCTCTACACGGGAGATAGGGAGAACACGTTCTAAGGCAGAGGTAAGAACATCTTCTGGATACTGTCTGTTACGGAAGAAGTCCAACATTTCTTGTGCTCGGCATAGAAAGTTGTCATCATCTTGGCATAACCGACGGAGGCGGAGAAGTTGTGAGAAAGGCAAGGAGTCCCGACAAGCCGGAGGATGAGAGGAAGTATAAAGGAGGTAACTGTGTGCATCGGTGGGTTTGTAGTACACCGAAGTGGTGAGGTGGGGCGGAGTGATAGTGACAACAATGTCAAGGAAATTAACAGAGACAGTGGAGATGTGGGAGGTGATACTGCTGAAGGGAAGTGAAGTGTTCGAGATTCCACTATACTAGACCTCAGCCTTATGAGTGAGGCGGCCGGTTTCCTTCCTCGCTGCATTCTCCTTCCCTAACTCATGTGCAGTGTCGGGTACCCATTTACAGCTGGGTAAACTGGAGCGTAATGCTACCTGGTTTCGAACCAGGCAACTTTGGATCAAAAACATACACTCTAACCACTATGCCACTAGGCGTTCTAAAAACTCTTGACTATTTTAAATAAGGACTGCAGTTCTCTTTATACCTCTGTTTTTGATAAGACATCAAAAGATCGATAAAGGAACAAACTTATTTGTAGTCCCGCACAGAAACACACCTCGTTTCTAGTTCAAGGAATCTGTTTAGTTTTTGAGCTGGAATAGCCTGGTAACAGTGATAAAAATTTGTTTTATTTTATTTTCCAGTGGCAACTTTAAACAGTCGTTACCTCATCTATGTTTACTCAAATCTCCCACCAAACGTCAAATTTGCAGAAGACCAGAAGACTGTAATTATCTTGAACGTCTTTCAGAGATTGCCGAGTGGAGTCAATGCTTCTTTATGGCCAACTAACTTTCTAGTTGTTCATACCTGTGAAGGTTTCCCCATCTCTCGTCTCCAAAGCCAAAATTACGACCTTGCTTTATCGACGTATCGTATTTGTAGGAATTCTAGTTACGTATTTTGCTACAAATTACCGACCAATAGATATCTATTTGTAGCTGTCTGCGATTGTGTTCGCAACTAGAAGCATAAAGAGCACTGTTATATAGAAATTGTAGCCCAGTACAGTTCTGAACCCTGTACGTCAGCAATTTTCAGGGTGGCGAACACTAGAGGATCCTGTTACACGCCCATTGAGGCATATTGGGAATATGGTGTTAGGCCCATATTTTCTTGACCATCGGCACACTAGGGGTGATGTGGTCAGCATCACGCCGGCCACCTTAACCTTCCCAGAAGTTGCTCTGGTACCCAATTGGGGCTGGGTCGACCCAGGAGCCGTTTGCGGCCTAAAAAAATCCCACATTATCTGGGGATCGAACCATAGACCACTGAGCTAGGAAGCCAGTGCACTAACCACTATGCTACCGCGGCTCCCGCGAAGCCTAGAGAAAGTAGTTTATCCTCTTGATGACATGTACATTGGCACGAAGGCCTTGTGGTCATAACGTTGGCTATTTTCTTGTCTTTTGTCCTAGTAAGACGAATCACCTTTTTTAGATTTTTTTTTCCTATCCATCCACCGTTAACTTAATATATGATGATATAATAGGAAGCTCTATTCAGTGCGTTACAACAGGAGGCCATCTGATCATCAGAAGTTTTCCTCTCATCGTACACGTGTTTCGGCCTTTTATGCGATGTAAATAGCCAGTGACAAACTGTCAATAGACAGCTCCGGGAACAAGAAAACGTTAAAAATAAAAAAATAAGTTTCATGTATCGCTTTTATTATTGTTACCAAATGAAGTAACAAACAGAAAATAAATTTTTCATACATTATATAGCATAGAATTTGTGGAAGTTTTTGAGAGACATGATAACCTACGCCACCAGGCATGTAACATGATGATGATGATGATAAATAAAAATGGATGGTCAGTTATCAGTCAATCTATATTTCTTTTACAAAAAATAAAAATTTGTGAATGATATGAAGAATTATTGATTAATGATGGCCTGCTTGCTAATATGATCATGTGTAACAATTTCATTGACACTGGTCGTAACATTTAGTTGCCTTTCTTATATGGGTCGTTTTGTGGAGGTAATATTTGCTCTGATAACTTCGAATCATAACGTTAAGTCATTTTGCTGACAAATAATAAAAATAAATTTTGAATACTATATTATAATCGCATTTATATTAGTCAAGATTTGTTTAAGTAAAGCGAATATATGGACACAATACGTGCTACAACAGATTGAGTTACCGTCTATTCAACAAGCTAAAGATAGGAACTACTGATGAGTGTAAATGTCGCACTGATAAAAATACTGCTGAACATCTGCTTCAAAGATGCTGAATATATGAGGAACAGAGAAAGCACATATGGCTATCACCAGTGCCATTCCTGGAAAAAACTCTATGAAGATATAAAAAGCCTGAAGCTGACCAATGCTTTCTTTGAAAATATTCAAGTAGACTTCTGAGAGTGTAGAAGAAGACAGACTGACACGACATAAGGAAACGTTTGTGTAGTAGTACTATGTGCATGAACAGGAATTTATTCCTCTGCTGTTCAGTCTGGCATATGAACCTCACACAAGCCAGCTTTTGAATAAATGTAATTCATTAACATGGACGGGAGCCGCGGTAGTGCAGTGGTTAGTGCACTGGCCTCCTAGCTCGGTGGTCCATGGTTCGATCCCCAGTTGAGGTGGGAATTTTTAGACTGCAAACAGGGTCGACCCAGCCTCATGAATTGGGTACCAGAGCAACTCTGGGAAGGTTAAGGCGGCTGGCGTGATGCTGACCACATCACCCCTTGTGTGCAGATGGTCAAGAAAATATAGGCCTACCATATTCCCAAAATGCCTCAATGGGCGTGTAACGGGATCCATTAGTATAAACAGTTACGTTGACATGGTAAAATTAATTTTGTGAGTCTTATTCAAGCAGTATTTTGTGTATGGTTATTCAATGTGCGGCAATAATTTAGGACAGTTAACTTTTTCACCGTGGAATACTTTTAGCTAGTTGAAAGCTGAATTAACTCTCGAAAAGAGTTTAAATAAGTAGTAACCAATAGTTGGTAAAGCCGTACCTTTTATTTTGTCTTAAAAAATGAGCAAGGACTGCGTTTCTTCAACATATAAATACATCATCATCACTTTATGCTATTTTTGAAACTGTGGTAGAATTCTTTAAAGACTCGCATAATTCGCTCAGTACAGAACGAATGAATATCTGTCATGACATGGCATATTTGTCAGATTTATTCACAAAGTTTAACGAAATAAATCTGCTACTGCAAGAAAATTATATTAATTTGCGCTCATTATGGAGCATGAAAGCATCACTGCAACCAGTAACCTTGCCGGAAGCCTGCACCAAGCAGTCACATATTCTTGTCGCCTTGTACGACATGCCTGAGAATGCAGTAAGCCTATTCATTTCTTATCTCATAAGAGACCCACTAAACTACATAGGGCATATAATATAACATTACATATTTTCCCGAAAATCAATGACCTTGACGAGGTGACGTATTTAAAAATAATTGTAGAGCAAACCCGATCAAGTAAGGGAAGTAATTAAATCTGATTTATTTTCAATCAACAAAACCCTGATCATCCGAAATGGACCCACGTCATTTAGCTGGAGTTAACAGTGGATACCTAAACACAGACATCGCCAGGACAAGAGAATTTGTCTGTAGCCAACAAAATAACGACCGTGGCAATGAAAAGAAAGGTGACGAGGGACCAGTCACATCACACTGTTGACAGTCTTATGGTGTCATTCACGACACCAGCACCGGTCAAGTTGATCGTATAACCGTCTCAGTCAAGGTCTTTGTCTACCTGTCCGCGTGGGCAGTGGTAATCCTTCAATTATTCTTGTCAGCAAAATCGTAGATCACGTCTGCTTTAGAGAAACCTGTTAACAACTACTGGGCATGTTAGTTTACAGTTGTTTCCCTTTCGTATCAGGTTGGAATTCCTAAACGTTGGCGAGAAAGTTGCGGGACAATTGTAAGTTGGAACTGTATTCCTCGAAATTGCCAAAATAAAAAAAAATGATTGCTATTGACCAAGAAGAATGAGTTGTACCTCACGGGAGATTGATGCCTTTTGTGGCTTACTAGGGGAGTTTCTTCACGATGAACTATTCAAAACGAGGGCTGGGATCTTTGACGATTAATTATTTAGTTGATTAATCGATTAACATTTTAGAAATAACAATATAGACATGACAGGGGATAAGGTGTTAAGTATAGATGCCCCAGGGGAAGCCCAATCAATACTTAAACGATATATACATAAAACAAAGGAAAAGATATAAGGTTAGTAACAATGGCAATATCAAACAACAATAACAAAAATGATACTTCAGAAAAGACCAAATATAACCAAATATAAATTAAGCACCAAAAACTAACAAATCATTAAAAAAATAAAACCAGAAAAATTAGCAAACCCATTAACTACTCATAGGACAATAAAGACAACGAGATTTAAAAAAAAAAACAAAAAAAAAAACACTAATACAAATTAAAACCAAGTGCAAAGGACAATAGTTATCTATATACAATACAAAACTGAAAATAAAATGACAAATACTAATATAAATTAAAACCAGCAACTGCAAAAGACAGTTATTTAAACTTAATACAAAATTAGTAAATAAAATGACACTAAATACCCCAATTATAACCAATTTTCAGGTTGAACAGGGTAGACCAAGATGGAACGAGAAGAGGCAATAATGGTCAGCTGTTAAGTGCCCGCTCTCCACCCATCACCTTTTCAAAACAACAACAACAATAGAGTAACATTTTTTTTCATCGATTAATTGATCAAACAATTTTTTTGTGGAATATAACATTTTTAGCAATATTTATTTATTTTTTTTTTTTTTTGCTTAAATGCGAGAGCATTTGTTATATTAGAGGTTCGTGACATGGAATTTGGCAAGTATGGTCAATAATAATCAATTCTTTGGTTGTAATTTTTCATCATTTCATTATAATTTCATAACGATGTTGCCTTATAACAAGTAAAATAAATATAAAGTCCTTGGTGATTTTTAAAAATATGTTATTTGTGATGATTTATAAGTTATCAAATTGTTTAAAATTGATCGATTAATCTACGATTAAAGAAATTCTATTAACATTTTTTTTAAATCAATCCCAGCTCTGTTAAAAACAATCTGAAATACGTACAATTAAAAAAAAAATGTAAGCTCACGTTAACACACCCATGTTTAAGCACATGGACCAGAGTCAAGACAACACGCGGCAGGCTACATTAAGGTGAGTAGGGCCTACACTCATTCATCATCTAATACTTTATAACTCCTTGTGGAGCATAGACCTTTAACAAATGGAAGCCAAACCTACCTGTATTATGCCATCTGTTTAAGGTCTCTCCATGTCTTCTTTATACCTTCATGTGTAAGTCTAATTCCCTTCCCCGTATTTTTTTTATCTCGGTCTTTCTTACCCTGAGAATTCCAAACAAGGAATGTCTTGTAATGTTATCATCTTGTTTTCTTAGTATGTCTCCTATCCATCGCCTGTGTCTTCTTCCCACATAATGTTGCAAATGAAAAAATATCATAGAAGTCCTTATTTGTGTTAATACTTTTTAAAAAAAGAGGTTACACTATTGAGCTCCAGTTTAAGGCTATCACCATGAAGACAACATCGTTACACTTTGGAAATATCAAAGTGAACGCATTCCATTTTTTTTTTTTAGTTCAGAACCTGAACCACGTGTTTCCCAACTTTAATTATCTGATATAACGCTTTTCTTTTCTTGGAGATAGTCAGGAAATTGTGGACAGTCTTGACGCTAAATAAGGCGGAAACATATAAACATGCTAGTAGCTAGAACAGTGTTTTGTCTCCTTGTTCTCTGTATATACTTTCTCTTGGGAAGTCTTCCGTATCATGGGGCAATAAATGTGGGACCGAATACACTAATGACGTGGAAACTAGAATAACACTTCTAAAGCACTGAAGTTTCGACACCTGGGCACATATAGTACTGGTACTGCAAAACAGGACAATCTCTCTCCCCCCCCCCCCCCCCCTCCCCCGCGTAGTTCCCGGAGGGTCTCTGACAAGACACAGAAATAATAGTACTACTGCACCCTCAGACGTAGTCAGCGCTTAAACAAATTACAGGTACCCAAGCCCAGGCTTGACCTATTTAAAACTAGTTTGGCTTACTCAGCTGCTCATCTTTGGAACAATCTTCCCAATGACCTGAAAAACACGCACAGTCCTTACTCATACAATCGTATACTGTTCAAATACTTTATGAGTGCTGATTATATGCCACCCTAACTGATTGTGTTGTACTTTTATCTAATATACTGTATGGAGGCTCTGATGATCTAGTTTTCATTACAATATACTTATTCTTAATATCATATTCTTAATAACTTATATTCTTAATTTTATGATCAGGTACTATAATTGTATGCTGTTATACTTCCTTGTAATGTTGCACTGCCCTTAAATTAATACTTTCAGTACGCTGGAGAATGTTGAGTAACAGTAATAAAAGATGAGCAAGAGGATGGAAGAATGCAAGAGGGGACTGTGTCCGATTTTCAACCCTTGGCAAATTAATTGCTTTCATATATGTCTATCTAACTATCGATCTTGTCTGATTCTGGTCTTGAGTTTGGGACGCAAAGACAGCGAGGAAAGTAACTGTTTACCCACCTCATCTTGATGAACCTAAAAAAAAAAAGTCCATGAGTCATTCAGTTGAACACCGTATGAACATTTTACAAGTTCTCATAACATACCTCTGAATATGTCTCAAATCACTAATTTACAGTACGAAGAATTCGATTCTTATGTCTTGTTGTTATTGTTTTTTGTTGTTTTTTATTTATTTTATTTTTTTTTATTTTTTTTATTTTTTTATTTATTTATTTATTTTTTTTCAAATTCATTATTATTATTAATTTTTATTTTTTTTGGTTTTTTTTATTATTTTTATTTTATTTTAAAAACACTTTAATTATAATGATTATTGCAAATGTAATATTACTTTTATAATGATAAATGCCTTAATAATGCTTAAAGTAAATGTGAGAATGAAAGGATATT
The DNA here is from genome assembly GCA_024509875.1 of Oreohelix idahoensis. Lineage (NCBI taxonomy): Eukaryota > Metazoa > Mollusca > Gastropoda > Stylommatophora > Oreohelicidae > Oreohelix > Oreohelix idahoensis. The sequence goes on from JAMPIV010013258.1 coordinate 182,285, forward strand.
AGTACCGGTATACATGATGAGAGAGAGAGGAAGGGCAGAATGTCAGACGGGCCTGCGTGCCCAATTCTTAACCCTTTGAAAATAAAGTTCGTTCGTTCGTTCGTTCGTTCAGGCTGGTTTGGGGGGGGGGGGGGGAAGGGGGCTGACAATCTCATCGTGAAAACAAGTTGCCACATAAACCACTGCTGCAAGAGCACGTGACTGCTTGGTGCAGGCTTTCGTCTAGGGACAACCTACAATGGTGGTTCCATGCTCCGTAGGAGTGCAAAGGTAAATGGTGATAAAGGAGGACAATAACCTTTACACTGTTGGAGATTCTTCTTCTTCTTCCTCGTTCGCCCTGAAAAGGACGGTGGTTGCGTTGTGTCTGTTTGCGCCTAAGCTGTGATATCTGCACCTTTCGGTCGACACATTCGACTTCTGCACGGCATTTTTTAGGGACCGGGTTTGCCTTCCCATTTCGATCCGTACTCGCTCAGCCAGACTGCACTGCTGCAGACTGTTTCCAGGACCACCACGTGGAGGTGGAGTACGGTCTTGATCAGCTCTGGTTCGCTGATCCTGATGCAAGCAGTCAAGCTATGGGTCGCTGACTGCATTCACTATTGCTGCATCTTGGGGTCCCACTGTTGGAGATTGAAAAATAAGAGATTACTTAATATTGGAACAATCAGTCAACACTCGTTTACTTATGACCACACACACACACACACACACACACACACACACACACACACACACACACACACACACACACACACACACACACACACACACACACACACGCACACACACACACACACACACACACACACACACACACACACACACACACACACACACACACACACACACACACACACACACACACACACACACACACACACACACACACACACGCACACAAAACACTGTAATTAATAACAAAACGCCCGCAAGAAGACAAACAACTCTACTAAATGAAGAAAAAAAACAAGATTAAGTTGGTGTCAATTTAGAATGTGCTTTTAAGGGCACAAAAATAACTTCGGCTTTCTTTAATCAAGTCTGACCGAAATTTGTACAAGGTATTAGATTTGATTTTATTCCTTTCAAGTGCTTTTTTAAATTTTAACTTATGATGAAAAACAATATCGCTTTTAACCTCTGATGGGTTATAATTAGGATACATAGTGTCGCTAATTACAGATAATAAATTAGACTGCCGATACTTAATTAATGTGTCATTTCACCTTTCCGAAAAGTACATTAAAAGTGTCAAATTGTGTAGGTGTGTTCCTTTCTTCCAAAAATGATAGTCTCTCATGCCTGTCATGTTGTTAATGAGGGGGAGGAGTGCTGGAAAACATGTGCTGTTTGAGGTAACACCAAATTCACTATTTAATTTATTATATGTCACGAGAACCTCACAAGACCGTCACATTGTATCTGCTTGCTTCTCGAGGCAAAGTGTACGAGTTCGAAACCTGTATCCCCACACTCCAGTCTAACCAGTTGTAAATGTAGATACCTACTCTAATGAGTTAGGGAAAGCAAATGCAGCGAAGAAGGAAAGCGGCCACCCCATTTCATAAAGCTGAGACCTAGTATAGTGAAGGCTTCACTCCTCTCTGGCAGTATATACTCAGGTACTATCTTTTATATATTTGTGATTTTGCTCCTCATTTCTAAATTATATATATTTTGAAATGTACCGCCTCTGGGTGGCCTCGATCCACTAAACTTTTTGTTAAGAGCCAGATTCGATGAAAGAAATAGAAATAACGAAGAATATACGGCCAACAAAGAACGGAACAGTGCTACATTATCATTGACATACCCAGTCCTGCTACATTTATTATCATTTAAATCTGTAATAGTAAGTATCTGTATTAGTAAGTACAAGTATCTGCATGAGTAAGTATCTGTATCAGTACGTATCTGTATCAGTAAGTATCTGTATCGGTAAGTATCTGTATTAGTAAGTATCTGTATTAGAAAGTATCTGTATTAGTAAGTATCTGTATCAGTAAGTATATGTATTAGTAAGTATCTGTATTAGTAAGTATCTGTATTAGTAAGTATCTGTATTAGTAAGTAACTGTATTAGTAAGTATCTGTATCAGTAAGGATATGTATCAGTAAGTATCTGTATTAGGAAGTATCTGTATTAGTAAATATCTGTATTAGTAAGTATCTGTATTAGTAAGTATCTGCATCAGTAAGTATCAGTATTAGTAAGTATCAGTATTAGTAAGTATCTGTATTAGTAAGTATCTGTATTAGTAAGTATCTGTATTAGTAAGTATCTGTATCAGTTACTGCACAAATTTAACACTTTATTCGCCATTTTCTACGATCTGTCAGTGGTCATTGTAAACTGAGAGTTTAGAGTACATCAATTAAGGTGTTCTAAAATTGTCCTAATTCGTGCTGTGGTCATTTTAAACTGAGAGTTTAGAGTACATCAATTCAGGTGTTCTAAAATTGTCCTAATTCGTGCTGTGGTCATTTTAAACTGAGAGTTTAGAGTACATCAATTCAGGTGTTCTAAAATTGTCCTAATTCGTGCTGTGGTCATTTTAAACTGAGAGTTTAGAGTACATCTCACGGCTGTTTGTGCCTTATACCAGAGCGCTCTTTTAGTTTCGGTGACCGGAATTCTGACACCGGGTATAAAATTTTCGTGTGCACCGTAAAAGACTATTTAAGTTATTGGCGGGGAAAATCAGCTGTTGTGTGTGTAAAATCTGTAAAATATAAATCATTACACACTCGTTCTGGATAAACACAGCGCTAAAATTCTTTTGTGTACTAAAACTTTGTTCTCTGCTCTATTTTTGATTGCATTTTTATTTGTTTGAAATTAGTTTTGACGGAGTTACAGACTTTTGAAAACAGCGTCATCATTTGGGGAAATTCATAAAATAAGTAATCTTTTTATTAATTTAATATCTAAAAATCGGCCCATTCGTTTGAGTTTATAATTATAAAGACTTCTCGAAGGGAAGCTAAAGATTATTTCCACATACTTTTTTTTTTTTTTGTTTCATATCTTGAGAATGTGTGGTAGTCAATTTTGTGAGTTTGGCATTACAAGAACAAGCATATTGTCACCAGATTTTATAGCATTTAAATTACTGTAAACGCATTCCTGATACTCACAATTCTTAAATAAGGTTGTACAAAAATAACTTTTTGTAAAGCACCATCTGTTTTTGCATTTTCATTAATTTATAATGATATTTAGCTACGTATATAAGCGTCAGAAAACATGTAAATCTATAGATAGATTACTTCCACATACTTTGTTCTATCTTTCAAGTCTTGTTAATCTTGTATTTATAATATGAATTTTTTTTTTTAATTGTGTGTGAGATAAGGACTGTTCCATTAGTGTTCTTTGGTAGACAATCCTGTGCACACGACGGCTGCCAAAGAATTCTAAGTAACTGTTTGTATATCTTCTTTCATTCACAGATAAAGCATTCTACATCCTGGTGTTAGACTTGATAGTCCCAAATATTCCTCTATCTTTCTACATACACAAGTAAACTATACTACATAACAACGAAATGGAACATACTGTTTTGCATCATATGAATTGTGCCAGTGCACTGTGCAGAGCCTGTGGCAAGAGAGCATTAACTTCCAAAACAACACGTTCAATTCAGAAAGCACTGAACTGTTCTAATTACGTTAATGATCTGTTCTTTGTGTTTGGAATTAACGTATCAGATGATAAACCCACACAGCATTCGACTATATTTTGTAAGAAGTGTTACTTACGAATACAAAACTCAAAAAGGAGGCATAATGAGAAGTGTCTTGAAACAGCCAAGTTACTATCGGAAAACAGTCAGCACATCTGGAAAGACTAAAACCATAATTTAACTATAAGTGAATGTCAACTGTGCAATTATGTTGCAAAGACATCTTTTGGTGTTTTAAAAACAAAAAGCTGCTCTATCCCCTGTGATGTTCTTTCTGACCCCTCCATGTCTAGTCAGTCATTTAGCTGTAGTCAGTCAGTTAGTTTGTAGTCAGTCAATTAGCTGTAGTCAGGATAGCTCTGTACAGTAGGAGGTTGATGTGCCTGCCCACATTAGTGATGATATTGTTCAACTGGAGGTTGATGTGCCAGCTCACATTAAAGGCGATACCATTATTCATTTGGAGGTGGATAACACTACTCACCCTAGCATGCCAGTTTTTGTTGCCACATCTACACCTACCAAGTCAGTTATACATACGACAAGTACATCCACCTCGCCTGTCTTCAAAAGCGACATCACAGTACAACAGTTACTTGCTAAGCCACCTTCACAACCACTAACACAAAAGGAAGAACCCCTATTCACATCCATTGTTAGAAAAAAACTAGAAACAGCAAAAAGTAATATCATAAAATGCAAAACCAGAGGACAGCCTATTGTACTACAAAAACTAATTAAATATAGAAGAGAAACATCAGTCACCAGAACGCCAACAAAACGTAAGCGATCTCAATTGCTCCACACTGTTAGAAAACATATTGCTGGAACATCAACTGATTCATTAGACCTGCAGCAGGCACATGAACTATAACGCTGTTCAGAAACGTCACGTCAGGAAATTTGCAGGAAAGCAGGCATTGAAAGTAGAGTTAGAATATCCAAAGAATTAGCAATAGCCATGAAGGAAACAGTAGGTCTTACGTGGGCACAGGAGAGAAAACAGAGAAGATTGAAAATTGAAAGACGCGCCAGCGGTATTAAAAATATAACTTCACAATTAAAATTTATAATGGAAACTCATTTGTTACAAATTTCTCCATCTGTGAATGTACAGATTCATCCTATAAAAAAAAGGAAGTGTGAATGATGATTGAGCGAAATTTTGGGGCTAGAGCAAATTATGGCAGTTGTTGCTTGAGATTGACAGAATTAACAGAGTGTGGAAATCATTTAATAGATGTATTTATTAAATACACCTATTTATCTATTAAATTGAACATTTCGTTTTACTCATGACCATACTCATTTTTACATGACCATCGTGATGTATGATTGAGATAATTGTTAGCTCTCATGTTTTTAGGGACAATTGGGTGTGTTATTTTAAGGTAATAAATGTGGACTTACAATTTAATGTTTCAATAATTAATGTTTGACGCATGAAACCAAAACAAAACTTTGATATCCATTTTCTGCAGGTTTTCTACTTTTGATTTCTGTAATTTGTTATGCATGTTGATTGTGACCGATTTAGTGAAAATTGCATTATAAACAAACCATAACAAAATATAAAAAAACGTAAATTTTACACTATTTCAGACTATTATATCTTCTGTTCTAATTGTGATAAAATGTTTGTTCTTGTTCTAAAATTTACTCTAACATTTCTAGTCTAGCTTTACGCAAAATTAAAGCCGGTATTTATAGTAATAAAGTAGCCTAAAAGCATTAATTAAGCCTTATCAAAAGTAAACATCGCCACATGTTTTTCCCATAAGGAAGTTGACCACGTGACCTCTGTCAAGTGGGCTATAAATAGCGCGGTCGGCGAAAAAGGGGAAATAACTAAAAGATCGCTGGCAAACAGCCGTGATCTTCTTCTTCTTCTTGCGATCGCATCTTTGATGTTTACACCGTCAGACGAGTTCTCATGATGAATTCGACTGTTGTTTGAAGTTTCTCTTTAGCTCCATATAGCTTTGAGTTTAGTGTTGAGTCATTGGGCCAGTATATCTTTCTTAACTGGTCATACAGAGGACAATCCTGTAGAACATGCTCAGCAGTTTGTTCGTTTAATCCACATGTGCACAGTGGTGAAGCAGACAATCGTAGCTTGTGCATGTGTTTATTCAGTTTGTTATGCCCTGTCCTGAGGCGAAAAATGGTTATCTGTCCCTGCCGGTCAAGAGTGTGGTAGTCGTCGTTGGGTTGGTTCTGTTCTCTTCTGATAGTCTGAATAGCTCTCTTTTTCTCAAGGTACGTGACTTCATTATCTTCTTGTTCACATTCTCCTCCCTTTTTTGCAAGTTTATCTGCCTTTTCATTTCCGGGTACACCACAGTGAGATGGTACCCACTGAAGTATGGTTCTCTTTTTTGCAGCTTCCTTGTTTAGTTCATTTCTCAGATGCGGGAGTTTACCACCCTTGAGAGCTTGTAGGACAGACAGTGCATCTGTGAGGAAGACTACCTGGTGGCAGTCAGAGTTGGTGTTATAAATCATATTTGCAGCTTGCTCTAGAGCTTGAACCTCAGCTGTATAGTTGGAACAGAATTTACCAGTGGGAATGTGCCTAGTCTCAGAGTGGTTGTCAGGATATGAGATAGAGATACCGGCACCTCCATTCCTAACAGCATTTGTTGCTGATCCATCTGTATAGGCATGTATCCATGATTGATCGGGATAGCTTTCTTGGATCATACTCGATGTGGCAGTTCGTTTTTGCAGATCATTATACTCACATCCACTTGTGAGACCACTGACTGATGTATTAATTTACAGGGCACTGCTGGCCTGCTCCCATGGTACAGGGTATAGGGTGGGCTTCAGTGGTGTTGTCTTCATGGATAGGTCTTCTTGATGCTGTCTTTTAAGTCTTTTTCCCCGATGCACAAAGTTGCTACGTTTTAGACGTCCCAATGCCAGATCGTCTAGTCTTGCCTTCATTGAGTGCGTTGGCATACTGTTGTACTTTCCCATCTGGATCATGCTTTTTGTGTCTCTTCTATGGGACAATGTCTGTAATCCAGCAGCCTTCTGCATCTCTGATATTGGTGTAGTTTTCATGGCTCCTGTAATGAGCCTGAGAGCTTGATTTTGCACCTTGTCCAAAGACTGCAGATGTGAGTTAGCAGCTGATGACCATGCTGCTGAGCCAAACTCTAAGTGTGGTCTTATTACTCCATTATAAATCTTCTTTAGAGTTCGTTCATTTGCTCCCCAGTTGGTACCTGCTAATTTTCTGAATATGCCTAGTCGTCTTCGGGCCTTTCCTTCTGCATTTTCAATATGCTTATTCCATGTAAGCCTTTGGTCAAATGTAACCCCAAGATAGGTGGGGTAGCTTTCTTCCTTGATCACGGTTATCCCTAGGTGTATGTTAGCTGCTTTGTCCTTGGGGGCGAGGGAGAACAGTGTTGTGGAGGTTTTGTCTGTGTTTATTGTGATAAGCCATTTCTCTGCCCATGACACTAGCATGTCTGCTGCCCGCTGCATTCTATAATTTGCTGTGGTGACGTTTTCATCAGTGCACCAGAGTACTAGGTCATCTGCATATAAGGCAGCTTTCACTCCAGCGGGAAGATCTTTCACCAGGTCATTGATGTAAACAAGGAAGAGTGTTGGGGAAATTACTCCTCCTTGAGGTACCCCCTGATAGAGCAACACTTTTCTGCTCTGCAGACCATCAAGAGTGACTCTAGTTCTCCTGTTATGCAAGTATGACTGGATCCATTTTGTCATGTTGCCTTGGATTCCACTTCTCCTAAGTTTTGCAATAAGGCCATCTTTCCACACCTTGTCAAAGGCCTGCTTGAAGTCGACCCAGATCGTTGTGACGTACGTCTAGTTTGACTAGTGAATTTTCCCTGATATGATGGATGATTTAAAGGGACCTTTAGCTTTTCATAACATTAGAACCCCTGAACATTTGTTGTAACTTTTCGTTTGCCAGAACGCATTCCACCGGGACTCATGTAGGATACAGCGACGAGATCAAAGAGACAGACCGAGGGATCTTAAGGGAGACTATCGGCGTTATCAAAGACAGTAGTTTTCCCTGATACGAGACGCAGTTGCTTGCCGCTAACTTCGCGTCTCGGTGTCAATCGAGGAACCGAGCGAACGGGGGAAAGCGAAACGGGCAGCAGCGAGCGGATACGAAGACCAGGGGGCGGCTTCATCTCTTGATTTGGCGGTCAGATCCCCAAAAGTTCGTGAGATCAAAATAGTTGTCAAGTTTATCATGTCCCACTCAACTTACATTTCATTTTAGCTAAATAGACCATGTAGAACTAGACACGTTATCACTCGCTGGCCAGACCTTTACAGAAGCACTAGCTTTATTGAAATCTTGTTATAGATTTTCCCCTGGATTTTATATATATTTGCAGTGATTTCTAATTCTGTGCAAAGCGGTAAAATATATATTGTGTAAAGTGATCAGTGGTCTAGTCATTCTATTTCAAGGGATTTTGTGTTAATTTAAATCTATTTAATTAAACCATCTCAAGAGTTCCAGTTTTAAATATAATGATCTATCTATTATATTATTTCAAAAGATAATAGATGCTTAAATTAACTTTTAAAGTCGCGAAGGAATTTATAATTAATAAGTTCAGTTAAGTCCTAGTTTTATAGATGTGGGTTTTTAACCACTAGAATTCGCGCAGTGTTTATTAAATACATAATTAAATACTCGAGTGTATAATAGGCTTAACGGGAAATTCATCGCGCTTTAGAAGGTTATTTGTTTTCGGTATATTACATGTCTTTTTTCTTTCATACAGAGTGATCGTAACCTGTGCGATCCCAGCATTAAGAAAGCAATAAAGAAATCAATCTAAGCAAAGCAAAGCATAAACAGTGTGTAGAGTTCCCCTGACGCAGAACTTGTTGAGACTGTGTAAATTTTTAATCTTTGAGGCGATTCTATGTTTGGAATTCCGCTATCTAACTTATAGCAAAGAAAGCACACCCAAAGACAAATTTAACGCACCATCAAACAACTTAAGTCGTAACGGGAAGAAGAACACTGGCCCGAGCTTTGTTAGTTTACAAAAAAGAGAGATAATTCATAATTTCCTGAACAGTGATGTAACTAGTTTTCTCACTGGACTTAAACCATACCTCACGGATAAAGTGTACCAGCACGCGTAAGAATTTTATTATCAGCGGCATAGTCAAATAGACCACACCATCCTCACCCCGGTATCAGAGACCGTGCCCTCCCATAGAAACTGTTATTAAGAAAAGAGACACAACTACAGATTCATTTTCCAGCGATTACGGGATCCTTTTATGTGCTGACCGCCTACCCGATAATCTGGGGCTAGAACTTGAACAAACACTCATACATTTAGTTGAGGTGTAACTGCTGTTGTGTTATTCTATGGATTGCAAGATTTTTTCACAATCGGTAAGTGAGAGCAAGATGAGTGAAGGCCTTTGCTAGCGCGTGTATGAATGACAGGAAATTAATTCTTTTGTGTGACCATTTTGTTAACTTGCTTACCTGGTAAAATATATCTTTTCTGTATACCCTACATTGTTCCTTTAAGTGGGATAGTTGATAATTTGTTAACTCTGTTTAAAACCACCTCCTTTCCATTTGCTTAGTAAAGGGAAGAACAGCTGGGAAGAACAGGTTTTTTTTTCTATCACTTATACCTAACTTGGTAACACCTCTTTCAGAGTAATTAACTTTACTGTTAGGTTAACGTACCCGTGTTCCTGATATTATCTATCTCTGGACTGGGTTTGTCTTTGTCTAATGAGCGGGAAGGGCTTAGTCGATACCAATCTTCTTCACCCCCTCCCAAACTTGTTATTTGCATTTGTGTACTTATGATAATTTATGTAATATCTGATATTTTTTGTAATTGATGTTTAAAGTGAATAAAATCACCTAAACTCATTTAGTTCTGTGTGTTGGATATACCCAAAGCCCAACATTTCCCCTATTCGTTTAATATAGTCTGTATCAACGTCGTGTGTGTGTTTGAAAACACCGAATCGGTGAGCGCGCAGATGCGAGTCTGGAAAACTGGCAAATAATTGTTTGACCAGGAGAGTGAAAGAGAAGATTGAGAGACACGATTTGTCGTAAATAAGTCTGTCTTTACTCTCCTCCAGCACGCTGTGAAGTAACTATTAAATCTCTACATTTCTATCACTGAGCTTTCCATCATCATTTTCCACTCTAAACCGCACCACTATTTCTACGACTCTTTTCTCTCAAAATAAATTTACGACAATCGTTAGGACCTTTTTCTTCTCCTGGAAGGCATCTTCTACTGCTTGAGACAAGTAAGTAACTTGGTCTTCTATGCTGTAGCATTCTCTAAATCCAGCTTGTTCCGGCACCAGGATCTGCTCAGACTCTAAATACCATTTCAATCTGTGGTTGACTATTCGCTCCATAGTCTTCCCAACACAGCTTGTGAGACTGATTTGCCGGTAACTTGCAGCCTCGGTCTTACATTTCCCTTTCTTTAGTATGGGTATTGTGATGGCTTCTCTCCATACTTGGGGTACCGTTCCTTTCAACCAGCTGTGGTTGAATATCTCAAGCAGTTTTTTCTTTGCTGCTGAGCTCAGATTTACTAGCATTTCGTTGCTGATTTTGTCTGGGCCGGGTGACTTTTGGAACTTAAGCTTGGAAATAGCGTTCTGTAGTTCTCTTAGTGTGATGGGTTCCCTCATTGGGGCAGGAGTATCTGTCTGTCCCATGGTTGCCAGTATTTCTTTTCTTATCTCTCTCTGATGGTCTATGTTAATGGGCAAGTTGCTTTCTGAACTGTATCTTCTAGCAAACAGGTCTGCAGCTTGTTTTCCTCTGAGAAGTTTGCCACCTTCATCCAATGTGATAGTCTGCCTGGGTGAGGAACGCTCTTCATTTAGAGACTTGACTAATCTCCAAAGTTTCTTGCCGTCTTTCTCAAGGTTCAGCGATGCCGTTTTAGTTCTCCAGCTTTTCCGCTTTTCTTCTAGCTTTGTTCTCTGAAACTCTGCTACAGCCTTTTTCCATTTGTTGTGAGTTTCAAGTGAAGGCTGAGACTCTGCGTCCTTTCTAGCCCTGTCCATAGTTTCCTGACGTTCTTGGAGTGTGCTGGACCAGTATGGTGTGTAGTTACACCGGCATCCTTTGGGAATGGTTTCTTTTGCAGCTTGTAGTATGCATCTGTTGAAGTCTTTTACCACTTCATTAATGTCTCTGTTCTGTACCTTGAGGTCAGACAGCAGCGTGTTCACCTGATGCCTGAATAAACCCCAGTTGGCTTTTTTGTAATTCCATCTTGTAATGGCTGGGCCTGTACTGAGAGTTACACACACTCTGGACAGTAAGAAAGATTGGGCAATGGTCGCTTCCACCTAGTTGGTCTCCTGCTTCTCTACTAATAAGTCCAGCTATATCTGGGGTGGCGAAGGCAAGATCTGGTGTTGAAGTTGTGTGCCATCCTCTGGAGTAGAAGGTAGGAGTATCTGTGGCAGTATTGACTAGGATTAGGGAGTGATCATCTTGCCATGTTTCAACCTCTTCACCTCTGTGATCTAGGTGGTTATAGCCCCAGCTCTGGGAGTGGCTATTAAAGTCTCCAACTGCTATAAAGTTGGTGGCTGGTACCTGTATAGTGCTGAGAGTCAGGGGTTTGTTGTTTGGACAGTAATAGTTCAGAAGTTCTATTTCCATCTTGTCTACCTTTAGCTGCAACAGCTGATATTCTGCTCCATCCATGTAGGTTTTCCTTTCATGTGCATGAATGTTATTCCTTACAAGAGTAAGTACTCCTCCTTTTCGTCTATCTTGTCTATCGGATCTGAAGCATTGATATCTCCTTATTTTAAAGGTTTGATCTGCTTTCAAATGAGTCTCTTGGATACAGCAAACACTGACTTACTTCTCATACAAGATGTTTTCCAGCTCTGTCTTTTTGCTGTATCCAGCCTGCTTGCTGTTCACTCCCTCTGCATTCCAGTGCATTATGACAAGTGGCATTCTGGGTTTCTCTTTTTCTGTTTTGTTTCGGTCAGTAGTTCTCCTCCGCCGTCTGCTGACTTCACAAGACGGTCTAGAGGGTCCTCCAGTAGCTGAGGGTGGGCTCTGTCGAGGCTCAGAGCCCGGCACTGCACCTGCCTGGTGGAGCTCCACAGGGCGAGCACCAGTACGAGATTTATTTGATGGTGTACTCATCCATAGAAAAAAAGCGAGTTGCGTGATACTGTGGTTTCCGGTGCGCCTTCTGGCCCAGTATCTATGACTTTAGCACCTGTTCAACGGGAGAGTGGGCTCATCCCTAATCTGTTTATGTTCCCAGTAGTAGACTATTCGCAAGCAGCCTGGGGGTGTCACTGCTCTGCGCGGACCTTGTTTACCGAGGCGGCGTCCGAGCTCGTATGGTGAAAATATGGTTGCATTATCTTCAAAATAGACCTGTCTTTCCCGTGGCTTTTCTGCCATCCTGCAACTTGGGTTAGGGAGTTCTGAGCTCCAGTCTCTTTCCAAGGCATTTTATCCTGGCCTGGGACGCATTCAGAGGACCCCACTTCTGGTTCCAAGTTAGCAGTTGGGGATAGGTGGGGTGGCACACTGAGCATTCCCCGTCATCCAGGGGGCTCTCCAACTATGCAGAGCTTGCACTATGCTGTGCTCTGGTTCTGGACTCTCCCAAGGAATCCTCACGTCCTGCACAGAGCCACTTCCAGATACCCACCACCTGCCATCTCTCCATTGTAGAAATCTCCTGCATGCGGCCATCCAGTCAAGAGCCAGTATTAAGTCTGGTGCCCATGTGCTCCCCCCGAGCCCAGTGTGCAATGCTGGGTTCTCAACATGCTGCAACACAGGGGGGATTGTGATGCTCAGCGATCTCTCTCAACGCTGCACCGATAAGTGACATCGGGGACTTAACTGTGCCTCAGTACTGGGAGGCCCCGTTTCCGGGTACACCACACACAGCCAATTGAGGCAACGGTCGTCGTGAGCATGTCTTCAGTGGGGAAGTTGTGGAGTCTTCCTGTCCATGTTCTTGCACATCCTAACACTGCCTGCAAGACATCGGAGGTTTGGAGAGTGGCCTTCTCTGCTTTTTAAGCCGGGGTGGGCTCCCCGGGCAAATCTCGATGGAAATCGAGATGTGTCCACGCGCCGGTGGGCCCTGCATCGGCCGCATCTGATGGAGGACTTGCTCTGCCAGAGGTTTCTGTAGGGTTACCTCCCCCATAGCCTAGTGTTTTACCCCAGTAGACTCTGGGGGTCTGGTTTGTTGGCGCCGGATACTCGCCATTCACCATATCCGTGTTGGTAGAAACAGGGAGCACCGGGTCCAAGAAATGGACCACGCGTGAAGGTACGGTTGGCTTGGTTGCAGGCATTTCTCATTTTTTTTATGAGACCTATAGCAACCCTTACTCCCCTAGAGTACATCAATTCAGGTGTTCTAAAATTGTCCTAATTCGTGCTGTGGTCATTATTGACAGTGCAACTTCTATTCGCTTAAAGCACGATCAAACAACTGATGACCTAACAGTTGAATGCAGCTCTAACACTCATGTGTTCATCTCTGCCATGTCTTCCGTTTGATACCAACTTCCAGCAATCTTAGCCTTGTTAATTTATCGATTGCAGTGTTGTTCTCTAGCAGGCGATCAGTAACTGTCTTTAGTATTTCTCTTTTATCTATATCCAATGTCCCCATTATGGTTGCTCTCGAAGCTAGTCTGTCAGCTCTCTCTTTGCGGCGTACCCGTGCATGAACAGGACAGTAGTTTCACACCAGTTACTGAAGGTTCGAAGTTTCTATGGATATTTTCCATTCATGTCGGAGCCATCCACTTTAGACCTTCCGAAGCATGGTCTGAGGATCTGACACGAGAGTCTGACGGTTGATGGAGCTTCAGAAGCCATCTCAGGGCTGCGGTAGCTGCCTCTATCGCCATTCTCATGCTGGAGGTTGTCGCTTAATAATTGTACAACATTATCTACCCTTCTTATCGTCCTCATCCTCAACATTACCCCGTCAGCTCCCTAAAAAAGGTAGGACTTCAACAAATTCCCGCAAAGCCTTCATCTTCCCATGTCGTTTCCCTGTCGTGTCTGTTACACTTCATTTTTCACTCTTAATTTTCCATTTCTAAAATATTTTGACCTACTTGTTCATTTTTAACAATAATACATTTCAACTTCCGTACTCATAACTACTAGACAGACAGTCAGTTAGACTCACTTTCAAGGATTTTCCATGTCTTTTTATCTCATTTGTGACAGTATAGTATTTATTTGTCATTACAAAATATGTACTTGCGCCCCGTCCCCGTTTCTCTCCCCCCCCCCCCCTTTTGCGCGTTATGATGCGTTATAATTTTCATAGGAAAAGCTAATAGAAAGACAGACAGACAGACAGACAGATATAATTGCGTCCACGTTGTTCATGTCATCGTTATCCTTGTCACGTCTGCTACCATTTGTCTGCATGTCTTAATTTTTCATTACGAAAATACCTTGTATGTGTGTATTAAATTTTCCACCATGTTATGACGCGTTGTAACTTTCGTACCAATAACTATTACCACTTAATCCTTCCATAGACAGCAACAGTCAACAATTTATATTTTGTTGTAACAGTAAACTACACGACTAGGATCTTCTAATGCATGCCAACACCAGCAGACGTGTCCACGCAGAGAAATACCTGTAGGCTCTAATTCAGACGCTGTCAATGAGACATTCAGATATCTGGGTTTGAACCGAATCACGCCTTATCTCTGATTGTGTTTTCTTACTGGTGCGCATGGGAAGTGAAATCAGGAGTTGGAGGGTCAATATTGACAAAATATGGCTGATTTGTTGTTGTTGATGTGACGTGTGGTGAGTGACACGGGTGATAAGATCCGTGGTTAAGTGACAATGTTGTTATGGTCATTGATTTGTAAAATAGGAAAGTACAGAAAGAGCGTACACGGACAGATCAATAAATTCAATAATATTGGCGATAAACAGATAGATAGAAAGACAGACAGACAGACAGACAGACAGACAGGTAGGTAGGTAGGTAGGTAGGTAGATAGAACGAACGAACGAACGAACGAACTTTATTTTCAAAGGGTTGAGAATTGGGCACGCAGGCCCGTCTGACATTCTGCCCTTCCTTTCTCTCGTCTTTTATACTGATTTCATTTATTCTCACATGCATTTTACCCATCAATATAAAGTAATTCAACGTTGTAAAGGTAAAATAATAGCATACTCACATCCACAGTATCTAATCATAAACATGAAATAAAATACGTTGAAAAGTACAAACATCATCATTAAACCTACATTCGATATTATATTATTTGTTCGGAAAAATAATCACGTTAGGCGGGCAGATAATCAGAACTCGTATAGATATATATATATATATATATAGATATATAGATATATATATAGATAGATAGATAGATAGATAGATAGATAGATAGATAGATAGATAGATAGATAGATAGATAGATAGATAGATAGATAGATAGATAGATAGATAGATAGATAGGAAGGTAGATAGGTAGGTAGGTAGGTAGGTAGGTAGGTAGGTAGGTAGGTAGGTAGGTAGGTAGATAGATAGATAGATAGATAGATAGATAGATAGATAGATAGATAGATAGATAGATAGATAGATAGATAGATAGATAGATAGATAGATAGATAGATAGATAGATAGATAGATAGATAGATAGATAGATAGATAGATAGATAGATAGATAGATAGATAGATAGATAGATAGATAGATAGATAGATAGATAGATAAATAGATAGATAGATAGATAGATAGATAGATAGATAGATAGATAGATAGATAGATAGATAGATAGATAGATAGATAGATAGATAGATAGATAGATAGATAGATAGATAGATAGATAGATAGATAGATAGATAGATAGATAGATAGATAGATAGATAGATAGGTTCTCAAGCCGGTCTAACATTCTACCTACATTCCTCTCATTTTTTATACTGTATCCACTCATTCTCACATGCAGCTTAAGTATTTAATTTAAAGGAATTCAACATTTATAAAATAATATAACGGTATACTTACATTTAAAGTATCCAAGTAATATAACGGTATACTTACATTTAAAGTATCCAAGTATTATAACGGCATACTTACATTTAAAGTATCCAAGTATTATAACAGCATACTTACATTTAAAGTATCCAAGTATTATAACGGTATACTTACATTTAAAGTATCCAAGTATTATAACAGCATACTTACATTTAAAGTATCCAAGTATTATAACAGCATACTTACATTTAAAGTATCCAAGTATTATAACGGTATACTTACATTTAAAGTATCCAAGTATTATAACAGCATACTTACATTTAAAGTATCCAAGTATTATAACAGCATACTTACATTTAAATATTATAACAGCATACTTACATTTAAAGTATCCAAGTATTATAACGGTATACTTACATTTAAAGTATCCAAGTATTATAACAGCATACTTACATTTAAAGTATCCAAGTATTATAACAGCATACTTACATTTAAAGTATCCAAGTATTATAACGGCATACTTACATTTAAAGTATCCAAGTATTATAACGGCATACTTACATTTAAAGTATCCAAGTATTATAACGGCATACTTACATTTAAAGTATCCAAGTATTATAACGGCATACTTACATTTAAAGTATCCAAGTATTATAACGGCATACTTACATTTACAGTATCCAAGTATTATAACGGCATACTTACATTTACAGTATCCAAGTATTATAACGGTATACTTACATTTAAAGTATCCAAGTATTATAACGGTATACTTACATTTAAAGTATCCAAGTATTATAACGGTATACTTACATTTACAGTATCCAAATATTATAACGGTATACTTACATTTAAAGTATCCAAGTATTATAACGGTATACTTACATTTAAAGTATCCAAGTATTAAAACGGTATACTTACATTTAAAGTATCCAAGTATTATAACGGTATTCTTACATTTAAAGTATCCAAGTATTATAACGGTATACTTACATTTAAAGTATCCAAGTATTATAACGGCATACTTACATTTAAAGTATCCAAGTATTATAACGGCATACTTACATTTAAAGTATCCAAGTATTATAACAGCATACTTACATTTAAAGTATCCAAATATTATAACGGTATACTTACATTTAAAGTATCCAAGTATTATAACGGTATACTTACATTTAAAGTATCCAAGTATTAAAACGGTATACTTACATTTAAAGTATCCAAGTATTATAACAGCATACTTACATTTAAAGTATCCAAGTATTATAACGGCAAACTTACATTTAAAGTATCCAAGTATTATAACAGCATATTCACATTTAAAGTATCCAAGTATTACAACAACATACTCACACTTATAGCATCCACATATTCAAAAATGGTTAATTAAACCCTACAGACAACATATTAGATAATGATTTAAAATATAATCGGATTCAGTGATGAAGTATTCGAAAAGTCTAAGGACTCAAGAACATCTCTGTGATATTAGATCTCTCTATTTTTCCTACTTACTTGTAGAATAGTTCAATATAGTATTACGTCCTCGAGAATGACCTGTCTAATGTGTATTCATTTGACAATAATTAATATTGTTCATTCATAAATGAAATATAATTGTTCCTCACGCATCGATAATTCGTGATACTCATAACAGTTTTATAATAATTATAGATATTAATACCCGCCGATACTAGAATAATTCTAAAATTATGACCGGTATCTGAATAATCTCGATCACCAATATTAAGTTAATATTTGGCACAACCCATATTAGAATAATTGTTATATTGCTTGTACTTTTATTTCAGTGCCATTCATTATAAATGGGCCTATATTGCAGAAACAAAATTACTGCTTTACTACAGCCCTTCTTTGCACACTTTTCTATATTATTTTCCTCATAATATCACAACCTATTTTAGAAACACTGACAATAATATCAATATAAGAGTAATCCTCATAATATTATTATGATAACATTTCACAAAATAAAATTATTCTAGAACAATTATTTTAGAACAATAGTGATGTTACAGCCATTTTTGTAACCATGCATCACACTATTTTCAAGCACTTATTCCACGATTTATTGTACCCTTCCCTTTTCGTGCATGTAGCCTTTCTCCAGGACATGTCATCTGCAAGCAGCAGGGTTATGTCGTTATTTTTAAATTTCCAGGAATATGGCACATCTAATGGGAAGAGAAGAAAACATATAAAGAACTTATAGAAAAGCCAGGAATGAAAAAAGGAGTAATGAATATGAAAAGGTTAGCTAGTTAAAATATGTTGGTCGAATAAAAAGACAAAACCTTGTTGAAAATATAATAGAAGGAATAGTTTAAGGCAAACGTGCAAGAGGAAGACAGTGCTACAAGTGGGAAGATAACATCAAGAGATGGACAGGGAAGAGTCTATCAGAGTGTATCATCATGACTAGGGATAGAAGACGTTGGTGATCTTTTTATACGGACCTTTGTTGTGAAGATGCCAGCTGATCTGATATTGATTTGCATACTGTTCTTCACATATTATAGAAAAGAACGAACGTATGTTCTTCATATGTTATAGAACAGAACGAACATGTATGTTCTTCCTATGCCATAAAACAGAACGAACACACGACAACTACCCACAACTCTTGTATACTGAATAGTTACTAAGAACAAAGACCCAGTGTGTGATAATTACACTCAAAAACGTGTGAGAAAATGAGAGACTTCGGAATAACTTCAATGAAAATAAATCTCTTTTGCCCAATTTCTGAGAGTAAACTTTCGAGCAAAATTAATTCGATAAATCCCTAGCATCAATTTGTCTTTTGAAGCAAGCATTTATACGAGTAGTAGTATTGTTTCCCAAAAACATTGCAATCAAAATAAATATGTGTGGCAAATATCGTGCAACAACTCTCCGAAAACATGATGTGACAAGGAAGCTTCATGATTGATGATCAAAGCAGAGTTCAATTTTGCCAGAATTTTTTTTCTCCTAGCAGTAAATTCTGGAAAGACACGGACGATACCAGTATGATGCTCTCAATGGACCTCCATAAGAATGTGACAAAATTAAGTGCGCGAACCGATTTCATGAAAACCATGGGTCTGAACTTTTCCCCTTTGCTTCGTTCTTTTCTTCTTTTCTCTGCCGTAATTCTCTTTGGAACGACCGACTTGAGGACCTCAACGGCTTGTTTTGCTTGGAACCGCCGAGAGCCCCAGACAAAAGACTGAAAATATCGTGTGATAAATGACTGAGAACGTGTCTCATTTCCTCCGAATCTGATTCCAAATAGCGGTAATCAGTCCCCTGTCGACGACCCCCATACAAACGCATTTGGGTCGAGTTATCGAATTAACAACTCAAGCAGGAGAGACACTTTTATTGGCTGCTCGGTTGACGGGTCACACTGGCGAAGATGTCCACTGAAGTCTCTGATTGAAGGAAATTTGGTCATAGCCCCGCCCACGGATTTCACCCCTGACACCTTGTGGACATACAAATATCTTCGGAAGGAATCTGTAATCAAGCTCGATTTTAAGTTATCTGAAACTGGTGTTAATCATTCGATATTCTCTGGACAAGCAGCTCTTTTCTGAATATTATATTGGACTACATACGGAAGATCCTGTATCCATGATACTGTTTTGATCATGTCAGTTTGCTCAGTTTGCCTGTTAACCTGTCAAATAAGCTTTTTCCACTAGGCTGAAAGCTAAAATTTGTTAGAAATCAATGCTGGTTTCTGCAGGGTTATCAATTTGTGTATCGCAGATCTACTAAACAAAGCTCTACTCTTGATCAAAATTAGCATAAACGTGTGCAGGCTGTAAAGAGATTAAAAGCCAGAAATGTTCATTTATTAAACTCCTAGAGCGAAAAGTGAAAAATTATCATATGATACACCCGAACTTTCTACAATTTGTGAAGTTTTAGAATGCAGCAAAATTCATTATGTCCAGAAATGACGTCGCCGTACATGTTATGGCAATATGTTCATCTTATGGCGCCGATGAATTCACCAAAGAAAAAGTCTTCTTTTAGCATTGATGCTATTTTAAGCAAGGGAGATAACGGTAAATCACTGGTGGATTCTTCGCCAACTATTCTTCCGGCAGTGCATACCACGGATTCCATTAATACTCTAATTATGCCGGCCCATTCAACGTCACAAAAACATGCACCATGTTCTCCTTTGAACACCCAGTTCAGTATTCCTCAACCTCTAATGCACAGCACACCAAGATCATTCCATTCTCCTGTAGCACCGAAACGGCACCGTCGTTTCCTGGATGTACCCCACCCACATCCTTATTTTATTCAACATTACGATAGCAACGACAGCCACCATCAATATGTCCCTCATTCATATCATCCTCACATATTACCTCCTACGCAGACAATATCATCATCGTCGTCTGCGTCTTCGACGGGTTCGTTGTCGGCAAATTCTTCAACCTCCACGTCGCCAGAGTCAACAGCTACATCAACGAACGGTATGTCTTTTATCGTTTTTTTAAGTCAGTGCATAATCAAGATATGACCATCTTTTTTTTTAATGGTACGTTTAAAGTAATTAATGTTTGCTAGTTTAAGCGGCCAATAATAATAATAGTAATAATAATAATAATAAAACAAGAGAAGTTACAGAAATGAGTGCTTCTAACGAATAGAATGATTGAAATGGTATTACAAGATCACTAATGCGGAACTGATGACACGAACAAGGCAAGTGATAATGGAACCAGCGATGAGAAGAAGACGCTGGCGATGGATGGGGCACACTTTGAGGAGATCTGTTGATAGCATCACGAGGCAGTCCTTGTTCTGGAATACCCAGGGTAAGAGAGATATCAGGAGACCAAAGAACACGTGGAGAAGAGAATTGGATACAGACATGAAAGGAACGAGGAAGTCATGGAAAGATTTTGAGCTGATGGCACAGGACAGAAAGTCTTGGCATTAGTTTGTTGAAGGCCTATGCTCCTTGATAAGCTGAAGAGGGATGAATGAATGAATAATAAATAAACGCCAGGAATCTAAAAGTATGAAGTGTGAAATGTTGCCTGAAGTATGAAATGTTGCCTCAAGCATGAAATGTTGCCTCAAGTATGAAATGTTGCCTAAGTATGAAATGTTGCCTCAAGTATGAAATGTTGCCTAAGTAGGAAATGGAATAAACCGTTTAAGAGCTGGAGTTAGAACTGAGAATAGTTATCGTTAAAACGTCGTCATCATTAACTTCAATTTTCACATTGATATGAATCTTCAACGTTTTCTCTTTCTTATCTTGATAGTACACTCTGATTGACTCGTTCCTGTCTATCTCTTGATGGTATCTTCCCACTTTACAGCACCGTCTTCATCTCGCATATTTGCTTTCAACTCTCCTTTCCATTATGGTCTTCTGCAAGGTGTTATATATCAATAACATATAAATATATAACCTAATAAATATAAATTACCTGCAGTCATATTAATAATTCACCTCGTGACGTTACAGAAAGTCTCTGTGGAGAAAAATATAAATTCTCCCTAAGGCATGTCGTAATGAGAGGGCTAACGTGAAGGTGTGAATGGGGCTAGAAACGTCATCATGTAAAACATTGTTACAGAACACACCGCTGCATGAGCACACGAGTGATTTGGTATAGGCTTCCAGCAAAGGGGATTGCTGAAGTGGTGGCTCTTTGCTCTAATGTGGAGCGAGAAGGAAAATAATGGTATTGATGATGGTATTGATGATAATATATTGACAAACTCAGTATAAATAAATAAACAAATCATTAACGCATCGATACAATCACGCACGATTACTGTTTTTTTTTTTTTTGGTAGGGGGGAAAGGGGGGGGGGGGGGGTTTAGGGATGGATAAAATACTCTCTTCAACACCCTAATGGATTCTAGTTCATCATCATCATCACTATCTTTTGCACCCCTTACAGAGCAGGTGGCCACCACAATACCTGCCCCCCGTAAGGAAGCCTACATCAAACATTCACATGTTACTACAACAGTGGTTTCTGTGACAATTTGTTTCACATGATGAGGTTGCCAGCCACATAATCAGCCTCATATTCAGCCTCATATAGCCGCCTTGTACGAAATGTAAATTTAGGATATTGGAATTCGACATTAAGCGTAAAATTAGCAGATATAGCCGTATGAGAAGGATGGGTCAGGCGTGTATACAACCAGAGCTCTACAGGAACAAATAGCATTCACACCCTTCGACACTTGCTGAAGGAGACTGAGCGCCTAAGGGTTTGCCCGGAGTGCATGCATGTCGATTCTGAACAACAATGACAATATCCCTTAGGATATACTGTGCCAATAACCGTAGATAATATATAAAAATGACTGCTGCCGATATCTTACTGGCAACATGTTGCCTAATTATATATTCCATATTGTACACCAGTTAATGAAACATCCTAACTGCACATAACAAAAAAAAAAAAAAAAATTACTAGCACTTGCAGTGTTACTTTAAATAAATCAAGATATTATTTTTTCAATGAAAGAATCTTCTGCGTGTGTGTATAAGTCTGTTTACGCATGCAGACACTGCGGATATCTGTTCTATATTACAATGCATGCAGACAGACACCGTGGATATCTGTTCTATATTACAACACATGCAGACAGACACTGTGGATATCTGTTCTATATTACAACGCATGCAGACAGACACTGTGGATATCTGTTCTATATTACATTTTTTATTCCACAACTTGCAGATGGTGAAGCCTAAGATTTTTACTCCTTTTGATGTCACATTATTTATTTACTTTTGCTTCTGCTTTATTTGATTTTCTCATAATTTATTTATCAACAAATTGATGTTGATTTCAATAACAAATAAAACCATAAGGTAAAGGTAGTCCCATAGCAGATACTGCCGTAGGTGATTGAAGTGTTAGAGACTTCACTATACCAGGTCCAGCATCGATAGGTGGGGGTGACTAGTTCCCTACTTCGCTGCCTTTTTCCTTCCCTAACTCAAGAGCAAAGTCGGGTACCCATTTGCAGCTGAATAGACTGGAGTGTGTCGTAACCGTGAATCGAGCCCGGCACATCTGCCGCGAGAAACCAGAGTTCTAACCACTCTGTTAATTGGACGCTCGATCTCAATGAAGGCTTTCATTATCGCATACAGTGGCGGACTTATACTTTTGGGGCCCTGAAGCTTGAACTTTTATGGGGGCCCCTTCGCAACCAGCAACGAGGTCTGGGTATAAGCAATGTGGACTAAAGTCGCTATTGGGGACCCTCCTGGATTAGGGGGCCCTGAAGCTTAAGCTTCATTAGTTTCATAGTAGATCCGCCACTGATCGCATATTTATATTGTTTTTATACTTTGACCTCGGGTAGTTTCCAGGGGTCTCTGATGAGACAAAGAAAGAACAGAACGCCAGCGCTAATGCAGACACGTCGTACGCGGCGACGACTACGAAGTTGTGTATGGGGCTGGCTACCTCATCATCTCAAGGAAATTGCTATAGAAACCACTATATTACAAAAACAAAAGCTAACATATTCAAAATAAATAAATAAGGATGCGAGCCAGTAGTCTACACTGGTGAAAGACTCCCCCCACATAAATACAGATTGACCAAATAACGCTCCAGGGAAAATTCAGAACATACCAGTTTAGACAATATAATATTTTGGATAAGAAAACCATATTGAACTACAACTATAAACGGG
The DNA here is from genome assembly GCA_024509875.1 of Oreohelix idahoensis. Taxonomy (NCBI): domain Eukaryota; kingdom Metazoa; phylum Mollusca; class Gastropoda; order Stylommatophora; family Oreohelicidae; genus Oreohelix; species Oreohelix idahoensis. The sequence continues at coordinate 205,742 of JAMPIV010013258.1, forward strand.
AAAATACCTACTAGAGATAATTTAGTATAAAATAAATACAAAGACATATTACAATAAATAAAACTCGTCCTGATATAACCAACAGCTCCATGTATATGGTAGATGGTTGAAATGGGAGTGCTATAAAGAAAAGTAGCAAACACCTTATTTAAAAAAAAAATATAGAAACCACTTGTTGCAAGAGCAAGTGAATGTTTGATGAAGGCTCCCTGCAAGGGGACCAGCTTCACTGGCGACTCCCATGCTCCATAAGGAACGAAAAGAAAAATAGTGATTATACTTTGAAAACCTGTTATAATTAATTATTTTTGTGTTAGTTATCAAATGTTTACTATATTACATATTTTCTTAAGTAGTTATAATTTTAACACCTATTGTACAGTTAAGGCGAGATCACTATTGTAGTCCACACAGACCACAAGCTCTTTTATATTTGGACATGCTTCTAATATAGCGACGGACCCTGTGTCTAGGTTAAACGGAACGTTCCTCGCCCAAACGAGGCAATTTTTTTTAAAGGCAAGATACATGCATTTTTGGAGGTCTACCTTTCTTCTCCATATATTTTACTGATTTGATATATATTTCTTCTCCATATATTTTACTGATTTGATATACCTTTCTTCTCCATCTGGGCTTCCAAAGTAAGAGCTACTATTTGATATGTTCTTCAGTTAATGTCTTATTTACTCCCAACGTCTTCTCTGCACCTTTTCCTCCCTTGTTGTATATGGCCCTTTCTCGCATTCCCACATTGACATTCGTGTGAAATGAGTTTAGTCCACTCTGAACAATCACCCTGTGATGAATGTTTGTTACGTCTGTCTACCTTTTGTTTTTATTTTTTTAAATGTAAATCATTAGTGATGTCATGTTAAACTAAAGCACGCCACTTGTACTTATCATTGGTCTCTGAGCCCCCCCCCCCCCCCCCCCCCCCCAAAAAAAAAAAAAAAAAACACACACACACACACAAACACAATGTTACTAACTGCTCTCTCAGGCATTTCATAAAAGGCGAATAATGTGAGGGTGGGGGTGGGACCGTCAACCACGTGATGTAAAATATATTGATACAAGAAACATCGCTGTAGCACCATGGGCTTTTGTGCAAGGTGGTCATCTGTAGTCGTGTTTCCGTGCTCCGTCTGGAGGTGAAAGAAGATGAATGAATGAACATACGAATGAACATATGAATGAACATATGAATAAACATATCAATGAACATATCAATGAACATATGAATGAACATATGAATGAACATATCAATGAACATTTCAATGAACATATGAATGAACATATGAATGAACATATGAATAAACATATGAATGAACATATAAATGAACATATAAATGAACATATCAATGAACATATCAATGAACATATCAATGAACATATCAATGAATATATCAATGAATGAACGAATAAATTAAAGCATTCTCATAGGTTGCCCTCTTCTTCTTTCGCAACACTTAGTTGACGGCCTCTGCTCCTCAGTGAACCAAAAGGTAATAGTGAAGACTACCACTAAGTTTGCTGTATTTGTTTCCCCTACAGAAAAACCTGAGAAAGCGTCCGGGGGAAAGTCCAAACGAATCAGAACCATCTTCACCCCGGAACAACTGGAGAGATTGGAAGCTGAGTTTGAACGTCAACAGTACATGGTCGGGACTGAGAGGTAATCTAGCTACAATATAGAATGATAGCAATAGCAGAATAGAACAAAGATAGTTATATAGAACCAGGGCTGACAATATCGGGTGCCAAATTAGGGGAGGCGCCGAAATGTATTTAAAATAATATACCTGTCACAAAACGTAGGGGATATTGAATTTAAAAGTTATCCAAAGACAATATATTTCAAATTAGTTCATTTATTCCTTCGTACAAGTAAACTTGAGCATCATAACAAGACATTTGCGGTATAAGAAGTGTTATGGCTTTACTCATATGATTTTAGTAGCACTGGCAACCAAGGCGGGGTAGGTAATTCATTTTCACAAAAATATTCCAATATTTCTAAAAACGTGTAGGGCCCCCGTTTGCCGCTAAACATGCATTGCAACGACGTCTCATACTGCAAATAAGCCTTCTGATGTTGTCTTGAGGAATTCTCTGCCACTCCTGCTGAAGGGCCTGGGCTAACTGCTGAAGAGTCTGTGGAGCGGCTGGACGTTGTTGGACGCGTCTATTCAGGAGGTCCCACAAATGCTCAATAGGAGACAGGTCGGGGGACATCGGCGGCCACGGTAACGTTCGGTTATGCTGCATCTGAAGGTGATCTTGGACGACGCGAGCACGGTGAGGACGTGCATTGTCATCCTGGAAAATGAAATCTGGTCCGTGCCGTTGAGCAAATGGCACAACGATAGGCTCGATGATATTGTCACGGTAGTAGAGCCCTGTGATATTGACCTGGCATATGTGAAGGTCGGTCCTGTCATTCATACAGATAAATTAATATGAAACAAACATAAAGGTATATTTTTCAGGCACTCGTAAGAAATAAAGAAGTAGAACACTAGACAACAGAAAAACAACAGACATGAGTGGCTTACCCAGGATTTGAACACTGGACCTTCCGTGCGACAACACCGCCTAGCTATGCAAGCGAATCACACTATCCTCTCTGCCATCTACGCATCACCTGATGGCAGAGAGGATAGTGTGATTCGCTTGCATAGCTAGGCGGTGTTGTCGCACGGAAGGTCCAGTGTTCAAATCCTGGGTAAGCCACTCATGTCTGTTGTTTTTCTGTTGTCTAGTGTTCTACTTCTTTATTTCTTACGAGTGCCTGAAAAATATACCTTTATGTTTGTTTCATATTAATTTACCGTTTACAGGCCTCGGGTTTCTCTTCCTTATATGTTATAAACATTCATACAGATGCCTGCCCACACCATTACACTGCCACCTCCATAGCGGTTGTGTGCAACAGTTGCAGGAGGCTGGTAACGCTCACCTCGCCGTCGCCAGACACGTATTCGACGATCATGAAAATCCAAAACGAATCGGGACTCATCAGAAAACATGGGAGCCGCGCTAGCGTAGTGGTTACAACACCGCTCTGGCGACCGGGTGATACAGGATCAAACCCGGGCGACGGCATTTGAGGATTTTTCGTCGACCGGGATTTGGACTGGATTAACTCGAGACCTGGCGAGAACATTTGAAGGAGTGTCGTCGACCAGGGACTGGCGGCTCCGAAATCGGCGAGTATTTGCCTGAATGGCGAGGGACACCTGTCTCTGTACAAGAAATAAAGGGATACTCACGTAAAATCAATGTCAGGTTAGACATAAACAATAACCTGAGATTTCGCCTCGAGTATTAGCGGGCGAACGCAAAAAAAAAAAAAAAAAAAAAATCAGAAAACATCACTGATGAACACTGTTGATTGGTCCACCGATGATGACGTTGGCACCAATCCATTCTTGCTTGCCTGTGTTGTGGTGACATGGGCAAAGCTACAAACGGTCTGCGTGAGGCCAGTTGCACTTGGTGCAAACGGTTTCGTACTGTCTGAGTTGAGACCCGGATCCCAGTGGTCTGTTGAAGGTGTTGCTGAAGTTGAGTAGCATTTAGAGTCCGAGTTCTGGGGGCCTGAGTAGCAAGAAGTTGATCTTGGCGGCGTGTAGTGACTCTTGGGCGGCTAGTCCGAGGCAGATCAGCCACTGTGCGGAAATTTTGATACCTGTTCCACAGTCTGCTGACAACTGACTGTGAAACATTGAGGTTCCGAGCAACATCCACTTGCCGACTTCCGGTTTGCAACATGCCTATGCCTATCCATCTCTGCTGTTCTGTCAAACGTTCCATGACGAAGAAAAGAAATTTTATCTGTTGCAGAGTCTTTTTATACCTGTCCATGGTGAGTAGTGTTCATCAAACCCGAGATACACGCATTTTTGTGAAAAAGAATAATGTGTGAACTTTACGGATGGGCCCCACCTCTGTTCTTGTGATTGGCTTACTCATCACGAGTCACCAGGTCAACATGATATTGCACGTGAGAGTGGAGAAGAGCGTGCTCGATATGTCCATACAACCATTAAATTACGAAATCCACTCTTTTGTAAAATAATACATACCATCTTAAAATATCCCCTACTTTTTGTGACAGGTATAAATACATAAACATAAAAACTGTAACAAAACAAGAATAATGAAACAGAAAATTTGAAAGTCAAAAATTCTTTCCGTTTCTGAAAGTTACGTTTGCCTACATTATTCCTGAGAAAAAAAAACCAAAACAAAAAACTGTGAATTGAAGACCTATTTAAAATTCAACTGAATAAAGGGAAGAAATTACCTACAATAAGACTTAAAATAACATATGTGTGTTCCATTAGTGTAAAATGCTACAGCGAGCATCCAATACCATAATTACAGTGCGATCCAACTAATAGCATGAATTTGAATCTCGTAAAAGTACAGAACAAATTGCACTGGGCTTGGGAGGAGGGGGGGGGGGGGCAGCAGATGACTTTATCCTACTTTGACAAATTGCTAGAGCCGACTCTGTATAGAACTACAGAACATATACACATTACGACAGAAGAAAGTATAAACATTCTATTTTGATCAGTATTGTATGAGATGTTTTAGCCTTATTTGTTATGTACTACTGCGCTGTGTCATACTGAGGGCAATCAATGATCGCCTATTAGAGAACGACACTGCAATCGACGAATCATCAAGGCTGAGATTGCTGGAATCTGGAATCAGACGTAAGACCAGCAGGGATGGACGCATGAGAGGATACTTCTGACGGGTATACAACCAGTGCGCAACAGGAAGAGTTGCCAGTTATACGCTTCGACACGTGCTGGGGGACACTGAGCACCTATGGGTTTGCCCAGAGTGCAATGACGTCGATTCTGTTAAACAATAACGTGTTCTTCTTCCTCGTTTTCTTTCACCCTCAGACGTCAACTTGAATATATTCAAAGAAAGCAGTGGCCAGCTTGAAGCTGTTGATATCTCCGTCGAGTTTGTTCAGGAATGTTACGGGTGACGGCCATATGTGATTTCTCTCTTTCTCATATGTTTGGCACTATTGAAGCAGATGTTCAGCAGTCATTTTATCGGTGCCACAGTTACACTCATCAGTAATTCCTATCTTTAACTTGTTGAATAGATGCTATCCCAATCTGTTGTGACCTGTGCGACGTTTGAAGATTACCACTTGTTCACTTCTGCTGAGCTGGTAATATGCATTATGTTTTTGGTGGCTGCATGCTTTGCTTCCCACTTGCTCCTGTTTCTGCACTTGATAAAACTCTTGGCCTCTTCATAAGTTATGCTTATGTCCAAGTTAAGGTAGCTTTCGCCCTTCATTTCTAAATCTGTCAGCCTCTTCATTTCCGGGGATGTTGCAGTGAGAAGGGATCAACTGTATCACAACTCTCTTGAACTGATAACATAGTTTGTGAAGTGTTACTCTTGGGCGTCGGTACTAGTAGTCAATAAAGATAAAGGTAGTCGTATTGCAGATACTATATTAGGTCCAGCATCGAAAGATGGGGTAACCAGTAGACTTGAGCGAGTCGATATTCGTGAATCGAACCCGGCACCTTTGCCACTAGAGGCCATGGTCTCTGTCAATCGGACGCTCAACAGAAGGATAGTATTATTATTCAATTATTATTCAATTATTATTCAAATTTGTACAAAGCGTAATATATAAAAAATTTGTGAGAGTTAAATTAGCCACTAATGACAACAGAATTTGTATCGTAATCTGTGAACGATTATTTTATCTGTATTCAAAAGTAGTAGCATTAAAACAACAATTTTATGATTGTCACAGAACATTTTCATGAGTACGAATGATGATAGTGTTTGGTGTTAAGGGTCACTGAACTGTTGTTAACACTTGGTTAAGTGTAACTCAGCTACTGAGTTAATGTCTGACTTTATGTCAACATGGTGTGACTTGTGCATGCGTTGGGAGAAAGCATGTAGTGAATACAAATCTGGTGTGACGAGGATTCTGTGTTGACAGCCGAGCTGGGCGCTCGAGTCTGTGATTAGTAGCCGAGCTGTGAGCTCGTATTGTGTGACTGTGGAGAAACACAGATGTGATTATTCGAATATGTGAGGAGTTATTTATTACATATTGTGTAGGTCCTACATATTGTATAGGCGAAGATTATTGTACCGCCAGGAAGTGTTCCGGTTGGAACCACATTTATACTCAGTTCACGGAGGACAGTATAGGGGTTGCAGTGTTCACCCCTGGAGCTACTGGAAGAAAGGCGACGCGTTTCCCGCCTTGTAGCAGTATTGGAATAATACAGGCGTTGTTGGTTTCCCGCCTTGATGAGATTCGGAGAGAATCTAGATGGCGATGCTTAATGCCGCCAACCACTATTAATACGTGGATCACACCTGGATGGTGTTATGATTGTGCGAGGAAGGTATGCCGCACAAAGAACTTTATATGTAACTGTTAGTGTGTGTTCGTGTAGAGTCAGTTCGTGAACACGAGAGTTCAAGAGTTATTTCCTGCAGGCAATGTCAGCCTGGAGGTGAGTCAGTATGCTTGCTACGTGTAATTGATGTCCACGATTTATCTGTCAGCCTAATAAATGTCATGGAACTGTACCAGTGGTGTTGGGTTAATTCGTACGAGCCATTGTTGATCTTCATCTACATACAACCCACACCCACCATAATATGATGTTCCTGACAACTGGGAACATTGTTTAAACAGTTTTCTGACAATGATACAATAATTACAATAAAAAAATAATTTAAAAACTGTGTGAGTTTTTTTTTTAAATTATTTATACAAGTAAAAGTATTTATATTATATCAAATGTATTTTCAGATTCTAATGTTGACCCTAACGGGCGTCCATCATTTTCTGCCTCATACTTTGGTGGTCACCACCATCATCATCACCATCACCAACACCATCATCATCACCTATCAGCTCGCCGAGCAGCATAGGCCTTCAACGATCTCATGCCAAACCTCCATGTCCTGTGCCATCCGTTTAGTCTTTCCATCTTGAAGACATTTACATGAGATGAAATTTGGAGCAGGAAAGTACGGTAAAAATATGTAAAACAGACAATAAAACAAATATGGAATTAAAAAAAACAAAACAGAAATGACATTAATCGAGAGTGAGATAGGAAGATGATACCGAACACTAGATATAAATAAAACAAGGAAGCGAGCAAACATCAGAATTAATAACGACAAGAAGACATTGAAGGACGTCAACTAGTCGACATGGCATGTAATAATAATTATAAGGGATTTGATCATATGATGAGTGTCAGCGAGCAGTGAGAAAACAGTGCTAATTATTTGTTTTTTTTAAGTAATACGTACAGAAAATAACCATTACAATTCTCGATAAGCTGATAACATCACAAGACAGACTTAGTCCTGAAATCCTCAGAGTAAGGAAGCAAAGGTTAAACACCCCCCCCCCCAAAAAAAAAACCCACACACACACACTTGGGGAAGAAAGGTGGAGACAAAAATGAAAATGATGAGGAATGCATTGTAAGGCCTTGAGCGGATGGCACGGGACAGGAAGTCTTGAAATAAAGTTGTTGAAGGCCTTTGCTTCTTGGGGAAGGATGAAGATGATGATAATAAATTCTGGATAATTTCCCACAATAACTTGATATTATATCTGCTTAAAGGTCAAGGTAGGGGTCACCTCGGACTGAATAAACATCTGACCAGAAAAAGTGCCCTTAAGTTGTCTTCATTAAAGAAATACGACTTTCTTCAAATGTCGCCAGACATGAATTTGCTCAAAACTGTTTACCTAACTAACGGTTCTCATCCTATACACGTCATAATTAAGTACTCTCAACTTCCAACAACGACCAAATGATTTCAGTGGAGAAGCCCCCGGTTTGTTGTATCGAGGTTTCCGGACGAGAGAAAATGTTGATTGTTAAGCAGTCACAACATACGATCATCGTTATTGTGGGACTTGACAGAAGAGATCATCCGTGTCACGAGTTATTGTCCTTGCTGAGAAACATTACAAGAGTTTTTATCATTTTAAGGAAGCATCAAAAGCTTTCTTAACTTTCTCACGGTCATCCGAGATGCGAGTTAATAATAACGAATTTTTGCATGCGACGTTATTGCAGGATGAAAGATACGCCGAATATCCATAGTGTGCGGTTTGTCTTATTCATCTGGATCATCGCTTTCATTACAAACTTTATTTAGTTGTAATACTTTGAACTTTGTGTATACATTCGTCTGGCGATATAAACGAATGAAATAAAAAAAACGCTCATTGTTTGAGACACTGCTATTTACAATGACTCAGATAGTTTTTGTTTTAGTGTAATCCACGATACATTACTAATTTGCAAACGATATTTAAAGCTAATTATTTAGATTGATCTCTAACCTATTGCTAAATTAAAGGTAAAGATAGCCATACAGGATATAATGCCCTAGGGGAGTAAAGTGTTCGAGACTTACTGTGCTAGTTATTTATTGAGTTTAACCTATAAGGGAACATTTATTGAATTTAATCTATCAATTAAATGTATATTTAGTTAATATAATTAATTAATCAATCTATATAAATTAGATCACTATCAAAACAATTTAAAAACTCGTAGCCAAACATTAATATTAAAATATTAAGGAACATAAAATGATGATGGTTGGTGTTTAGCCTTTGCTTTTTAAAATAGCGACAAAATTAAGTTGTATACAATACAATAGAAAATGTAAAAATTGTACGGACGTCTGTTTTCGGAACAACAATATAATAGCAGTAAAACGGAATGTTTCCAAAATACATTTTTTTTTAAAAAGTTCACCGAACAGATTTCTTAAACCTGGGTCATATTTTCACATAGTTGATTAGTTATTATTTGCATTTTCAATTCAGCAGTTTTATTTATATTTCTGGTTTTGAGTGTTTTATGTTTTCTGGATCTGAATTTTTAATTAATAATTTTTTATGGGCCTAGGGGACCCTGTGGAATTTGCTCAAAGCCCTATTATGTTTCTCGTCTTTTCTCTTGTCTGTCATTCTGGGTGAGGTTTGTTTCCCTGTACATCTCTTATTGCTGTTGTGTTGTTCTTTAGTAAAACTGACTTCAATATCATATTTATATATGTTTATACAAGTGTGTGTGCAGTCCGTTTGCTGCGGCCTCATCCCATTTGTATCTATAAAAAAGGAAAAAGTAGTCCCAGAACAGATACTGCTGTAGGGAGATGAAGTGTTATAGACTTCATTTTACTAGGTCTCAGCCTTATGCGGAGGGGTGACCGGCTCCCTTTGCCTTCCCAACAAAAAAGCAGAGTCAGGTACTCGTTTACAGCTGGGTAGACTAGAGCGTGGTGTCACCAGGTTTCGTACCAAATAACTTTGCCACTAGAAGCTAGCACTCTAACCACTTTACAAATGATAAAAGAAATGGAATTTTTACATTTTGTTTGAAATGTTACGTGTTTCTTGATCACATTGAGCTTGATAAAGTGAAACCTTGTTGGGTAGATGATAACTGATCTCCTTGTCATTCATTGTCTGACAGATTCTACCTGGCGACATCACTCAACCTGACGGAAGCGCAAGTCAAGGTCTGGTTCCAAAATAGACGAATAAAATGGCGGAAACAGCATCTAGAGCAGCAACACGCGCGCCTGGCTCAGGGTGACCTCTACAGGGACTTGGATGAGGAATCGGGAGAATCTGACACAGACGACCATAAAGTCACTAACTCACTCACCCACAATGGCTGTTACAGCGAGTCTACAAGAGAAAGTGCAGAGACAAGTTTATAACGCAATATTATTTTTTTTATCATTAGTCATATTGACAAATGGACAGGTGTTATAGCGGCAGGATAACTTAATATTAAAAGTTCGGTCATAATCCTCTATGTCGCTGATGTACGCGAGAATCAGTTGTATTTCATTTTCTGATTCGTTGGCAAAAAATAACCGACAAATATCTGAAAGTTTTATCTCGATTGTCCGTTTGTTTTTAATTTAAATTCGGACAGTTCCTTCAGCATTAAAGACATGCAACAAGAAAAGACTAAAAATAATATTTGGTCTGTGACTTCGGCAATTAGCATGGCTTGAAAAAAACAGAAAAACAAGAAGAAAAAAAAGGTCAGACAAATGAGTTGTTGACTCAGCAAACTAATAAACGCCACAAACCGAAAGTTGTAACACGTAGTTTTTTTTTCAGCGATTGCAAGAAGAAAACAGCATGAAAAAGCAACCATAAACAAATATAACATAACACGAAGCCAGAACTACTGAATGAAGGGTATCTCCACATTCTTGTGGAACGTATGCTTTTAGTTCAGGTTTTCAGTCCAACATAGAAAAAAGACATATACCCCACAGGGCGCCGAAGGGTAACAACGATAGTGATTCTTTAATCTCAGAGACATATAATTGAATAATACAAGAAATGTGATATCAGTTTGTTAATACGTGCGAGTCAAATACTGAGGTGTGTTCGTGATTAATCTTTTGACATGCAGTGTTCAGAATGCATTATATATAACATGTCAATTTGTAAGATGTATTTTCTTTACGATTGTATTTGACAAGTGTGAACTTATACAGTGTTATAACTCCCTGTATTTCAACTTTATAATTGTGAATGTTCAATGCGTTCAAATACTAGTTTGTTTAATACATGTGAATTTATGCTGTGTTCAAAATACACTGAATTGATCAGAGTTGGCCTTGGCCGATTTAACCAATTTGGCCCAATCGGGCCCTGCGCACACACGAGACTCCACACTTGGGCTCCCACCTACAGGTTTGAAACAAACAAGGAATGTAGATTATTTCAAATATAGATATCAGAAAAAATCTGCAATAACATTGTATTAAAAATAAAGCTATCTATATTTATTAGCTATATTTTGTCAAAACATAAAACGTGTTACAACAAAATTATAATCTTAAGGCCAGAATGGTCCGAATCGGGCTCAGCAACTTCTCCCAGGCCGATTCTGCATGTGGTGATTGTGAATGTATACGGTGTTCAAAATACTGTACATGTTATGTTACTTGGTGTGAACTATTTTAAATACGTTTTATGAGCTAAATGTGACTATATGCGGTGTTCAGAATACATGTTCTATGTGCTAAGTGTGAATGTATGAATGTGTTCTGAATACATGTTCTATGTGTTAAGTGTGAATGTATAAGTGTGTTCAAATATTTTGTTTTGTTGACACGCGTAAATGGATGACGGGGATGTCAAACGTCTTAAACAAGTACGGTACAACATGACATCAGGCCACCATACGTGCCCTGGATGTGAAACGAATGATTAGCCGTACATGTAATGCTACTTGGCATATGCGTATACAAGAATAATGTGATGAATAAAACAAAACATAAATGTAATGATCAAAATATTCTACTAATTTGCCAAATGTGAATGAATGCACTGTTAAAATACTTTGTGTTTGTTAAAGTTTGATGACTAATAATACGATGTTCAACAAATTATTTGTGACATTGTACGTGTCAATATATACAATGTTCAAGAAGAAAAAATCTATTTGTGACTTATTTCTGTAAATGTTTGTTTTAAACAATAAACATTTACTTTTATACGGAAACATAATGTAACATGTGCTTGTTTAGTTTATTAGTTGTAAAGTGTATGGGGTCCAATCCAGTCTTGAGTAGACAATGTATGTGTCAACGTTTGAGAGCCAGGTATATGTGTGGGAGAAACAGAGAATATATATATGTGGCTGTTTGTATAAATCTGG
>JAMPIV010013258.1:222500-302663 GCA_024509875.1 Oreohelix idahoensis
TCAACAAATGTATGCCTTCAACAAATGTAAGCCTTCAACAAATGTAAGCCTTCAACAAATGTAAGCCTTCAACAAATGTAAGCCTTCAACAAATGAAAGCCTTCAACAAATGTAAGCCTTCAACAAATGTAAGCCTTCAACAAATGTAAGCCTTCAACAAATGTAAGCCTTCAACAAATGAAAGCTTTCAACAAATGTAAGCCTTCAAGAAATGTAAGCCTTCAAGAAATGTAAGCCTTCAACAAATGTAAGCCTTCAACAAATATAAGCCTTCAACAAATGTAAGCCTTCAACAAATGTATGCCTTCAACAAATGTAAGCCTTCAACAAATGTATGCCTTCAACAAATGTATGCCTTCAACAAATGTAAGCCTTCAACAAATGTATGCCTTCAACAAATGTAAGCCTTCAACAAATGTAAGCCTTCAACAAATGTAAGCCTTCAACAAATGTAAATCTTCAACAAATGTATGCCTTCAACAAATGTAAGCCTTCAACAAATGTATGCCTTCAACAAATGTAAGCCTTCAACAAATGTAAGCCTTCAACAAATGTAAGCCTTCAACAAATGTAAGCCTTCAACAAATGTAAGCCTTCAACAAATGTTTGCCTTCAACAAATGTAAGCCTTCAACAAATGTAGGCCTTCAACAAATGTATGCCAAGACTTGCTGTCACGTGTCATCAGCTCAGGGTCTTTGCGTGTTTTCTTGGGGCCCGAAAGGGGAGCAAAGAATAGTCTCCCTGTAACACTTATGTATGTCGTAAAAAGCGAATAAGGATGGTTAGGCATAAGGCTAGTTACCCTATCGTATAGACATTTTCCCAAAGGAAAAAAAAACGTCAATAAACAGCTTGGCAAGGTCAACTAAATTAATAATTTAGCTCAGCCATTGGTAAAGAGGCTTATGACTATAGTGTTTGTATACCTTTATTGGATTCTAATTTGAGCTTTTAACGTTTTCATCTTTCATTAACTTTCTCTCTCTCTCTTTCTCTCTCTCTCTCTCTCTCTCTCTCCCTCTCACTCTCTCTTTTCTTCTTCTTGTTGTTCTTGTTGTTCTTCTTCACATACAAACAAACCTTGACTATTGCTCCACAATCTGGGATGGTTGTTCTATGTCCAACACAAAAAGACTCCATTCACTACAAAAGCGTGCAGTGCGTCTAGTTTCTGACAACTGCCAAACACAGTGTGTAGATCTATATAAATATCTCAAAATACTGCCTCTAAGAAAGCGCTTTCTGTTCAACAAAGCTAAATTTGTTCACAAAATCCTGTCACAGAATGCTCCAACATATCTGTGGCCAATGTTCAAATACAGTGAAAGACGCAGTCAACGCCTTAACAAAATACAAGTGCCCAAGCCTAGGCTTGACTTATTCAAGAAAAGCTTAGCTTACTCTGCTGCTCATCTTTGGAACTATCTTCCACATTATCTAAAACATAACAACCTCAGTCCCTATTCATACAATCGTAAACTTTTCGAATACTTTATGAGTTCTGATTATCTGCCCCCCTAATATGATTATTTTTCCGAACAAATGGTATAATATCGAGTGTAGGTTTAATGATGATGTTAGTGCTTTTCAACATATTTTGTTTCATGGTAATACTTAGTTTGTACTTTTCAACATATTTTATTTCATGTTTATAATTAGATATTACGAAGCATCTTTGCGGTCTGTAGTTTTTTCCTGACTCGTTTCTTCACCCTTTCACATCCCGTCAGACATTATTCACAGTTTGAAGGTAGCCTTCTGCGTTGTCAAGACGATGCGGGCCAGGCAAGGAAGAGTTCTGCATAAATATCGTACAATACAACCGGTCGTTCACGTTCTGCCCGGAAGCGTATTAGCATACACGTGACGTCCGCAAGGTCCGTATGAGAGGAAAGGTGGTACTGTCCGCGTCTAATGCTTTGGCGCTGGTTTCATAGCTGAAACCACCCATTTCAGCCACAAGAAATCATGGGTGAACATTTTTGAAGATATCTGGAGTATAAAAGCGACCGGATCAATACGGAAAGAGGAACCATGGATGAGTTCGAACAGCCGCAAAACCGCATTCAGCGTTGCCCGGGAAACCAGAAAAATCAGCCAGCCACAAGGTTTTTGAGTATCAGGGCAGGAAATGAAGTAATTTGTCCGGAAACCGCCAATGTAATAAGGGCTGATTGATAGTCTAATAATGTCCGATTCACTATAATTAACCTATGAAGACATAACACATGCGTGAAAAATGTTAGAGCTGTTTCTTGTGGTCCTTCTCACATTTACACCGGGTCTCGCAGTATATATTGGTTTAGAACATCACGGGAACAACTTACAACTTTGTTTCCACTTGATTGCCTGCTATTTATTTCTGGTTGATCGCGTTGGTGCCTGTTTCTGATTGACTGATTTATGTCCTGACGCAAAAAAAAAAAAAAAAAAAAAAAAACGGAGATTTATCCCGTGCATGGAATACTCGGTTCAACCCAAATTTGGGTTATAATTAGGGTATATAGTGTTCATGATTCTATACGGGTTGCAAATTGTTAGGCATTTGTTATGGTGTTTCAAAGCTGTGCTTGTTGCTAGTTGGTAGCATTAGTTTATGTATGGCGAGACATATTTTGTACATATAAATAGAACTCAGGCTTCTTTGAAAAGCCGATGAAAAAGTTGAAGGTTAAAGTTTAAGAAAACAAAAAGCGATGAAAGTGCGAAGGACATATAAAAAGATGAACTAGGAGTAATTTCTCGAATTGTTTATTATTGTTAAAATTTTTAAAAACATAAACACAACATTAAATAAATAATAAAAGAGAGCTGTTCGTTCAATTGTAGGTAACAGTGTGGCCTTCAAAAATTCCTTCGGGGTAGAAATTGTGTGGCGGTGAGAGAAACCTTGGATTGGCTTACAATTTTATGTAGTAGATGTTGGTTATATAAAAGCGAACTAGGATAAAGAAGAAGTGCGGGCTAAGGATTGTGTTCATGCATTAATGTTGTTATTGTTATGGTTAATAAAGTGTGCCTCTATTGGATCGGTGGATCTAATGTAGTTAACACTGACAAAAGTAATGTAACGTATAAAGCATGGTCAAAATAAATTGTGTGTAGTCTCAGCTGATAATTGAAATTGACGACAATATAGATGAACGTATGAAGGTAAACGGAGAAGAGGAAGGCAAAGAAAATCCTGGGCTGATAACATCAAAGAATGGGCAGGACACGGTTTTTCCACACTTGTACGCATTGATGAGGATAGAGAGCATTGGAGGACCCTGTTTGCTGATGCTTCCACCATGGTACCCCTACGACCCATGACGGGTTGCGGGTTGAGATGATGATGATAGATGAACTATGGTGATCATTGCCACAGTAGGTTTACGACAGTGAATGAAAAATATACGTCTTTTTTCGAGGGAGATTCGAGCAGAAGACGCTGGCGATGGATTGGACACACATTGAATAAACCTGTTAATAACATTACCATTCAGTACTTGTTCTGGAATCCTCAGGGAAATAGAAGTAGGCGTAGATCGAGGAACACACGGAGAAGAGAGCTGGAGACATAAAAGAAAATAAGGAAGACTTAGAAGTACTTTGAGCTGATAGTTCTCGAAAGGTCGACTTAGCATATGCTCGTAGGTGACCTCGAGAGTATTGATTGTTTGAAGTAGAATTGCGTCATAAATGCTGATGGCAGCCCTGTGCAAAGAGTTTCACGTACTTTTGCAATAATATTTTCTGTAGCGGTTTGTTTTATGTAATGAAATTGCTAGCCCCATGGACAACCCTCTTTGGTCGTCCTATAAGACAGTCTAATATAATAACTGGTTGACTAGAGTATAGTGTCTAACTCAAGCTAAGATTATGTGCTTAAAGTTAAATTCTGCACTCGATATCAAGATCCAGAGTCATTATCTTTGTTAGAGCCTAACTGTCCAGCCCTTAGACAGTTCAGATTGGGCCCTGGACAATTTCACACTGTGAGGCCTCGTCATTTTTTGAAGATGGGTAAAATCTTATTACTGTAAAGGCAGGCATTATAGCCCTCGTGTCTCTTCTTCGTCTTTGATCCTTAGCCGCCGACCGTCAAAGCAGTCAGTGGCCATCACGCCTAGTGGCGTCTTGTAGGGCAACAACAAATTGATTCCACTTTGCTCGGTCGGTGGCCATCCTTCGTACAGTGCCCCAACACTGGTTCATTCTTTGCATCTCAGCCTCCTTAGTCCTCTGCCGGGTTGATTTTGGTCGGCCTCTCGTCATTTTTTCAGGGGTCCAAAGCATAGCTGTTCTTGTGAAAATCTCTCTTCTGTAGGACATGGCCAACCCAACTCCAGCGTCTGCCATTATGATGGTGTGCATGTCCTCTTCGTGTCTAAGAGATCTTGGTTGGTGAAATTAATGATTCAACTTAGCATGTTTTTAAATCTAACTGTAAACTCACTGTTTTGAGTAACTTAAACAGTAACTTCTGTAGGTCTAAATTTAAGCTTCACACTCGATATCCTAAGTTAGTTTTCCCGCCAAATGTCATACGACAAGTTTCACGTCCTAAGATTAAGTTATACTTCACTCGCAGTATGCACGTGAAACTTCTTAGCTAGTGTCAATGCGCAACATACACGCACACACCAGACTCTCACACATAGCTAACCCATAACGTTTTGCAGACCTCTACGGTCTACACCAGTGGTGGCCAAGCTATGGTTGGCCGAGGGCCAGATTATGGTAAAGGGTAACACCCGTTTTGGCCGGCCTATAAAATCCTTATTGAAAATAACTGTATCTGATACTTGCTAAAAAAATATTACAAAATAGCACCCACAGGCATAGAAATATATATAAAAAAAAATATACAAAATATATATTTATCTCCCCACCTCCCACAACATACCAACTCTCTCTCTCTCTCTCTCTCTTATATATATAGCTCTACTAGTTAGTGCCGACTAAACGGAAATATAATTAACCTCAAATCTCTGATCGTGCACATGGACAGGCGAAGACAGTATCGGTACCTACTTTGATAATGAGAAACTGAAGCAATGACAGATCTTTTCTGCAGTCTCTGAGATTGAAATGTTGCTTGTTCTTTAGCATATATAAATGATCGTGGGAGTTTTAATGGTAGGTACATTGTTATTATAGGAAATTTGCACATGGTCTTGTATGTGTTATATAAATCAGCCATGGACACTTCTGGGCTTGTATGTTGTGCACGTTTTCATTGTATAAGAGTTTGCATTTGTAAAAATGTTTTCTAAGTATAGAATAAGTGGACAGTGAAAATCGACGCAAAACCAGAATGATAGTTCGATTATTTGTTCATTCTCAATAAGGATAATAAACCTCAGTGTTAGTTTATACAATGTTAGCCGTGGAATTTAGTGAAGGAATATAACTTGAAACGTCACTACATCACAAATTATCAGAAAAAAAACAACACGAGCATAGCAGCGAGTCAAAGCTTGTGAAACAACTGAAGAAAAAACTGAATTGCAAAAGAGTATATTTAGTCATGTAAATAGATTCAGGAATCATCGCTCATGGCGTCCTATGTGATTAGTTATGAGCTTGCAAAAGCAAAAAAGCCGTTTACATGGAGAGTTTGTGAAAAAGTGTGCAGTTCAAATGGCTGAAGCGTTATGAAGAAAAAGTTAAAGAATTTCTTCACTTTCAAAACAAACGTAGCTAGGACAGAAGATATTAGTTTGCATTTGTCCCAGAACTTGAAACTTTAAAAAAATTGTCCATATCACTGGCGTTGATGAAAGTATCCAGACATAGCCATTCTTATTTTTTTGGGTGATCCAGGAAGACTTTACTGTTTGTGAAAATTATGAAAGTTTAATCTTTGCATGGTACAAGTAAAGGGGATGACATATTTTCTGCAGTTCAAAATGCCATGGAAGAATATGATGGGTTTGAAAAATTGTCTGCTGTGTCCTTACCGATGGTTGCAAGGCTATGGTTGGGAAAAAATACTGGTTTTGTGGACTTTTTGAAGCAAAATAAAATTGACGTGTCTACTTACATTGCATAGTTCACCAACAGGCCCTTTGTGCAAAATCCATAAACTAAATGACACTATGGCTTTAGTGAAAATAACGAATTTGATCGAACAGGCACAGCTCTCTCACAGGAAGATTGCCGGATTTAGAAGAATGGATTCTGTTTCTATCTCCTGATGATGTGAGATGGCTTAGGCAAGGGTTTAATAAGATTTTGTGAACTGAAGGAGCCAGACAACTTACATGGATCTTCAAAAAAACTCGGATTTCATTTCATTCGCATTGGCATTTCTGTAACACAACATTTGAATGTCTAATTTTCAGTTAGGAAAAAAATTTTTCAAATGTTACTGTTGATGGCTTCAAAAAGAATAGTCCGCGTCTTTGCTAAAGGAATGACCTGTCCCTCAGGGTTGTAAGTTGTCTGAGAAAGAGAGAGTGTTAACTTAGGAGATACACAGATGACATTGAACAGCTGGATTTCTGAGTTTGATGATTTCAGATTTTGAGATGTTTCGGTCCAAAATGGAACTTTTGAACAACCCATTGTTCATGCCAGTGGAGTCTCAGCAGCAGAACTACAGTTCAGTTATGGGAACTCCTTGACCATTCATCAACACACACAGAAGCAACTCATGAAAAATGGACGGTGTAGTCATATCTTTTGAAAATTTTCTGCCATGAAGTGTTACTCTTTTTAGTCAAATATCTTCACTTAAACGACATTAGCACATTTCATTATATTTTTTTTTTACTAACACCATTCAGTGGTCAAACGTTTAATCTTTAGGAAATTTGTTATTAAGTGATATTTACCCGTAACTAGGTGACAGTTATATACCGATGAATACTATAGGGCTGCTCCAAGCTTAGCGTTGTGAAAGCTCATGGCGTAATCTTGCTCCCATGACTGACACCCAAACGGAGCAGTACGTAGAGAGCAACACTTGTAACCGATGTCCAAATTAGTGTCCTTATCACCCAATTAGCCGCCTAGTTCACAAAGTAGCTACGTGTGTGAGTTCTTCGTTCCTTGTCTTCGAAAGCGATTTTTGTAAACTGTTACAGCTCATTTTGACGGCGCCAGCCAAGGAAGATTGCCTTCGATTATGGACATGGATTTTCTAAGATGATGTGTGGCCGCAAGGGTCGGCAAGCTCAGAAAGGAGCGATTACTAGAACATGGAAACTCGGATTTACACGATTGGTTTTCTGTACGAGGCGTGATCAATTCCCTTGCGGCGCATTGTTTAAATGTGTTGCTTTTTAACTGCTGGTTCTTTCCCCCGCGTTATCTTCCGCCTAACAGGATTCTTTTCCCTCAGGGATAATCCATTCAACGAGTACAAGATATTTGGGGTTGGGCCCGGTAAAGACACTGAAAGAGTTGTTCATGCCAGTTTGCACAGTTTCTAGGGAAACTTTTCAGTGTAAAAATGGTCTGCCGATGTGCATTAAAACAAGTGTTACTTTTTTTTTTTTTTTAAATATGGTGGCACATTTGTAAACAGTTGTGCAATTTCATAAAACTGCATTTTAGAATTTATGTTACTGTTATAGTAATCGATGTAAGGGACAAGTTAAAAACAACAACGACATTTCGAGATACAGTTCCTGGTACCTTGTGATAAACCTATGTTGGCAACAAACTTGTTCAGATTCCGTGTCTTAAAACATGAACCAGACCCCCTTATTAACTCCATTTTAGTGCCTTGTCGTGGAAAACCCCGTGATAATTCATTTCTTTTCATCTTCACCATCGCAAATTTCAAGAACTGGTTAACGTTCTATTACAATGTGAAGCCTGTCTCAGATCATTCAGTTGTTCTTTCAACAGTGGTTTATGTATCATTTCGTTGTTCATAACGAGATTACCAGTCACGTGTTTGTCGCTGCATACGACATTTCTGAGGAAGCATTAGCCATATTCTTTCCATTTCTTCTGAGAGGCCCCCGGAAACTACACGGGGCATCCCACTGAAGGTAGTACTAAATTAAAGACGCCCATGCAAGTTGTGTGGTGTAAACGCTTATATACATGCAGGGCTGGATTAAGGCCAACTGATGCCCTAAGCACAGCCCCCCTCCCCCCTTCCCCCCCTCCCCCAAGAGTCCATAGACAAGAAACTGAGAGATGAACAAGCAGGTTTTCGACAAAACAGATCCTGTACAGACCAGATAGCCACTTCAAGAATAATAGTTCAACAAAGTCTGGAATGAAATTCACCACTATACATCGCATTTGTGGACTACGAAAAGGCATTTGACAGTGTAGACAGAGAATCACTTTGGAAATTGATGAGGCATTATGGAGTTCCCCTGAAGATCATTAATTTAATAAAGAAAACATATGAAGATATGACATGCAGAGTTCTTCATAGAACCATTTGGAATAAGAACAGGAGTGCGACATGGATACCTCTTGTCTCCATTTCTTTTCTTACTAGCAATAGACTGGGTTATGAGAACATCAACAACACGCAACAGAAATGGAATCCAGTGGACTCTGACTAAGCAGTTGGATAATCTGGATTTTGCTGATGACTTGGCTCTTCTGTCCCATTACCGTAATCAGATGCAGGACAAATTGAAAACACTCGATGAGAGGTCACAACAATTGGGTCTAAAAATACACAGGGAAAAGACAAAGATAATGAGAATAAATGCAAGTAATGAAAACAGGGTTGAACTTGAAGAAGCACCAATACAAGATGTAGAATCGTACACATATCTTGGCAGCAATATAGACAAAGTTGGAGGGACAGACAGTGATATCAAAATAAGAATACAAAAAGCAAGAGGAGCTTTCATTGCATTGGGAAATATATGGAGATCAAGAGAAATCGGATCCAACACGAAAATAAGAATCTTCAACTCAAATGTGAAGTCAGTCCTATTGTATGGCTCTGAGACACGGAGAACAACAAAGACAACAACCAAAAAGCTACAGACTTTCATAAATGGGTGCTTGCGTAGAATAGAGGGATTAAAATGGTATGACAAGGTTACCACCGTGGAACTGATGACAAGAACTAGACAAGTGCCAGTGGAACAAGAGATGAGAAGAAGACGATGGCGATGGATAGGACACACACTGAGGAAACCTGTTGATAGCATTACAAGGCGGTCCTTGTTCTGGAACCCCCAGGGCAAGAGAGGCAGAGGTAGACCAAGAAGGACATGGAGAAGAGAGCTGGAAACAGAGATGAAAATGATAAGGAGAACAGGGAAAGAACTTGACATGATGGCACGTGACAGGAGGACTTGGCATGTGTTTGTTGAAGGCCTATGCTCCTTTGGGAATCTGCAGTTCTCTTCATTGTCCTCTGTCTCCAGTTCTCTTCATGTCTGTCTGCAGTTCTCTTCATGTCTGTCTCCAGTTCTCTTCATGTCTGTCTCCAGTTCTCTTCATGTCTGTTTCCAGTTCTCTTCAAGTCTGTCTGCAGTTCTCTTCATGTCTGTCTCCAGTTCTCTTCATGTCTGTCTGCAGTTCTCTTCATGTCTGTCTGCAGTTCTCTTCATGTCTGTCTCCAGTTCTCTTCATGTCTGTCTGCAGTTCTCTTCATGTCTGTCTCCAGTTCTCTTCATGTCTGTCTCCAGTTCTCTTCATGTCTGTCTGCAGTTCTCTTCATGACTGTCTCCAGTTCTCTTCTCCACGTGTTGCTTGGTCTTCCTCTATCTCTCTTACCCCGAGGATCCCAGAACAGGAAGTGTCTGGTAATGTTATCAATAGGTTATTCTCAATAATGAACTGTTGGATGGTTGATTGATTTCTCTTAAAGATGTCTGTCTACTATTCATGGCAAGACCTTGAACGCCTATCACAGAACAGGAAGTGTCTGGTAATGTTATAAATAGGTTATTCTCAATAATGAACTGTTGGATGGTTGATTGATTTCTCTTAAAGATGTCTATCTACTATTCATGGCAAGACCTTGAACGCCTATCACAGAACAGGAAGTGTCTGGTAATGTTATCAATAGGTTATTCTCAATAATGAACTGTTGGATGGTTGATTTATTTCTCTTAAAGATGTCTATCTACTATTCACGGCAAGACCTTGAACGCCTATCACAGAACAGGAAGTGTCTGGTAATGTTATCAATAGGTTATTCTCAATAATGAACTGTTGGATGGTTGATTTATTTCTCTTAAAGATGTCTATCTACTATTCACGGCCTGACCTTGAACGCCTATCACAGAACAGGAAGTGTCTGGTAATGTTATCAATAGGTTATTCTCAATAATGAACTGTTGGATAGTTGATTGATTTCTCTTAAAGATGTCTATCTACTATTCATGGCAAGACCTTGAACGCCTATCACAGAACAGGAAGTGTCTGGTAATGTTATCAATAGGTTATTCTCAATAATGAACTGTTGGATGGTTCATTTATTTCTCTTAAAGATGTCTATCTACTATTCACGGCAAGACCTTGAACGCCTATCACAGAACAGGAAGTGTCTGGTAATGTTATCAATAGGTTATTCTCAATAATGAACTGTTGGATGGTTGATTTATTTCTCTTAAAGATGTCTATCTACTATTCATGGCAAGACCTTGAACGCCTATCACAGAACAGGAAGTGTCTGGTAATGTTATCAATAGGTTATTCTCAATAATGAACTGTTGGATGGTTGATTTATTTCTCTTAAAGATGTCTATCTACTATTCATTGCAAAGACCTTGAACGCCTATCACAGAACAGGAAGTGTCTGGTAATGTTATCAATAGGTTATTCTCAATAATGAACTGTTGGATGGTTGATTTATTTCTCTTAAAGATGTCTATCTACTATTCACGGCAAGACCTTGAACGCCTATCACAGAACAGGAAGTGTCTGGTAATGTTATCAATAGGTTATTCTCAATAATGAACTGTTGGATGGTTGATTGATTTCTCTTAAAGATGTCTATCTACTATTCATGGCAAGACCTTGAACGCCTATCACAGAACAGGAAGTGTCTGGTAATGTTATCAATAGGTTATTCTCAATAATGAACTGTTGGATGGTTGATTTATTTCTCTTAAAGATGTCTATCTACTATTCACGGCAAGACCTTGAACGCCTATCACAGAACAGGAAGTGTCTGGTAATGTTATCAATAGGTTATTCTCAATAATGAACTGTTGGGTGGTTCATTGATTTCTCTTAAAGATGTCTATCTACTATTCATGGCAAGACCTTGAACGCCTATCACAGAACAGGAAGTGTCTGGTAATGTTATCAATAGGTTATTCTCAATAATGAACTGTTGGATGGTTGATTTATTTCTCTTAAAGATGTCTATCTACTATTCACGGCAAGACCTTGAACGCCTATCACAGAACAGGAAGTGTCTGGTAATGTTATCAATAGGTTATTCTCAATAATGAACTGTTGGGTGGTTCATTTATTTCTCTTAAAGATGTCTATCTACTATTCATGGCAAGACCTTGAACGCCTATCACAGAACAGGAAGTGTCTGGTAATGTTATCAATAGGTTATTCTCAATAATGAAAAAAAAACTATTGGATGGTTGATTTATTTCTCTTAAAGATGTCTATCTACTATTCATGGCAAGACCTTGAACGCCTATCACAGAACAGGAAGTGTCTGGTAATGTTATCAATAGGTTATTCTCAATAATGAACTGTTGGATGGTTGATTTATTTCTCTTAAAGATTTCTATCTACTATTCATGGCAAGACCTTGAACGCCTATCACAGAACAGGAAGTGTCTGGTAATGTTATAAATAGGTTATTCTCAATAATGAACTGTTGGATAGTTGATTTATTTCTCTTAAAGATGTCTATCTACTATTCATGGCAAGACCTTGAACGCCTATCACAGAACAGGAAGTGTCTGGTAATGTTATCAATAGGTTATTCTCAATAATGAACTGTTGGATGGTTGATTTATTTCTCTAAAAGATGTCTATCTACTATTCATGGCAAGACCTTGAACGGCTATCACAGAACAGGAAGACTAGGCGTGATTTTGATGAGATCCTATTTTCCACAAGGAGCTAAAGCCAATGATAATGTTGACAAAAGATACTTGAATTATCACGTGAGCAATTTGTGATGTCACTAGTTGCTCTCTGTTTGACAACAGCCACATCTAGCTCACAGATATTTCACATTAGAACTGTATGTGAGGAAATCCATTGATAGTATTACAAGGCTGTCCTTGTTGTGGAACTCCCAGGATAAGAGAAGCAGAGGCAAGCCGAAAAAACACACGGAGAAGAGAACGGGGAACTGGTGACGTAAAGGATAATGATGAGGAAGACATGGAAAAACCGTAAGCTGATGGCATATGACAGGAGGACATGGCATGTGACAGGAGGACATGACATGTGACAGGAGGACATGGTATGTGACAGGAGGACATGGTATGTGACAGGAGGACATAGCATGTTACAAGAGGACATGGCATGTGACAGGAGGACATGGCATGTGACAGGAAGACATGGTATGTGACAGGAGGACATGGCATGTGTTTGTTGTAAGACCTATGATCCTTGGGGAGCTGAAAGTTAGCCGAGAAGAAGAACTGTAGTTTAAGGGATTTCGAAAACCCCGTTTTCCAAAATCCCGTTGTCAACAAACTCCCAGAGCTCATTGAAAGCATTTCTTTGTGCGTGTTTTTCTTGGATGTCCTTCAACTCGATGAAGTGCCAAGCGTTGTCCATTCTTGAACGGCCATCCTCAAATGGAAATCACTGACGCTGTGAAGGGTTTTGACCGATTTGGACAAAAGCTCCGTTATTTCGACATTCCGTTTGTTGTGTTGTATATGCTGTTAATTTCAGGAAACTTCCTTCAAGGACCACCAACAGACACGGTTGGTCCTGTCCCACATTTCATAGAAAGTAACTTTTAAAGGTCATAAGCGTGAAATGCTGTGAAGTTATCTGGGAAAGTCCCAGCCTAGACTGGGGCTCTGAAATATCACATGAAGACAGGTGCTCCAACCTTTAAGTAATTCGGTTATGTGAAACGGGGATCCAGTACCAAGGAAAGGAAGACAAGTTAATATATTTATGTTTTTTTTTTCAAAAAGAAAAGCTGTGTATATTAAAAATGTTTATCCTTTTTTTCCCCTTTTGCTAGAGAAAGCGAAAACAAAAAGGATGCCATTTGGCTCTGGTGCGTCGAGTGGTAGTTGGAATGCTTACTTTTCGAGGCAAAGGTACAGAGTTCAGAAGCAGGTACCTTAGTCTACCCAGCTGTAACTGGGTACCTGACTTTGCTCTTGAGTTAAGTAAGGCTCTGTTCTGAGATCCTCTGTGTGTGATCTAAGAGAGGAGATGGGAGCACTAATGCAGTTGTTCTCGTGCAATGAAGATAGTCCTTAAAACCAAACCAAACCATTACAAGCTGCCAGACAGTTCTAAGAAAGAGAACGGGTAAAAAAGCATCAGGGCTGGCCATTATTTGCGCCTCTCTGTTACGCTTCAACATACATGATGACTTACTTACAAATGGATCTTTCTAGAGTCGCCAAGACTTGTAATTACGGTATCAAAGAGAGATTTCTCAATCGAAGACGGTTACGTGTTGAACATAACTGACTACTGATCATCCGATGCGCATTACTGTCTGAAAGAGGTTATCGGTAATTGTTTGACGAACGTAGTTATTGTTCGACGGCGCAGGCAAGAGACAATGATTCTCGCCTTGCCTACCGAAGGCATTGACACCACGACCTGGCACACGACGTGTCAATGGCTTGGGGCGGGACTAGAGTAGTTGTCACCTGAGCTGAGTGTATCTTGAATCCATGCTACATCTTATGTTTATCCGTATGTAGTTATTTTAAAACCAAGAGCATTAACAAAATTGAAGCAGGATTTGGGAGATTTAAACGTAGCAGGGTTTGGGAGATTTGAACGTAGCAGGGTTTGGGAGATTTGAACGTAGCAGGGTTTGGGAGTGTAATAGCAACGACAATAGCCGAAGAATGGAGAGAAGCAAGGGACCAGACCACAAAAGGAAGTCATGCACATAGGCCCTACATTACTATTAAAAAAAACGACTAAAAATGCCAAATACAATATGAATTGAACATACCAGTAACTAAAAATTCTTTTTTTTTAAACTACTGATGCTCAAATAAGGAACCGTATGTTTTAGAATAGAGGAAACCACCAATGACGAATGTAAAGAACTTACAAAACATAGAAGTTACTACAAAAATTGCAAAATATAACTAATCGTAGAACATTTAATTGGCTACACATCCCCACAAGAACTACAAAAATTATTAAAGCAATTTATCTCATAAACATAATCCACAACTTAACAGACGACAGGATTAAAAGGAAAGAAAATTAACATGTGGACTTCTAGATTCCATAAAATAACAGTAACAATAATATTAAAACACCATCACTGAAAAATAATACTGAATATTACAAAAAGTATTCACAGTCAGGAAATTACAACACTAAAGATGGCGTTCCGATATAATAGACACGCCCATGCATATGGATAATTGTTAATTGTTGACAGGCGAGCTACGTTGAAACATAACAACAACGGCAACAAAAATAAATAAATAGAAAATCATATGCACAGTGGAGATGGTATGGGTTACCACACGAAGTCCAACTCTTATACTCATTTGCAACATCGTATACTGGAATACTCTCCTCTTTCTTTCATACCGAGGGCGTGGCTTATCGGAGAATCTGTTCTCGTAAGTTCATTCGCTCAGAGCTCTTCCTTCAGATCATCAACATCTGTTACTTTATTTTAAAGCATCTGCCACTTTTACCTTAATGCTTCACCCGAAAAGCCCATTTCTTTCAATGTATATAGAGCACCTTCTCTCCAGCATTCACCATTGGTCATGATTACACCTACATTACTAACAGTTAGGGTGAGCTCTTCTGCTTCTGAAACATGATCAATAATTTTATTGCTAATGTTAATATCCCGTGTTACTGTTTCTTCTATCATCCATGTGTGCCTACAAACAATAAATAAATAAATCAATCAATCAACGCCCTTTAGCCCCCACAAGGAGCAAATGCCTTCAACAAACACGTTTCAAGGAGCAAATCAACAAACACGTTTCAAGTGCTTCATGTTCCATCATCTCAAACAAACACGTTTCAAGTGTTCCATCATCTCAACCTCAACAAACACGTTTTCAAGTCCTCTGTCATGTTCCATCATCTCAACCTTCAACAAACACGTTTCAAGTCCTCGTGTCATGTTCCATCATCTCAACCTTCAACAAACACGTTTCAAGTCCTCGTGTCATGTTCCATCATCTCAACCTTCAACAAACACGTTTCAAGTCCTCGTGTCATGTTCCATCATCTCAACCTTCAACAAACACGTTTCAAGTGCTCCTGTCATGTTCCATCATCTCAACCTTCAACAAACACGTTTCAAGTCCTCGTGTCATGTTCCATCATCTCAACCTTCAACAAACACGTTTCAAGTGCTCCTGTCATGTTCCATCATCTCAACCTTCATCTCAACCTTCAGCCAACACGTTTCAAGTGCTCCTGTCATGTTCCATCATCTCAACCTTCAACAAACACGTTTCAAGTCCTCGTGTCATGTTCCATCATCTCAACCTTCAACAAACACGTTTCAAGTGCTCCTGTCATGTTCCATCATCTCAACCTTCAACAAACACGTTTCAAGTCCTCGTGTCATGTTCCATCATCTCAACCTTCAACAAACACGTTTCAAGTCCTCGTGTCATGTTCCATCATCTCAACCTTCAACAAACACGTTTCAAGTCTTCGTGTCATGTTCCACGTTTCAGTCCTCTCAACCTTCAACCTTCAACAAACACGTTTCAAGTCCTCGTGTCATGTTCCATCATCTCAACCTTCAACAAACACGTTTCAAGTGCTCCTGTCATGTTCCATCATCTCAACCTTCAACAAACACGTTTCAAGTGCTCTTGTCATGTTCCATCATCTCAACCTTCAACAAACACGTTTCAAGTCCTCCTGTCCAGTGCCACCAACTTAAGGTTTTTCCACTTCTTCATCATCATCTTAATTTGTCGCCAGTTTTCTTCATGTCCTCTTCTATTTACCCCTACGCCTCTTACCCTGGGGATTCCAGAACAAGGACTACATTAAGCTGCTATTGTTTTAGTTTTTTTGTGGCTTAAAGTTTCTACAAGATGGGGTAGCCACTTTTATGCCCAACCCTCTTTTGTCGCTTTTTACGACATGCATGGTAGGTAACGGAACTACGATTATTTGCTTTCCTTGTTTATCCCCGGTAACACACGGGTGAGTGCCGACAGATTTCCCAAATACAGAAGGGGGAACAGCTCAGACTTTATGTTCATTTGGATATGTCTACACGATCAACAGGTTAGATTTTTTTGTTTCTCGTAATTACCAACTTTGTAACCTGATCAACCTGGTAATGGACTCGGCACTCTTTTAAAAAGTTCACTCTAGCTTACATCAAGACAACCCTTAACACGAAGTCCACAGGAAGGTAGAGCAAAGATGGTCAAGCCAAAGGTATAGAGTCGTGCCCAAGACAGGATATGCTGGAGCGCTACAGTTGATGACCTGTACTTCTATTCGAGAAAAATAAATGGAAATGTTAAGAGATGCTGATAGACTGCCAGCATAATCGATACAACAATGTGAACCACCACCTCCAGAGTGACCAAAGCAGAAACTAAACAACGCGAGAATCGCGCACAAAAGCGCCGAGATAACAAAAATGCCTATGAACCCTTTTCAGACTAGATTTGTTTATTCGCTCACCGAGGCACGCCCTTCATCTACACCCGTGTTCTTTACTGATAATTGAAATACCCCTACCTTTAGGCTATCTCTGAAGGCGGTCTACCACAAATCGCTTCATAAACAGAGCGTTACTCTTCCGTTTGTTTGCTCCAAAGCTTCATTCCAGCAGTTCGAACTCACCAGGCATGGACAATGTTTCTTTTCATCGTGTCATGCATTAGCTCGCAAATGAATTTCTAATCACTTCAGCGGGGTGTGACCCTTCCAGCAAGTCTATCACGGACCTGTTCTGGTTCAGTGGTTTGTTGAACTGGTACATGGCTTGAGCATTTACAGATAGTTAATACTTTAGTGCTCGAGGTCTGAAACTCGGGAAGAAAGCAATTTGTGAGACCTAGAAATATTTGTCAGATATTTTAAAAGTGTCAAAAACTGAACTTGACCAGCACTGTGAAATAAATTCCTGCACATATCTGTTTCCATAATGTCAAAACATTTCAACAGAAGTATTGAATGATTGATTGATTGATAGCTGGCTTAGTAGCATGAAATAACAAAGCAATTAAATAATACGAAATAAATATCCTAGTATAAGCGAAATTCAAAACTGCAACAACCGCACAAAAATGCATCGTTTTATTAATAAATTTTCCCGTTTACATTTGTGTTGCTTGCTACATTCTTTGCATTGATATTTCTTTCTTCCTTGTTCAGCATTTTACTTGCTCGTTGATACTTTGCCACAGTCATACTTGTGTTGTTTATTTCTTATCATCTTTCTGGGTCGCTCATCTTATCAAGTTTGGTTTTATCCATCTATTTTTTTCCTCCGGTGTTAGCAGTGCTCTTTGTCTTTTTCTCATATCTATATTTCTTATCTTTGTCCCATGTTTGTGATGTGGCTGACGAAGGGCGCGAGTGGTTATATGTAGCCATATATACCCTATAATTTCCTTGCTTACATACTCGTACTTTATAGAAAAACGTTAAAGCACAATGTCATGTCACTTTATCTGAAACGTAAAGAAAAAAAATTAATTATGTACGGAAATGAAACAGCGGATAAAGAAGCCAAGAAAGGTAGATCTGCTAAAAATCGAATAAATGTAGGAATGATTAGATCAAAGATTAAAAGTTTAACTTTAATGTCCAGTTTCACAGCAGCCAGATATATTATTAACACGTATCTTCTTCTTCTTCGTGCGCCCTCAAACTTGTACATTAATGACTCTAATAAAGGCAGTAGTCAGCTCAACCGTGTCCTGCCCATTCTTTGATGTTATCAGCCCAGGATTTTCTCTGCCTTCCTCTTCTCCGTTTACCTTCGACTGTTCCCTGAAGGATCGTTTTCGAAAGGGAGTCATGACGAGTTACATGCCCAAACCAGGCAAGCTTTCGACGTTTCACTATTGACAAAAGTGGTTTTGGTGGCCTGCATAGGTGTTTATCTTCTCTCTAACATAGACATTTGTTTTGTGCTCTTTATAGCAAATGCGCAAAATTCTTCTATAACATTTATGCTCGAAAGCCTGAATCATTCGCTCCGTATCTGCAGTGAGTGTCCAGCCCTCACACCCATACAAGAGAATAGATAATACAAGTGATTTGTATAATTTGATCTTCACAGGAAAACTGATGTTACTTTTCCAGATCACATTCAACCTTGTCATGGCAGCTGAGGCCATCTCAAGTCTTGTCTTGATTTCTTTATTTGATCTTCCATCACTACATATAGTGGACCCGAGATATTTAAAGGTGTTAACTTCTTCTAACGTTTGCCCATTTAACGTAATGTTGGTCGGAACATGTTTCTTATGGCTATTGGTGAATAGCCATAAGAAACATGTTCCGACCAACATTACGTTAAATGGGCAAACGTTAGAAGAAGTTAACACCTTTAAATATCTCGGGTCCACTATATGTAGTGATGGAAGATCAAATAAAGAAATCAAGACAAGACTTGAGATGGCCTCAGCTGCCATGACAAGGTTGAATGTGATCTGGAAAAGTAACATCAGTTTTCCTGTGAAGATCAAATTATACAAATCACTTGTATTATCTATTCTCTTGTATGGGTGTGAGGGCTGGACACTCACTGCAGATACGGAGCGAAGGATTCAGGCTTTCGAGCATAAATGTTATAGAAGAATTTTGCGCATTTGCTATAAAGAGCACAAAACAAATGTCTATGTTAGAGAGAAGATAAACACCTATGCAGGCCACCAAGAACCACTTTTGTCAATAGTGAAACGTCGAAAGCTTGCCTGGTTTGGGCATGTAACTCGTCATGACTCCCTTTCGAAAACGATCCTTCAGGGAACAGTCGAAGGTAAACGGAGAAGAGGAAGGCAGAGAAAATCCTGGGCTGATAACATCAAAGAATGGGCAGGACACGGTTTTTCCACACTTGTACGCATTGCTGAGGATAGAGAGCAGTGGAGGACCCTGTCTGCTGATGCTTCCACCATGGCACCCCTACGACCCATGACGGGTTACGGGCTGAGATGATGATGAGTCAGCTCAAGGCAGTGGCTTGACCAGGGTTGGTGTCATCTAGTGCGGTAACTCATGGTGTTTCTACCCCCCCCCCCTCCCCCATGGACCTCCTCCCGTACCAGACCATACATAATCCTTAGTAATGTTTTTTGTACTAATGTTACTCGTAAATCGTAATTCCCGTAAATCGCTGAATGTAATGGCAATAGTAGTGACATAAACAACTAGCAAAATTAAAATTACATCTTTAAATTACAATATCATACGCACAGCCTATATATTTTTTAAATAAAAAATAATAAATGTCTGCTGAAACACTGCACAAAAATTTTATAGACAGTCATTTTGGTGTCACTCCTTCTGAGAGTGTCATCCGGTGCGGTCCGCACCCCCCTAGTGACTATACTGGCTCAAGGTTCCTGACATCTCCAAACAGTTTTTCGTTGACAGAAGTGGATTGTTGTCATATGCCACTCCGTTCTCTGCATTAAGTTGGGCAGGACTGGAGCAGATGTTCGGCTGTCATGGGGCTGTGTGACGGTATTTCCTCCCCTGCTTTGCATTAGTGGTCCAACAGTGGCCAAAACTCAAGAGTATCTAATATGGGCTTCAATGGAGTCTATCTTTACACCTGATTACTCTTGGCAGAAATGTAGATAGAAGAAACAAAACGCTTCTATCTCCAGGGAGTCTTCACAAGATATTCAGAATAAGCGAGAACAATACTGCTTTGGCTGAGTATGTTAACTCTGTAATTCTGCCGACACTTTTGTGAAGGATTTAAGCACTTATTAATTTCAGCTCGTTTAAGCCCCCACCCCTAATTTACTCAGTGGAATTCTATTATTCTAGTATAGCTCTGTTTAGAGTGTGTAGTAAATCGATTGAGACAAACATGCAGTAACTTTAAAATGATTAAATCGAAGTTGAATTTGTTTAATTACAAATAACAAAATTTAATAATCACTTACATTTTAACAGTTGGAAAATAATTTGAATAATTGGATGTTATCAATACGGATTATGAAATGATCAAGAAAAGGCAGCATAGACATGAACTTAGCTGCCAATGACGGTTTTGCTCTTTCTTATGGGTTGGTTCTTTTTACAATGCTCACGCTCGTCCCTGGTCAAGATTGTCGGGTGTAGCTCGTTTCCCAGAAATGTCAAGGAGAGTTTACCACGTGGGTCCTTCGTCTTAAAGATTAGGCCACTAGCCCTTCTTATTCCAGAGATAGTACTTTCTGCTGGTACCACCAATAACTTTGGTAAATGAATAGAACGAAACACTCTTCTGAGTATGGCGTTTTCCACCCCATAGTTATTGGTTCCTATCTTCCCATACCACTATCCCAATTAACTCAGACTTTACCCTTGATGAAAATTAAATTTAATCCCTCGGGATAAAACTTCCTTTACATGTAAATAGAATAGCTTTCATAGTTACTTTATATTTAAATGAAAAGGTTAATAATACAGATAGAGTCTGTTTACATATACATCTCTACTGATTGAAAAGTGTTCACAATATAAATTGAATATGTTTTCATTTATGTTTACACTGATTGAAAAGTTTGAAACTTCCATTAACTTTAAAATAAATATTTTCATATAGACATTTACACTGGTTTAAAGCTTGAAAACCTACATTAATTTTAAAGTGAATATGTTTATATGGACATTTACACTGCTTTGAAAATGTAAGTATTATACTTAGAATGTACATCATTTCTTTCATCTTTCCCTCCCTGCTCCATATGGAACCTGGAACTACTTTATGCTTTTAGTATAACGAAACTTACGAAACTAGCAATAAAGCAATCACCAGCCCGTGCAGTGGTGGTTCATGAATCATCATTCTATACGCTGAGGTTGCCAGCCTCAAATGACTTTGACATTCACTAGCGAGTTTCACATATTAAAATTCACATGGTAATATATACATATATATATATATATATATATATATATATATATATATATATATATATATATATATATATATATATATATATATATATATATATATATATATATATATATATATATATATATATATGTTAGTTCACACGTTAGTAATAAAATATGAAATGTAAATCACAACTTACGCCAATC
Source organism: Oreohelix idahoensis (assembly GCA_024509875.1). Classification (NCBI taxonomy): domain Eukaryota; kingdom Metazoa; phylum Mollusca; class Gastropoda; order Stylommatophora; family Oreohelicidae; genus Oreohelix; species Oreohelix idahoensis. The sequence goes on from JAMPIV010013258.1 coordinate 243,848, forward strand.
CTGGCTCACAGACTTTTTGCTCAGATAAATAAAAGAGACTTGAATCGGCCTCTTACACGCGTCTGGGGTGTCGTTAGTTTAATAAGTTCCCTCTCTGACTTCGTGTGTGGTCCTTCAGTTTCCTCAGTCCCGGTTTCCTTATTTAATATGACAGAGATTTCATGGGCTATGAAAGTCCGTCCAAAATTCTCCAATAAAAGGTGTCCGGTAGGTTTAAGAAGGAATTCTGAATTCTAATTTTTCAGTCTAGCAAGGTCTGGTATCTTGGCGAGCGATTTCTCAAGTGACATAGCTCAAGAAAATGTTCAGATTATATTCATTGCCTTCCCACGCATTTGTTATGCGCGCCTCACAGGATCAGCCAATCTGATTTGAATATGTTGCATGACTAAGCAAATGCAAAATTACAAACATTACTTTACTGAAAATAGGCTGTACACAGCCGCTTGCCCTTGGGTACAAACTTACGAAAATGTCGGTAAACTCATATAACAACGTGTTCCCAATGTAACAATCATTACTTTTATCAGAAAGTAATCTCTTATCTGTGTCTGTCCATCAGTTGTCTCCCCGTATTCCAAGCTTTGGTGATGAGCGTACCCGCGTTTTATCAGTGATTAAGCACTGCGCTGAGGCGATTTACGTGTTAATTTGTATATTAATATCGCTGCGCCCACGATAGCCAATATGGTTAGGTCGCTGCCACTCCTTTCAACGCAGGGATAAATGGGTAACAACCAGACATGTCTACTTATCCCTGAGAAAGCTGTAAGGAGGAAAATACATAATATCTGCTACACATAGCAGAAAAAGAAAGAAAGTTAGTGCGACAAATGAAAGCACACAATAAAATCAGTACCACAAATGTACCGATACTGCCGCAGTGAAACAAAGATCGAGGATGATCGCCCCATCCTGTGACAGGCTGGTACCACAGGAGCAGAGATCTGTTGGACCACTCCTGTACTTGCGAAATAGATGGTACCTCAACCTACTGTGACCAGTACGTAAGCGGAAAATGATGACCTTGTCTCGCCTAGATAGTTGGGGATAGGCATCATATTTTATGTGACATGGGTGTTCTCTGTCCCATTTGGACTTCAATGTGGCTTTTATAGTTTAGCCATTTCATAAGTTATCTCTATATCGTTTTGTTGCAGGGGTCTCCCTTCTTTAGCAAGTTTATCTGTCTCTTCGTTGCCTGGAATGTTGCAATGGGATGGTATCCACTGGACTGTGCACTTGTTGAAGCATTTGGCCAGGCTTTCAAGTGAGTTTATCAGATCTTTCAATCCTTTAGCATTGTGGCTCTTCAAGGCTGTAATTACTGAGAGAGCATCTGTAAAGATCACTGTCTGTTTTTCTGCATGTGCTTTGTACTGAATAAGAGTTTCTGCTGCCTTTTTCAGGGCCTCTGCTTCAGCATTTAAGTTATTGCAGTTTTTTCCAGTGGCGATTGCCATAGAGTGAATTCTATTCTTTAATTTAATGAGGATGCCGTCTGAATATTGGAGAAGGTGAAGATGGGTAACGATGATAATTACAGCAGTACGCGATCACGCGTGATGTGGTATTGTCTGAGGCAGCGGCGCACTAAGGGGGTGCGTGGGGCGGTCCGCCCCGGGTGACAGCCAGAAGGGGGTGTCATCTGACACTATTATGACAATATTGCACGGTTACAAAACCTACTTCAAAGCATATGATATTTTTCTGTGTTTTATGGGGGGGGGGGGGGGGTGGGGGGGGGGGGGGGGGGGGGGGTGCTTCAAATTTACCTAAAAATATAGAAGAGGGGTTGAGAATAGACGGACACAGGGAACTGCATAATATAATCAATCAGTATTTAACAAGAACAAAAGTTAATATAAAGTAATTGGGGAAGTGAAGGTCTGATGCTGTTCTTATTATATATATATATATATATATATATATATATATATATATATATATATATATATATATATATATATATATATATATATATATATATATATATATATATATATATATATATATATATATATATATTTTTTTATTTTTTTTTTTTTTTAATTAATAAAGAAAAACATCCCGTTCAACCTCTGATGGGTTATAATTAGGACATATAATGTTTTCAATTCCAAATAATATGAAAAACTGCCGATATGAGAAAGTGGCATCACATTTGTCAAATCATTGTAAATAGGGACAATCACAATTGTGCTTATACATTAAATAAATTAAACAACAATAATATATATGGCTTTTGACAGGTGACAGTCAATTAAATATCTATTAAAGTCAATTATATAACTGGAAACACCAAGCCTTTACACCCCTCCCCGTTAATATTATTTTTTTTTTGATGTTTTTGTTTGGCTGAAAAAGGAGGTGGGCGGCGTGCTTGGAGGCCGTAAGGAGGCAGCCCCTCCACCATGCAAAGGCACAACAGGCCAATCACCTGTTTGCCTTAAACTTTTGATTCCGAGAACTAAAAGAGAGAAAACCGGACTGATTCTGAAGGCGACGAACTGGAACGGACTACGGCTTATGGAACTTGGAACATAAGAAGTATAAATGGGAAAGAAGAGGAGCTGGTGGAAGAGATGAGGAAAGCAAAACTAGAAATCCTGGCTATAACGGAAACAAAGAAAAAAGGACAAGGAGTCATGGATCTCGATGGCAACACACTGCTCTACAGTAGTGTACCCACATCTGAAAGAGCTAAAGGGGGTGTGGATTGCATTGTAGCCAAAAACCAAAAGGATAGTATCAAAGGATGGAACTTTGTCTCGGAGCGCATTATGGTTGTAAAACTAAAAGAAGGAGAAACCATAGTCAACTTGGTCATAGTGTATGGGCCAAATGAGGATGAGAGAGCAGAAGTCAAGGAGGAATTCTTTGAGCTGCTTCAAAGGACAGTGGATGATTGTTTAGATGAAATTTTTATGCTCGGAGATTTCAATGCCAGAGTTGAAAATGACCATGGTAGATGGGGTGGAGTTATCGGAAGATATGGAGAAGATACTCTCAATGACAATGGAAAGCGACTCCTTAGATTCTGCAGTGAGCAGAATTTGATCATTACAAACACAAAGTTCCCCCATAAGCGCATACATGCATACACTAGATGTGAACCAACAAAGAATGAGAAGTCAGTGATCGACTATGCCATTGTTAGTAGGAGCTCATTCAAATATGAGCTTACAGAATATGTGACACTCAGAACAGAAGCAAAGAACAAGGTGCTAGCAGCAAAACAGAAGTCCTGGGAAGAATTTGGAGAAAAGCCAGAAAAAGATGCGCAAGAAAACCAGAAATTGTTCTATAAAACCCTAAAGAACACGAGGAAGGAAAAACAATGCCCTCTCAAATTTATAAAGGACAAGCAAGGCAAATTGATTACTGGCCCGAATGAAGTAATGGAAAGATGGAAAGAATATTTCTCAGAACTCCTTGATAGTGAGCAAGGTCAAGCATCAGAAATGAAAACCACTAGCACAGAAGAGAAAACCAATGATGCTGAAGATGACATAAAGATGGAAGAATTGAAGGCAGCACTGGAGAAAGTCAAGATGGGCAAAGCAGCAGGGCACGATGGTATAACACCAGAAATGGTTAAGTACATGGGAGCATCAGGCGACCTATTACTCTTAAGGGTCCTACAGGCAGCGTGGTGCAACAAGACCATACCAAAGGATGGGGAGATTGCCATCATAACACCAATTTTCAAAAAGGGTGACAATCGACAATGTGGAAACCATAGAGGCATATCCCTTCTCAGTGTCCCTGGTAAAATCTACTCTAGAATCCTAGAGCAAAGACTCCGACGCCTAGCTGAGCCACAATTGGATGAGGTCCAGTGCGGATTCCGAGCAAACCGAAGTACCCAAGACCTAATCTTCACAATCAAACAGCTGAGTGAAAAGGCCCTTGAGTATAAGAGTGAGATCCATCTTTGTTTCATAGATCTGGAAAAGGCGTTTGACAGGGTCCCCTGGAGCAAACTTTGGGACTGTTTGGAAAGGAAGAACATTCCAGCACCTCTGATTCATGCTATACAGAGCTTCTACAAGTCTTGCAGAAATTATGTGAGGACAGCAAACCATAAGTCAGAAGAGTTCAGGACCAACACTGGTGTAAGACAAGGTGATATCCTGTCACCTTATCTTTTCATACTCCTCATGGACGATGTCATCAAGGCATGTAAGAAGAGAACAAGAAAGTATTCAGTGGGGTACTGGAAGATGAGACAGGTCTGTATTTCAGAGCTGGCATTTGCTGATGATGTTGCCCTGATTGCTAAATCAGAGGCACATCTCCAATCCAACCTGCAAGTCTGGAAGGAAGAGCTGGAGAAGAGAGGGGTGGTCATAAGCAGCTCTAAAACAAAATCCATGGTGATATCACGAGAAGAAAGAAGACATCAGATTAAGCTGGGAGAACAGGTCCTGGAGCAGGTCGACCACTTTAAATACCTCGGAGCTATTATAGACCGACAGGGAGGCATCAAAGAATAGTTGGCCACTCGAAAAGCAGCAGCTGGGAGACCTCTTCAGGCCATAAATCGAGGATTCCTCAGCAAGAGAGAGGTTGGTAAGAAAACGAAGATGGCTGTATACCGCTCCACCTATGTCCCAGTATTGACATATGGATGCGAGTCATGGGCAATGACTACAACCCACAAAAGCCAGATCCAAACCTCAGAAATGAGGTATCTGAGGAAGGTGGTTGAAGTAACAAGAAGAGACATGGCCCGCAACCAGACGATACGTCAAGGTCTAAAATCCCACCCCCTGCAGACCCAAGTAGAACAGTCCCAACTAAGATGGTTTGGCCATGTCTGCAGAATGGGAGAAGATCGGCTAGCACGACAAGCATGGGAAACAAAGAGCCAGGGATCCAGACCCCTAGGACGACCAAGAGTCCGCTGGGAGGACAACATTAGACAATCTTTGAAGGACGGAGGACTAGAATGGAACCAGGCCAGGAGGAAGACAGCCGATAGGATAGTCAGGCGCTCTCTCTTCCAAACCTCTACACCTCACGGTAGAAGGGGAACGACTAAGTAAGTTTTTGTTTGGTTTAGTTAGGTTTTTATCTCGTTTTTGTTTGTTTGGGTTTTTTAAACAAACTAGCATAATTTGTAATTATGATTTGCCCTATTTACAATGATTTGACAGGTGTGATGCCTCTTTCACATATCGGCAGTTATTCATATTAGTTAGAATTGAAAACAATATATATCCTAGTTATAACCCATCAGAGGTTGAATGGGATATTTTTCATCATTAAATTAAAAAAAAAGAGAAAAAAAAAGGATCCTCCCCGGGTTTGACAAATAATTTAAATACGCCTCTGGTCTGTGACCCTCGATCAAATCACACTTTAACTACTCGTTTCGTTCATTTGGAAAAAAAATTGAATCCACCCACAAAATACACAATAATACGTGGCCCAATGTTTTGCGCATGCGAGAGTACCGTTTCCTTCGGAAGTGCCAACATGGCGTTGACAATAGTAGCAGTTGCTCTCTTCCTTTGTATTTTACAGATGTCTTCTGCCTTATATTTTCATATTGGAGAAACTGAAAAAAAATGTTTCATTGAAGAAATGCCTGATGAAACTATGGTAGTCGGTGAGCATTTATTCTGTATAAATTTGTAACATTAAGGCAGTTAACTTTTATACAGTATTAACAATGGAACAAAACAATCTTGTGCTTATGGAAAGGACCAATATCAACAAGAGTACGTAACTCTAGCCCGGGGTTTAATAGGAAGTATTGGATACGTATAATTATACCCCAACCCCAGGCTAAACACCAGGTAGCATACCCAGAAAAATCTTGCTAGATTGTTTCTGAAAAATACTGTTCAGTCACTGTAGTTGGCGTACCGGGTGAAGTGAACAATAGTGGGCCGTCTGTTCGATACGACCTTAAAAAAAGAATTCAGAGACAGTAAAAAGGGGTAAGAGTTAGTGTTATGTTTAGATATACTGAACCTAACACTAAACCCTAGGGAATCGAAAATTCCCAGTAATAAGAAACTTCTCAGACTACAGCTGGGAAAAGGCTATTTCAGAATAGAAACCTTACTGTGCAGGATGAATTCAAGATAATAATATAGAACATTTCTTGTTAAAATGTACGAGGTATGAACAAATGAGAATCCCAATATTAGATTATTTGCAGGCATCAAATTTACCAATAAATATAGAAGAGGTGTTAAGAATAGATAGACCTAGGGAACTACATAATATAGTCAAACAGTATTTAACAAGACCAAAAGTTAATATATAGGCCTAGAAATTGGGAAGGTGAAGGTCTGATGCTCTTCTTACAATACATATGACTTATTGCAAGTGAAAGTCAATTAAATATCTAACTGGATATGCCACTTTCCCATATCGTCAGTTATTCATCTTATTGGGAATTGAAAACACTATATATCCTAATTATAACCCATCAGAGGTTGAACAAGATATTTTTCATCATTAAAATAAAAATAAAAACTAAATTTTAACTTAAATCCTGACCAAAGCATATTTACTATGATAACATTGAAGGTCTACTCACTAGCCCATTTTGTCAAAATTTGAAAGTATAAAACTAGATCAGGTCGGGTGCGGTGCCTTGAGGCATAGGCGATCATGTCCCTCCACAGACCTTGATTTTTGATGCTCACCATGAATTCTGTTGTTGATCTCTTCACATGCAATCCATTATTAGGTTGAACTAAAAAACATAGTCTGTTCGATACAGCCTTAAAAAATAGAATTCAGAGATGCAGTAAAAAGGAGTAAGGGTTAGGGTTAGGTTTAGAAATCCTAAACCCAAACCATAATCCTAACCTGAATGACTTTGCTGACTTATTAGGATGACATTGAAAAACATGTCCCACTGTCTTTCATTTCATCCCCATTATTAAGCCATCCATTATGTTTTCCTTTGTTTATCTTTCCCTCGGTTTTTCATGGGATGTTTTCAAGTGCTGCACTTCTCGTCACATCTCTTGAAGGTCGTCTTTGCCTTACAGCTGTTATTATATTTCTGTTTCATTAGCCCTCTGAAACATTCTTCATTAGTTATCATAGCTGTTCGTGGGATTCTTAACGTTCTTCTGACCAACCACATCGCTGTGGCCTCCAAAGATTTTTACATGTTTGTGCTCAGTGTTAGGGACACAGCTCCATACAGTAATATTGGTTTAAGGAAACACTTCAGAACCCTTTTTCTTGTGTTAAGTGACAGTTTTTTTTATTGCGTTGGATGTTCTACAATGTATTTAATGCTGTTTTTGCTTGGGATATGTGTTCATAATGTCGGTGATTCGTGTAGTGCATGATCATTTTAAGTGTCGAATATGGAGTAAAAATCGACCAGTCGTCAGCCTAGACTCATTGTGGCTTTCACTGTGCTGCATCATCTGCCTCCTTAATAGAGGACTGTCTGTCTTGATGGCAAAGTTGAATTATTTAAATTACACTGACAAACAACATTTTTCTTTCTTATATAAGAATAAGTGTTCTTAGGTCAGTTTCTTGCGCTGATTTCAAATCTGAAATCCGTTTATCTCTATCACGTCAAGTTCTTAAGATATTTGTGAATAAATATATTTTTGGGAAACCGTTATTTGCTCCATTTCATTTTTACTCTATAACGTATTAAAAATTAATAAAAAGCAACATAATTCTACTTTTTATACTGCTAAAAGATGCATGACATATGTTACGCGATTTTTCTAATAGTTACTGTATTTTGAAATAATTCTGAGCAAAATATGGCTTCTAGAAGTTGTAGAAATTCGGCTGATCTGTTCTGTTACGTGTGCGGATATTTTACCGATCGTGTTGACTAGAAAAACTTTACACCATTACTAAAGAAAGCATACGAACTTTATTTCGATTTGAAAGTTGATGATGCAAATAAATCTTGAAAGCCAAATGCAGTTTGTTCGATACGATTGGCAGGTTGGTTACGAAAATCGCCGAAGCATAAGTCGATGCCTTTTGGAGTGCCAGTAATATGGCGTGAACATACAAATCACACTACTGATTGTTACTTCTGCTTGACAAATATCCATGGTTTCACTTTTAAAACTAGAAAGTCTGTGGTTTATTCAAATATTGAATTGGTTTCGAAACCAGTGCCTCATGATCCAATCACGTGTCCGATCCAAGTACCACCAGAACAATATACGTTGGACGTGAATGAACCATCAGAAAGTGATAGTTTACCTGCTTTAGAAACTAATTCTGACTCAGATTACATACCGGTGAATGATGGTGTTTACTTAATTAACCATTCAGAACTTTCAGATCTAATACGTGATCTCGCTCTTACCAAAGGACAAGCGGAATTACTCGGTTCGCGACTCAAAGAATGGAATCTTTTAGCGCCCAATACTCCGATATCTAAATTTCGTCATAGACACAGAGAACTTGTTCAATACTTTGAGATGGATGATGACATTTGCTATTGCAAAGATGTAAACGGTCATGAGCACATAGTCAACGAATGGCGATTTTTCATCGATTCTTCCAAGACTAGTCTAAAAGCCGTGTTATTGCATAACAGAAATTTATTTTCATCAATTCCAGTCGCCTACTCTGTTCATATGAAAGAAACTTATGACAATATGGCTATACGTTTGGAAAAAATAAAGTACAATGACTACCAATGGCGGATTTGTGGAGACCTAAAGGTCATTGCAATTCTCACGGGCATGCAGACTGGGTATACTAAATTTTGTTGCTTCCGATGTGAATGGGACAGCCGCAACAGACAGGAACATTATGCAAGAAAGGTGTGTCCTATCCGGGATCGTATGCAGCTCGGGCATAAAAATGTAATACACGAGCCTTTAGTTAACAAAGACAGCTTCATTTTACCACTGTTACATATAAAGTTGGGGCTCATGAAGAATTTTGTAAAAGCGTTAGATAAAACGAGCAAAGCTTTCAGTTATCTTCGAGAAAAGTTTCCGCAAGTTAGCGATGCAAAGATAAAGGAAGGTATCTTTGTAGGACCTCAGATTAGGAAAGTTATTGCAGACAAACAATTCGAGAACTTGTTACATGGTAGTGAACTTCGCGCATGGATGGCATTCAAATCGATCGTCGATAACTTTCTGGGAAATCACAAATCTGTCGACTATGTTGCATATTGTTAAGCAGTGTATAGATGCATACAGAATTATGGGCTGTAACATGTCCCTCAAAATCCATTTGCTCGATTCGCATCTTGACTTTTTCCCTGACAACCTTGGCGAAGTCAGCGATGAACATGGAGAACGATTCCATCAAGATATCGCCGTAATGGAGTCACGTTATCAAGGACGGTGGAGTGTGACCATGCTTGCCGATTATTGTTGGATGCTTCATCGCGATGTACCACATGCCATTCACCGACGAAAGTCGACTGCAAAGAAATTCAAGCCTACATAACTGTTATACTTCTTGTACGAATGATGTTGTAATACTGTATGCGTTGTTAAAAAACTTCAGTTGCGTATTTCTAGAGATCCCGACCTGATAGAGAAAAACGGTTTGCAGATTTAAAAACAGCGCATTAAAATTGACCAGAAAAACATAGAAATGTTAGAGAAAGAAAAAAAAAGTTTTTTTTTTTTTTTTTTTTTTTTTTTTTTTTTTTTTTTTTTGGCGTTCGCCCGCTAATACTCGAGGCGAAATCTCAGGTTATCATTTTATGTCTAGCCTGACATTGATTTTACGTGAGTATCCCTTTATTTCTTGTACAGAGACAAATGTCCCTCGCCATTCAGGCAAATACTCGCCGATTTCGGAGGTACCCATTGCAGCTGGGTCGGCTCAGGAGCCGCCAGTCCCTGGTCGACGACACTCCTTCAAATGTCCTCGCCAGGTCTCGAGTTAATCCAGTCCAAATCCCGGTCGACGAAAAAATCCTCAAATGCCGTCGCCCGGGTTTGATCCTGTATCACCCGGTCGCCAGAGCGGTGTTGTAACCACTACGCTAGCGCGGCTCCCTTTTTTGTTAGTCAGTGTTATTGGTTGACTTGTCCACATTTGCTGAAGGTTTTTTTGGCTTAAAGTTTCCACTGGATGGTGTTGCCAGAATCATGTCCAGCTCTCCATAGTTGCCTTTTATGACATGCCTGGCAGGTTTCAGTGTTACTATTCTTTGCTCCCCTTTTGGGACTCAGATCACATCTGCAGTTAATAAAATTACCGATTTTTCTATTTAAAGAAAGCAAAATGCAAAATTATTTCAAAGACCAATTATTAGATTTCTTGCAGTATGAACTGCAGAAGTAGAAAGTTAAAAAGCACATGAAAAACAAACACATGTAAGCTGCACAGTAGACAAGAAAATGTAAGAACAGGTGGCAGTATCTATATATGTATTTCATAAATTGACTCATGCTCTGGAAATTTTTAAAAAATGTACACATGCAACAAAATGTCTCACTTACATTTTAAGGACAATTTCCAAGATCGAAATCTGGTAGTGTAACGCTTCAGTTTACCCAGCTGTAAATGGGTACCTGACATCTGCTCTTGTCACTGCACATCTGCTCTTGTCACTGCACATCATAAAGCTGGACCTAGTATAGTGAAGTCTCTAACACTTCACTCCCCTATGGCAGTATCTGCTTTGGCTGCCCCTAATACTTGTATAGTGAAGATAATAGCAAGATCTGTCTTGACAATTGTACAGAAGCAACACACGTACTTCCTGAGACATGTAAGAGGAAAGAAACATTTAGAGCATTTTGAAGTGATTGGTAAAATTGAAGGACTTATAAGTGACAACATGTCATGAATGTAAATAAATGATGAGCTTTGGGAGTTAAACTATAAATAACGTGACTGACAGGATATTTTAGCAAAGTCTTCTGTAGGAACTTCCTTTATCACTATGGTCTTCTGTTGAATGTTATGATGAAGAGTTGGCATCCAAAATATCCTTCTTCTGTTCAATGTCTTAACATAGAGCTGACACAAGCCATTGTCTTTGGCTGTTGTGTACATCCTAGGCATGACAACCCACCTGACTGAATAGTTCATGCTGCACAGCTGATGGCAGCAGTAAATTTCACTGCCGTTGATTTTGTGTCACATCACATTCATCTAACACACCTTTGTTTTTCTGGATATTAGCAGTTTAAAATATTTACAACACTATAATGTTGGTAGACACTTTCAAGACAGCAATCACAAATACATCTGGTTAACAGAACATAGAAAATCAAGGGCAGCAGAATGATTTGGTTTTCTTAAATTGCTACTTTATTTTTGACACAACAGAAATGAGCTGATATGTGGTGATAGATTGAAAAGCAAGTGAGAGATGAACAAGCAGGTTTTCGACAAAACAGATCCTTTAGAGATCAGATAGCCACATTGAGAATAATAGTTGAACAAAGTCTGGAATGGAATTCACCGCTTTACATCGGATTTGTGGACTATGAAAAGGCATTTGACAGTGTAGACAGAATCAGGTTGGAAACTGATGAGGCATTATGGAGCTCCCATGAAAATCATTAACTTAATAAGGAAGACCTATGAAGACATGACATGCAGAGTTCTTCATGAAGGACAACTTACAGAACCGTTTAGGATAAGAACGGGAGTAAGACAGGGATGCCTCTTGTTTCCATTTATTTTCTTACTAGCAATAGATTGGGTTATGAAAACATCGACATCACACAACAGAAATGGAATCCAGTGGAATCTGACTAAACAGCTTGATGATCTAGATTTTGCAGATGACTTGGCTCTTCTGTCTCATAACCATAATCAGATGCAAGAGAAAATAAAAATTCTTGATGAGAGGTCACAACAAGTGGGCCTGAAAATACACAGGGAAAAGACAAAGATTATGAGAATAAATGCAGGAAATTATAACAAGATTGAACTTGAAGAAACACATCTAAAGGATGTAGAATCGTACACATATCTTGGTTGTAATATAGACAAAGTTGGAGGGACAGACAATGATATCAACATAAGAATACAAAAAGCAAGAGGCGCTTTCATTGCATTGGGAAACATATGGAGGTCAAGAGAAATCAAGTCCAACACAACAATAATTGTATCGCTCTGAGACAAGGAGAGCAACAAAAACAACAACTAAAAAACTACTTTTATAAACGGGTGCTTGCGTAGAATAGAAGGACTGAAATGGTATGACAAAGTCACAAATGTGGAATTGATGACAAGAACCAGACAAGTGCCAGTGGAACAAGAGCTGAGAAGAAGACACTGGCGATGGATAGGACACATATTGAAGAAACCCGTTGATAGCTTTACAAGGCAGTCCTTGTTCTGGAATCCTCAGAGAAAGAGAGGCAGAGGTAGACCAAAAAACACATGGAGAAGAGAGCTGGACAGAGGTGAAAATGATGAGGAAGACATGGAAAGAACTTGAGCGGATGGCACGGGACAGGAAGACTTGGCATGTGTTTGTTTAAGGCCTATGCTCCTCGGGGAGCTAAAGGGTATTGAGTGATTGATATTCATAACTTAAGAATGACATAGAAATAATTTTTAACGTGTTTTAAATTTTATAATAAATGTTAGAATATATGAAAAAGAAGCATTTTACATTTGAAAGTAATCATGAGTTTTTTTGACAAATGGACTTTATTATGCTGCTTCTGTTTAATTATGTTTAAGGAATGTTATTTAAAAACTAAAATAACTGGCATATATCGCACCCCGGGTGGGGGGGGGTGTTATATTGCACCACTTGGCTAAGAAGCAATGATTTGGACAGTCACGTCACTTTCTGTCCAGGTAATTATGAAATCACTTTTTCCCAAGCAGTTTCATATACCACTTTATTTTCCAGGCAATTATAAGGTGGAGATTTTCGATAAACAATCAAATTCCTTTATCCCGACTGTGTATGGACTGGGCATGCATGTAGAATGCAGGGACCCAGATGATCGTATAGTTTTATCAAGGGTAAGATGTCAACATCAGACCTACTTCAGCTATGCAGATGCTGCATGTACTAATCTGTGCTTGATTGTTCTAATTTTTTTTATTGGCATGCTTTGTTAACTACTGCAGTCAAGGTAACTATTTAATCTTAGTATTTAAGTGCATGGCAGAAGTTTATCTTGCTTTATATGTATATAATCTGTGTATGCAGTTACTGTAGCAGTTGGCGGCAGTAATGAATAATAAATAAAACAGTCATAACTCTTCATCTCCAATTGGATCAAAGACCTTCAGATTATGTCGAGCTTTCGTGTCTTGTGCCATCTATTCCTATTCTCTTTATGTCCTCTTTATCCTGTCTCTAGTGTCCTTCACTATTTGTTTTTGGGTCTCCATATGTAGTTCTTTTACTTTGGTGATTTCAGATCAAGGACTGCTTTATAAAGCTATCAGACGGTCTCCTCAATGTGGCCCATCCTGCATCAGCATGTTTTCCTTACTTCATGTTCTACTGATATTTGTCTGGTTCTGTCAAGTCAGTTCCATATTAGCTGATCTTGCCGTACCAGTTTAATCCTTCTGTGCTACCGAGTACTAGTAACCCCTTCCGTCATGACTAACTGTGGGAATGCCCCCCTGAGGTGATAGCCCTCAGCTACTTTTTTTCCCAGTGTTCCTTTCAGCGTGTTCTTTTCTCTCCTGCTTGGTGTGAGAGCTTCTTTTCACCCAGTCTGAGGTTGTGCCGTAATGAGCATCGCCATTTGGTGCGATCGGAAGCTTCATCTTCCCAGGTTGCTGGATTTATTTCCAGTGCCTTCATGTCTCTCTTGCATACATCTTTGAACCTCAGCTGGGGTTTGCCATCTATCAGTTGTGCTAGCACCCATTTATTAAAATCTGTAGATTCTTGGTTGTTTATTTTGTTTTACTCATTTCAGAGCCATACAGTAATACATTGTAAAGTGTAGTGATGCTTAGTTTCCATATATGTGCTTACACTATTTCAGGGTTTCTTAACCTTTTATTTGTGCCATGGACCCTTTTGATTGTCCTATGGAGGCAATGGACCCCTTTGATACTCACATGGAGGCTATGGACCCCTTTGATTGTCTCATGAAGGCTATGGACCCCTTCTCGGAAAAAAAGTACATAAAAGGATAATTAAAAAAACGTTCCATTTTAAATTTTACCTTAAGAATACGGACGCCCTAGAATCTATTCATGGACCACCAAGGAGTCCGTGGACCATAGGTTAAGAAACACTGCACTAATTGATAAAAATAGGATATTTTAACCAAAATAACATGATCTTAGGAGCAAGCTTTATAGTGTTTGCAGTTGTCTGCTCTACTCTACATTTTTCTGTTTTGTATATCTGGCTTTTGAATAATGTGCTATGACTTTTACTCACACATTCTGACTGTTACTCATATGTTCAATTAATTATACAAAAGGAGTCTTGTTAACTATAATAGTAGAAAATATCAGACATCCTCCTACACAGTCAAGATCTTACAAGATGACATTCTGGGCATCTGTCACAGACAATTGGTATTATCTTCAGTCCATGCTGGTCCTCAAACCAGTTTGGTCCTGGACAAAAGTGTTCTTCTTTTGTTGCAGATTTTTAAACCGTTTACAGTATAAGGTACCAAAATCTTGTATATTTGGACATGCCCCTTAATAGACCTTTTATCTAGGTTGAACGTTTGCTCCTCACCAGAGCGATGCAAAACTCCTGTAATAATAATAATTTTTTAAAATCCAAGCTTTATTCGAAGCCATTGTTAGTTACCATTTATGAACTAATGCTGAGGATGTAATGTTTGTTTTATTTGTGTCACCTAGTTTGTGACTGATTATATTGCATATGTATTCTCACCACAATTGAGAGGTCTCCAGGTTTGGATTTGAAACACCATGAGGTTGTTAATACACTTATGTTCTTCTAGTGTTGTCATTTCCCATCTCCCAACCCTTGAATTCAGAAATGTGGCCCCAACTCGGCATCAGTGCTGTGGGTGGCCCTCCACATTTTAAGCCTTTGGTATTAGGCATGTGTTGTTTTATCTGCTGTGTTGCAGGTAACTATAAAGTACAAGCCTTTGATAAAGCTGAACAGTATTACTTACCAGTCAGCCCTGGTATAGGTGTGCATGTGGAAGTAACTGATCCTAATGACAAAGTTGTTTTATCCAGGGTGAGTGTAGACAAAAGCAGTAGCTGTTCTTTATTTTTGCTGACCTCTTGCACTGGTACCTACATCTTTCTTACTTCAGACCAATATACACTTTTAACTGCCGGTGTTTATAAATAATTATTGATTCTCACAGCGATAAGATAATGCATGTCACAAGTCCAGAGATATGATTTTGTTGTTTTGTTTTTGTTTGTTTCTTATTTTTTTTTAATAATTTGTTTCATTTTTCACGTGTTGATAGTATTTGTTTCTTCTTCATTCCTTAAGACTGATAGCATTACAAGGCAGTTGATACCAGTTCCTTTTTCCGTGTTTTTTTTTTACTTTTGATTTTCATGTTTCCCAATATATGTGTGTGTGTGCGTGCGTGCGTGCGTGTGTGATTTACACACACACACACACTATTCACAGTTTTGTAGGGATGTATCTACAAGTGTAATCTGGCAACTTTTGCCACATTTACTCTCGTAAGTTGTCTCTTCTCTGGATTCTAAGATCCGTTTACTGTGAGCTGCCATCAGGTATTCTCGTTTTGTCTTGAAACTGGTTTCAGTAATTGAACACATAACCAGGCTGTGGGCAAAATCTAGATCACCCTTTCAGTAATTGAACACATAACCAGGCTGTGGGCAAAATCTAGATCACCCAGCTGTTTTGTCAGAATCCACTGAATTCTGTTAGTTGACGTTGTTGCTTTTGTAATTTAGTCTACAAGAAAAGAAATAGTGGCAAGAAGCATCCCTGCCACACTTAAGTTCTTTGAAAGACTGTGAGTTGTCCTTCATGAAGAATTCTACATTTCATGTTTTCATATGTTTTCTTTATCAGGTTAATGAACTTTCATCAGTTTCTGATGATGCATACATTGCTTTAAGTGTTCTTTTGTGTGAAAACATGCATTCTCCTACAGCAGGTCGATTTGAAGCTTTGAAGCAGAAGTTGGGGAATACTCCTTCATTTTCATTCATGTCCATAGTCTATATTTTCACCCTATGATCTCTTCAGTGTCATGATTGTCTGTTCCTATTTTTATGTTTAGATCAACAGTCACGATTGTAATGTTTTTCCTTTTTTTTTTTTTTTTTTTTTTTTATCCATGCTATTTTGAATTCTGATATAAAATTCTTCTTTCATGGATTCTTCTTTGTCATTAGTTGGTACATAACTGTAGATGATGTTCATCTTTATTTTCCTGTTTTAAACAGTTGTGGATGTTGTTGATATCACTTCAGGTCATTCCGGGGATGGTGATGCAATCGAGTATACAGATGGGTCGGTGATCTGGGGTGAGAAATCCGGTTGGGGCTTCACTGCTCGGGTACAGGGCAGAATCATTGCCGAACATAGTGGGGCTTACAAGATAACAACTTCCAGCATGAGAATGGAGGTTGAGGCTGTTACTGCAGCCTTAAGTGGATAACTGAAACTTCATTAACAATGGCTGTCATTGTGTCCAACTCTCAGTCCATGCTTAGGAAGGTTCAAAGTGGTTGGTTGCGGCATGAATGGAAAGCATTCATAGAAGCTTCCAGTCTACAAGAGCTGGTGTTGGTATACTGTCCTCGTCATGCTGGGGTATGTGGTAATGAAAGAGCTGACAGACTAGCATCAAGAGCACTCATAGTGGGGACACTGGATATGGATAAGGGAGATATACTGAGAACAATTAATGATCACCTGTTAGAGAATGACACTGCAATAGATGAATCATCAAGGTTAAGACTGTTGGAATTTGGCATCAAACGTAAGGCTAGTAGAGATGGACGTATGAGAGGATGCATCCGTCGTGTATACAACCAGCAAGCTACATGAACAATTAGCATTCACATTCTTTGACATATACTGATGGAGACTGAGCACCTATGGGTGTGCCTGGAGTGCAATGATGTCAATTCTGCATAATAATAACTTCAGGTCCAATCGATTCCCACTCTATGAATGCTTTCTACATTTCTTTTCACAGCATTAGAGCCACTTTTTCACTATGGTGTGTGCTTTCTTCATGTTCTGAGGACAGTACCATTTCTTCTGTTTTCATTTTCTTCCTTTCTGTTCCTTTTCACCTTCTTTCACACAGTCCAAGGATGTCACTTGCATAGTTGCTTATTTCTGCTGCCACCTGTGCAGTTTTCCCTTGTTCCTTTAGTGTTCAAACATTGGTTGATGTTTCAATATTTGTAATCAGCAAGAAGAGAAATGGTGACAAAGAGGCATCCATTCTGCCCTCAGTTCTTAACTCAAATTGTTCTATAGGTTTCCTTCTTGAAGAACTCAACATTTCATGTCCTCAGATGTGTCCCTTATTAGTGTACACTTTGGTCTCAATACTTCATACTATTTCTGGCCAAATTATTACTGGTGGCTAGTGATGATTATAGCCTGGGTAGTTCCCAGGGGGGTCTCTGGAGAGGCAAAGAGTATGGTTACTGAATCCTCGTGCATGTTGTACAAGGTGACCAATATGAGAAATGGGCATTTACAAAAAAATTGCCACATAAACTACCACAGCATGAGCATGTGAATGATTGGTGCAGGCTTCCTGCAAGGGGGACCAGCTGCAGTTGTGGCTCCATGCTCTGGAAGGAGCACAAAGGTAAATGATGATACTGATTGATTATAGGAGTAATACCATGTTAAGCTATTCCATAATAAGCAGAGATATGATACCTAGTTAAGCTATTCCATAATAAGCAGAGATATGATACACGTTAAGCTATTCCATAATAAGCACTGAGATGTGATACCACGTTAAGCTATTCCATAATAAGCACTGAAATGTGATTTTTCTTCTCTTCTTTCCCCCCCATATGTATTTGTTTACTTCTTTCGTGTCACTCATTATCACTTTTATCTGTTAAGCTTCTTGACCCAAAATAATTTATTTTTTCCTCGACTGTGCCATCACCCCCGTTCTCTTGTAGCTGGGGCAGTCACCCTGCTCTGAGGGCTGTAGCTGGGGCATCGCAGTTTTGAGTTTCCGCATTTGTCCTCATTTATTTATTTATATAGTTCTTTTTTTGTCAACTTGTGCACGTTTAATTTGTCTAGCTTCTCTTAAACGTGGGTACTCGCATATGCTTGTGTATTGCCTTTTAAAGTTATTGGCCATCTCAGCTTACTAACTGATATATAATGCTTGATGTCACATGGTTTTGGAATGTGCATGTTTTCTCTTTGTTTGATGTATTGACAATCTTTCATGCATTGTTGTGTACATTAGTGTTTAAGACCTAATTGTATATAACAGTGACATTAATTGGCACACTAATACGTTTAAACTACATACTAGATTCAGTAAAAGCTAGAACCTATCTGTACTTAAAAAAGGCTATTTTAAATATATTTGACATTTAAAATTCAGTTTTATGTTCGTGTAAGTAAATATTGTCATATTGCTTTTAAAATGTATTATGTAGATCACGGTTTCTTAACCCGTGGTCCATGGATGCCTCGGGGATCTGTGAATACATTCTAGGAGGTCTGTGTCTTCTTCTTTCACCTTTCAACAAACTTATACCAAGTCTTCTGTCCTGTGCCATCAGCTCAAGGTCTTTCCGTGCCTTCTGCATCCCCTTCATATCAGTCTCCAGTTCTCTTCTCCGTGTGTTCTTTGGCCTTCCTCTACCTCTCTTACCCTGTGGATTCCAGAGCAGGTATTGTCTAGTAATGCTATCAACAGGTTTTCTCAGTGTGTGTCCGATCCATCTCCAACATCATCTTCTCATTTCTTGTTCCACTGGCTCGTTTCTGGTTCTTGTCATCAGTTCCACGTTAGTGATCTTGTCATACTACTTCAATCCTTCTATTCTATAATCCATTTATGAAAGCCTGTAGCCCTTTGGTTGCTGTTTTTGTTGTTCTTCATTTTTCAGAACAATACAATAGGACTGACTTGATATTTGAATTTAGAATTCTGATTTTTGTTTTGGTGTTAAGGCAGCAACATCTGTTGGTGAAATGATTTCCTTGATCGAAGTGGTCATGACTGGAAAATACAATATTAAATTTATATAGTTTTCTCCTTGCCCCAATCAAATAAACTTTTAATTCATTTGTAAGCAACATTGTAAACAAAGTGAAAGCTATGTAAATGAACTTCTGCACAAACAAGAGTATCTGTATCATTTATTTTTCAACCAATACATAATGTATATGTGTGAGTGAATGAGAGATTGTAAGAATCAGCATGTGTTGTGTTAGAGAGCTAGTTGATCAGTGAGAAAAAGTGAGTGAGTGATTACCTCAGATCTGTGCTCAGTGAAATATGATGTATTTTATTGTCATCTGACATTTCATCTTTGACAGCTTAAAGACCTATGTTGCTGTTGCTTTGTAAGGTTGAATTAACTAAATTAAATTTGTTGTATGCTCTGATAGACGTATGCTGCCGAGGGCAGGTTTACATTTACATCCCATGCTGCTGGTGAGCATGTCATATGTCTCAACTCTAATTCCTCGGCCTGGTTCAATGCTGGACAGTTGGTAAGTGGCACATTATCCTTGGTCTAGTCCAGCCTTTCCCAAACTGTTCTGCAGAACACTAGCAATCCGCAAGCTATTGAAAGGTGCTCCGTGAAGAAAAAATTTAGAACCGGTTGCAAAAAACTTATTTTCAAACATTATTTTTAAATCGGATGTGAAATACATTTGCAATTACAGCTAAACCAGCTTGCTTATCAGCTCATGATTCTGAGAATTTGATGGATTTGATTTCAGACTGAGGAATAAAACAAAGGATCTTTGGAGCAGTTTTTTGCAAGAATGCTCCAGCTTTGCAAAATGATTAATTCTAGTGCTTCTTCCATTTGCCACTATATGCCTGTGAAACACAATTTTCTATTATACAGCTATGAAGACAATATATAGGAACAGACTTGATGCTGCCCTAGACATAAGAATTCAACTTTAAAATATTGTACCAAATATTAAGCAAATATATGATGGTAAAAAACAAAAGCAGTCTTCTCATTGATGGAAAATGTACAATTACTTGTGCATGTTCTTTTCTTAAAATTAGTAATTAAAAATTAACATGATTAAACTACTGATGGTTCTAATTATTATAATTTTAGCTGTATTAATTACTATCTTTATTTACACAGCTTAAACTTAATTTTAATTAATTGTAAAATATAATATAATTGAAAGCTGATAGCTTCCTGCTCCAGTATTCCCAGCTGTAAATGAGTACCTGACTCTGCTTTTTCTGTTAGGGAAGGCAAAGGTGGTGAAGAAGGGAAACAGTCATCCACTTCATAAAAAGCTGGACCTAGTATGGTCAAATCTCTGACACTTCATTCCCCTACAGCAGTTTCTTCTGTGGAACAACTGTTACGTGTTTTTTTTTAGTCATTGTGCAAATTATTGTAGAGAAGCAGTAGAATTTTATTATGTTGTTGTTTAACTAGGGCTGCTGAGCTTCTTGCTCTTTTAGCAGCCAATACCAAGTTGAAGACTCCTTGGTATTATCTACACTGTAGATCTAGGCTTTTTCTGTGGCTTTTCTGACATTTAGAAACGTGTTAAGTTGAAGTCATGAGCTCCAGCTGGCTTGCATTTAAAGGATCGTCACATCTGGTCCCAAGCTAGGAGGAAGAAGTGCATGGCAAACTGTGCGCTCCCCGCCATCCAAGGGGGCTCTCCAACTATGCAGAGCCAAAACACAGTGCTCTGGTTCTGGGCTGTCCCAATGTCACATCCTGCACAGAGCCACCTCTTATCTTTCCCTTCCTATCATTGGGTCTACAGTGAGATCCTTCTGCATGCAGTCAACCAAGTGAAAGCCAAAGAATTATGCCTGGGGCTCAAGTGACTTCTCCAAGCTTAGTGTGCTATGCTGGGTTTTCAAGAAGTTTCACCACAGGGGGAATGTGGATGATTTCAAGAGTCAATGAGGATGTAATTAGCCTCACAGACATAGGTTCACTTCCACGTACGTATATTGTAGCATTGTGCATAGATGGTGGTCATATAAGGATGACTCCAGATATGCCTCCATGCATACAATTTTATTATGTATGATGAATTAATGACAAGAGTAATGAACTTTTAATTTCAAAATTAGGTATGGAGTGCAATCATCATATACAATTATATCTATTTCAAATAGCAGCATGAAGCATAGCTCTTAGTATACGAGATCAAAAACCACGTTTTTACGAGCTAATTTCATAGAGTACATGTATAGACGTGACTACCTTTACAGATTTTGCATTAAATAATTTATTTATAAAGATAATATAAAGTGTTATATATCAAGATGTGAAGAAATGAAACCCCTATATCATGCACTTAACTAAATTGTTCAGTGGTTTTAAACATGCATTCACCATATAAATTTTCGCTATTGACACGGAAACCGTCTAAACCATCTCGACCTTTTAGAAAGGCCGGCCGTAAAACGGGGATTGATCGTTGGCCTTTCTAAAAGGCCACACGTATACTAAGAGTTAAGCTGTAAACATATCTACAAGTTAGTTGTTTAGATGCCCCATGTAATTCCTAGGGCTCTCAGAAAAGGCCCACAGGAATGGGACTACTGTTCCTTAAGCATGTCTTAAGAGACAACTAATATGAGGTTGTGCATGAGGCAGACATCATCATCACGTGGAGACAAATTTCTACATAAATTACCACTACAAGAGCACATGAATGCTTTAGTACAGGCTTCTTACTAGAGGACCAGCTACAGTGGTGGCTCCATGCTCTCTATAAGGAGCAAATAGGCAAAAGTGGAAGTTTTGTAGCAGACGTCCCCAAGTAGAAATTGGAGGTGAGCAACAGTTGGCAGTGCTGTACTCAGCCAGGAACAAAAAGTATTGATGATGAGTTTAGACTGTAATTTTGCTCTGTGCTAATCCATCCCCAGAGAGTTCACCTGGACATCAGCAAGGGAGATAATGCAGTGGACTACAAGCAGATACAGGCCAATGAAAAGCTGACAGAATTACAGCTCAGAATTCGACAGTTGCTTGATCAGGTTGAGCAGATTAGCAAAGAACAAAACTACCAGCGGGTGTGTACTGCAGTGTTATCATTTTTATTTTAGATGTTTTTATTGTTTTTAGTCTTCTGTATCTGTATGTTTCCAATATCTTGCATCATCTTCAGTCTGAATAAAACCACAGATTGGTGAGGAATAGTGAGGAATTGTAGAAGGCAAAGGCACAAACAATGTCATATATGCTATAAGAACATTGATAAAAAACGCTTTGGAAGTAAAAACATATGTGTATTTGTGCCTTGTAGGCTACACTAAGGCATGTGACAGAGCGAAACGTGAGGAAATTATCAGAATTTTAGAAAGCATAAATATCAGTGACAAAGACCTGAAGAAGATAAAGAGCATGTATTGGCAACATTCAGCAGCTGTGAGAATTAGCAACTAGATAGGAGTTTCAGCATATAAAAGGGTGATTGGCATAGATATGTGCTCTGACCTGCTCTGTCAGTTGAGATCCATTGAGGACATGCCAGGAATCTTGGTGGATATAATACATACAGCTTGAGATACACTGGTCATACATTCTTGTTTGGTCCACTGTTGCCCTGAAGCATTGTGAGGAGCTGAAGTTTGTACTCTTGAGCCAGTGTGTAGCATTGGCTGCTGTGAGTGCATGTTAGATTTCTGTGTTGTTGTCCATCCATATACTTCTTGGTCTTCCCCGTGCCCTGAAACAGATCTTCTACTGTTGTAGGCATGCAGTAGTCATTTATCAGGCTGCATTCTCATGAGATGTCTGGATGCAGGATGTAGGTCCTAACATTTTTTTTGTTATCATTTCTGATTCTGTTTCTCCTGGTAACATTAATGTCTTCTCTTAAGCATTTCCTCTAACAGGATTTGATTTTCCTCTCCTGTGCTTTGTACAGGGACCATGTTTGACACTGATAGCAAAGAGTTGGTGAGAATATACAATTTATCAGCTGTTGTTTAGTTTCCATACTGATATTATGATTTTTGAGTAGTGATGACATCTTCTTTCAATTTCTCTGTAAAGTCTTCCATTTTCTTAAAAATTGCTTCCCAGGTATGTGAACTCTGAAACCTGTGTTAAGCCAGATGTTGTTGACATGTATGTTAACTGGGCCTGGTGATCTGCTAATCTTCATTGTTTCTGTCTTGGATATGTTAATCTTTATGTTGTATTTTTCACAGGTTGAATTTAGTGCATTTCTATGATTTTTTAGTTTGATTTTCATTTTCACACATTAAACTTTAGTTGTCTGCAAGAAATAACTCATTCACTTGGTTGTATTCTCCACCTTCTGGGTTTATTTTATCTTCTGGGTTTATTTTATCTTCTGGGTTTATTTTATCTTCTGGGTTTATTTTATCTTCTGGGTTTATTTTATCTTCTGGGTTTATTTTATCTTCTGGGTTTATTTTATCTTCTGGGTTTGCTTCTGATATTTTGATCATAAAAAAAATGATACAGTCTTAAGTAAAAAATGAAAAATAAGAGTGACAGGAAATGGTTTATACGTTAGTAGCAGACAGTAAAAATAAAAGCCTTTGCCTGAATAGCAAAAATACTGAAGGAAAAGGACTTCTGATGAATGCACCATCAAAGTAAATTGAACATGTTTTTAAACAGATCAGTTGATTCAATTCCTGGGTAATGACATTAGATGGAGGAAGCATGAATTTGTAAGTGTACACTCATTAACTCATTTATATGAAGAATGCAATCACTGACTAAGCCTGTCTTAAGAGGTGACATAAGGTGAGGTTTATCATGTAAAATATTGTGACAGAAGCCACAGCTTTATGAAATAATGAAGTGTATTATCACAGGTTTTGTGTATAAAGTCTGGTAGCAACTGTGGTCCTCTCTCAAGTTGTAAAAAAAAAAAGGGGGGGATAATTCAGTCCTTTCGTACAGTTAACTCACTTGCATAATTTGGTTATGTGCAATAATTTGTGTAGTGTAATCGATGTAACAGTGTTTGCTCATTATCATTTTGTGTAATAATTATACTACTACTTCATCTACTATCTTGTCCACCCATGCCCTCAACCAACCAACGATTTCTCCATATCTTTTCCTTTGTACAATTGTGGTATTTGAAAGCATCATGTTTATATTACTTTTGCAGTACCGAGAAGAAAGGTTCCGACTGACTAGTGAAAGCACGAACCAGCGTGTGTTGTGGTGGGCTATAGCCCAGACAGTTATTCTACTAGTAACAGGTTTCTGGCAGATGCAGCATCTAAAGAGCTTCTTTGAGGCCAAGAAGCTAGTGTAAAAGAGGTGATCTGTTTAGGTTAATTCTGATTTTTTTTGGGCGAAAGATGTACACATTATCCCACGCTGTATGGTGTTTAGTTTTGTGTGTGAATGTAACGGTAAACATTTTTAAGAGTGTTAGTAATCATTGTTGAAGAAAACTGTCTTTAAAGCTATTTTTCTCTTTAACATTCTGTATTAACTCTTTGATTCCATAATTATTTTCCACCCTGTGCCACAATTATTTTTTGAAGAATTCTAAACGGTGAAGTGTACTGACGTTTAGTGTAAATTTTATGTTAATCTTTTTCTGTAAGCATGTACTTATTATATACCAAACTGTAGGGAAATGGATAGAGAATTGTAATATATAATGTCTTTGGTAGTATTAACACAAGTATGTTCCGTATACTTAAAACATTTTGCATGTAAAATTGAAAAACACTAAAAAGTTAACTGTAGAATACGATCTTACCAAAGACAAATTACTGTTGTAGACAATAAAACTTTCTTTTTAGTCTTCAAACGTCAAGTTAATCCATATACAAAGTTAAAAAAAACATGTTTATAGCCACAATTAGTACATTTAGTGTTATTCACACCAGTTTTTCTGTGGTCCTTTGTAAGAAAATAATAAATTATGCAATCGTGCATTACGTAATTTTCAAACAAATACAGAAGAATAACGACATATAAAAACTTTTTTACTCTTGTTTAATGTTTTAATAGTATCCCTAGCTTCATCTTCTACCAAGAACTAGTGATTAGATGTTACGATAGGTCTAGTTTTGTTGCTTTTTGATCGGCCAGAATATGACTACGCCCACTCATCAAGTAAATCTAGTGTGTCTAGCTTTTCTGCACAGATTTTGACAACAAACTGTGACTACCAAACAATCATCATCAATGTCAGCAATGTTTCAAAGTAGTTTGACACAATTATCCGCTTAGGAGACTTAGAAAATGTAAATATAAAGCGTGACATATTTCTCTAGCAATAACAACGAAAAATGTAAACACGTGAATCTTCACAAAAATTGTGATAATAACATCAAAACACACACATGTGCTGATTAACTACAGTCAAATTAGTTGTTTAAATAGTAGCAGAAGTCATTCTGCGAGTTTTAATATATGAACTGCATTAAACGGACGATTTTTAGGGTTTATTCGTGATAAACTAAAAACCACGCTCTGAGCGTTGCTCTGGCACGGCGCGTTGAATTTTGCAATGCTCAGAGCGTTGGTCTGGAGTCAAAGAGTTAATATTGTAGGCTGTATATGTTTTTTTTTTTCAAATGTAATGGACGTGATGTTTCCACATAAATGAGGCTTATCTCAGTTTGTTTTAGAGAAAATACCAAAACTATACCTGGTGAGAAGATGTGAGTTTTGAGATTTTAGTAATTAACAAAATTGTCAGCTTCTCTGCAATCAAGTGGTGTATGTCACAAGTATTACAGATGATTTTAAAGTGGTGGCTTGATTTCATTGAATTATACTGCCTTTTTTCAGATCTTAATATTTGAAACATAGTTTGTAAAATGCATTTAAAATTTCACACATTTCACCCCATTATCAAATGTTAAAAAGTGTTGACTGATTCAGAGGTCTTAGAACAACTTATCTTGTGACACTGTTGAAGTGAAAGAATGCATCTTTTCTCATGATCTCAGAATACCAACATATGCCTGTGGCATGAATCACTTATACATTTTGAACTTGTACTATTGTTACTTAGATTTTGAAATGATCAGTTTTGCTACAACTTACTACAAGAGAAAAAAAGTAGTAAGTGTGTAAGAAGTTGTAAATGTTTGACCATCTGCCTGCGGTACATGAAACTGCTAGTAGAGAGTGTGAGTTTATTTGTTTGCTACAGTTATGATCTGAAAGTTGACACATTTATGACCTGACTGTTGGTTCAGTTAACTACTATTGGCAAAGTTATGATCTGATTTTCTTTTATTTAATTAAACGTATTTGGTGTAGGGGACATAACCACATTTTGTACCTCATTGTTATATTTGATGTGCGTTGCTTTCTGCAGCATCAACCTAGTATCAGCCATTGAACATTTACTTTGGATTTGATCATGAGAGTCTGCATTCAAGAAAAAACGTGAAATTTTGCATTGAAGACATTTTGGAGAGTGAAGACATAAAATACTGTTGATCCTTAATGGATAGATTAGTACTTTGACCCACCATCCTGTTCTCTGAACTCTCCATCCTAATACTCATGTACACAGGTGTTAATTGTAGGCACCAGAAGTATAGAAAGGGGAGAACATTGTTTTAAATACTGCATACACTATACTAGCACACTGAAGTACAGTGAAATCTTAATAACCTAAATGAATTGGCACTTTTTAAAAATTAATGCTGTTGGCAGAAAGCGTCTATTTTTAATTCTTGCATACATTCAGTCAGTTCATCCGTGTGCTTGGTGTTAAGTGTTTATAGAGTGTTATCTTGATGTACTATAGTTACATCATATTTTTCATTTTCTAAAAGGAAGCAGAAATTTTAAAAATTTAAATCACAGAGATTTTAAACAGACTTTAAAATGGAGAAAGGGGGCTTCATTGGCCAGATTTTACGCTGTTGGAAAGTCGACCATAACAGATAATTAAAAGCAGCAAGGAAAAATTTTAGGTTGACATCGAAACTTAATTCATATGATGGTGTGAAATAAAGAAAAATAATGAGGACAGCTAAATGACTCATTCCCAGAAGATGCCATTTGTTTGTGGTTTGCACAGAGACAAAGTTTGGGAGAACACATGACTGGGTTCTCCATATCTGATTGTAGCTTTTGCAAAAAAGCTGAGGACAATTGCTACATGTTTGCTGATGCATAGGAATCTATTGGTGCACACATTTAAAAAATGCTTGGGGAAAAAACTGTGGTCTGTTGCAGAAGAAACCAAAGGAGATGAGCCGAATCGAACTAGAAGAGATGAGGGAGATATACTGAGTGAGATGACAAACGTGTGTCAGTGTCAGTCAGGCCCAGGGTGTGGCTGGAAAATGATACTGATGTTACATGGTTGCCTGTTTTAAATGAATGAAATTGTGTACACTTATAGAAACTGTGGGTTGAAAATGATGGCGATGAAGAAGGTGACTTCAGTACTGGGCCTCTGCATGCTAAGGCATTCACCATGTTAGAGACTGCTATGGCTTGGTGTAAACAACAAATTAAATGTCATCCCAACTCGAACTACTCTTGCTGAAAAGAGTGACAGATCTGGCTGCAAAAAAATGAAGTTCGAAAATGGTGCAGTAAAAATTTTTTGATTACTTTACTTATAGACCCATACATATTATTTTACAACATATTTCCTATGTTGACATAATGAGTTTGATTTTCATGTAATTTTATTGACTTTATTTGGTTAAATTGTGTACATGTGTATTATTGTGGTTGAAAGTTCCATTCGTTCTGTTACCTGTAAATAAAAAATTGTAAGTGTAACAATTTTTTTAAGTCTGCGGGAACAGTTCGAAAATCTGAATAAATTGGAAATCCAGATTACCTCCAGTCCCAGTAAGTCCAGTTGTTGAGGTTCTGCTGTACTGTTATATGTGTCAAGCGAATTTATAATGTCACAGTGTTAAAATATATAACTTTTTAAAAATCTCTTCTATGCAGTTTCCTTTGTATTCAGTTTTATTAAATGTTTTCCCTTCCTTTTTGGCTGCTACTTTTAATAGGATTATGATGGTTGGTTTTTGGGGGAGGGGCATAAGAACAACATATTGAGGCTAACCTTAGAGCCATGAACTTGACATTTGTGCTTATAGCAACATAAATGCATGTAGCGAATGATGCAGCTTGATTTCTGTTTGTACTTGATCTTCATTTTTATTTTTTTTATTTCATGTGAAGTATTTTATTTGCTTCCCTTTATTTTTGAATTGTTGGCTGTTTTATTTAAAGCAGACATTTAAAACAGAAAGGACAAATGAATGCAGAATAGTTGTTGTTTTTTTTTAAATCTGTGTACTGAGATAAAATAGTTGATCAAGTGGCAGAGTGCTTAGAGCGATTGCTTCTTGAGGTACAGCTAGCAGGATCAGAACCTGTCCAGGTGTAAATGAGTACCTGGCCCTGCTCTTGACTTAGGGAAGGCAGAGGCAGCAAAAAAGAGAACCAGTCACTCCTTCCTGTACAAGCTGAGACCTGTTTACTGGAATCTGTAACATGGTCTTAGAGTACTACCTCACCTCACCTGCAGCGGTAGCTTTTGTGGAACTCTTTACCTTACTGAGGTAAAATATACCAGGGCACTCACAACATTTTGTGGTTTAAATACAAGGAAATTAAGAAAAATAGTCCAGCATGAACAAGAACACCTCACTGAATCTTGCCACAATGCAATTTAAGAGCGGGTTGGCATAAGGTACATCCTGATCTTCCAGTAGATCACAGGAGATCTGGATGACAAGAAGAGAAGGAATTTTAGATGTAGAGAAATTTTTGGCATAGCCTTATCCTGTCGACATTTACAAGTTCTGTTCCCTAGGATTATAGTAATTTTTCCATGTTCCCAGTCAAAACTCACAAGCTAGCTTACAAAAATTTACTTTAATTGTGAACTGCACACAATCTTTTCTTTGAAGTCAAGATAACATCCAGTAAAATATTTAGTTTGAATTTTCCACCTCTTAAAATGACATGTAGGCAGCACTTAAGCCAAATGCTCTGAAACTTGGAAACAGATATGATTTTATCATGGTAGATCTTGAGAGGGCACAGTGTTTCTAAAGTTGAACCTCATAACTCCACCATTGGCTGCTGCAGCTTTAGAAAGCATTATTGCTGAAAATAGATTCCTGTTGTTTCATGTGCAGCAACTTGTATTTGCAAATTTGAGATCACAGTTCGTGCTGAAGTTGTGCATTTTACTGAGGGTTCAGCATGATGCATATTTTGATGTTATATTGATTATTTATTGATTGTGCCTTTACATTAATTGTTAAAAGTGAAGCACAGAGTATATCATATTTAGATTCACCAACTTCATGAATAACATTGCAGTTTCATTCATCACTAAGTAGTGTTCATAGCAGCAGCCCATTTCATGCTGAAACATAGGTCCTTGGGATTTTGGTTGTGTGAACTAGTAGTGAATTGGCTGTTGTTGTTTAACTAGGGCAGCCAATGCCACACTGAAAAATTTGCATGTAATGCATATCTTTTGGATTGTCCCGTGGGAGTGTTTGTGATTGTTCAGGAGCTCAGTAATAGCATTAGGCATTCTGTCATGAGTCCTGGGCACGGAAGCTGTGTATGTTGAACTGTTTTGTATAGCTGCAGCTAGGAGACATGTTTGATGGCGTTTAATTTGTTTTAAGTGCTTGTTATGTCAGATGCATTCTGTTATTCATTGGAAAGTTGTGCTGTGCTCCATGCGTCATACGTTGTTGATGTTAATTATTTGGTATCAGGATTTTCATTCCATATCTTTATGTCAAAATGAAGCTAATGTTTTTGTTGAAATAAACCTATAAATATAATTATTAAACAGATGCTTAAAACCAAACAGTAATATGAACATGAAATGAAGGGTAAATTCACTCGGATATACAAAGCATCCCACTAAGATGTAGAAATATTTTATTTAAAATAATGCATTATAGGATAGCAGTATTAATCAGTACCTTGATTCGCTTCCTTAAGGTCACAGACGTTGAAAATGCCCACCAATATATTATTGATAATCAGGTTCAGCAAAGAGAACTGCATTTTGTAATGCAAAGTTGGTCACGTGATAAGTGTGCAGTGTGTTTTAAAATACTATGCAGGTTTTCTGCAATGAAGAGTGCACTTAGTTCCAGAAACATCGTATGCTGTGTTATATTCCTTGACACCGTGCAGTGAACAAATGGGCTATGATACTTGAATCAGTTTAACAAATAAACAATATACTCTAGAAAGATGGTGTTTTTATACCATGTTTCTAGCGCAGAGTATTCCAATTGCAGTCCCACGGGCCAAATGTGGCCCGCGTAAAATGGTTTTGTGGCCCACTCATATGAAAAATATTACTTTAATTATCTTCTTCTTCTTTGATCCATAGCCGTCTAAGCAGTCGGTGACCATCACGCCTGGTGGCGTCTTGTAGGGCAGCAACAAATTGATTCTACTTTGTTTGGTCGGCGGCCAAACTTCGTATATATAGTGCCCCAACTCTGGTTCATTACTTTTCATCTCGGCTTCCACAGTTCTGCGCCAGGTTGTCTTTGGTCGTCCTCTCTTTCGCTGTCTTTCGGTGGTCCATAGCATAGCTGTTCTTGTGATGGCATCAGGGTCCCTTCTGAGGACGTGGCCAACCCAACTCCAGCGTCTGCCAGCTATGATGGTGTGCATGTCCTCCTGGTTACTCCAAATAAGTAGTTCTTGGTTGCTGATGGTAGTTGGCCAAAAGATTCAGAGAATTTTCCTTAGGCAGATTGTGTGGAAGGAAGACAGTTTCGACATTTCCTTCTCTGTTACTCTTCAGCACTCCGCACCATAGAGAAGCACAGAAAGTACACAGCTCTCATACAGTCTTAATTTGGTGTTTGTGCTGTACTGGGAACTTTAATTATATGGTATAATTAATATTTTTAAGATTAGACTCAAAATGTCTGGTGCTAAGCAATATTTTACTGCCTGCAGTCAGCATCCGAAAGCGTTCCATTGACATTGATATAGAGACTCTGGTAACAGAAAATCCACACCCCCCAAACTTCCCATTACGAGGTAGGAATAAAGTAAAATTATTTCAATAGAAATTCAGTGCTGATTGTAATTTTTATTGTATGTTATTTTTAATTTTATAATCTTCGATTTGCATCCATTTTTCACTCAGCTTTTATTTTAGATAATTTTTTATCATGAATGGCCCGCGAACTTTAAATTTTTGGTTTATGTGGCCCTCGAGGTAGAATTTTGTTGTGTTGTTTGTTTGTTCGGTTTTTGCCTTCTTCTGGCGAGGTGCGTTCCTTTCAACATATTTGGTTATATCAGAGCGCATTTACCATCCAACAAAAATGTCAACTCTGTTGACTGCTAACCCAATCAGCGTTGATAGATACTAAGTACTGAAAAGGACCAACATTATCTATCTGCTAGCATAAAGCCCTAAAAAATACTTGCCAGCTACATGTACACCAATGCCCGAGCTAGTGAGTATGTAATTGAAACCAGTCTCTCAACATTCTCTGCCAAAAGACAACATCTGTTATCTGAAAACATGTTGTTGGCAGTGCTGAACAGAAATTTACTATTCGTATTTGATGGCAGCATACTATTCGACCGAATACGAATATTTCATTGAATGCACTATTCGGCACAATCGAATACGATTCGAATATTCGGTACAGCCCTAACACAACCTCCTTTATGGTTTACACATGGTGCTTTCTAGATCTTAACCACAAGTATTGATCTCAACCATAACAAATAATGCTTTACTGATTGATATGTTTTAATAGAACGTCCTATTGGCAGAATGGTTAGAGCGCTGGCCCCCTCATAACAAAATTAACAGGTTTCAGGTTTAAAACCTGGTAGTATC
Source organism: Oreohelix idahoensis (assembly GCA_024509875.1). Taxonomy (NCBI): domain Eukaryota; kingdom Metazoa; phylum Mollusca; class Gastropoda; order Stylommatophora; family Oreohelicidae; genus Oreohelix; species Oreohelix idahoensis. The sequence goes on from JAMPIV010013258.1 coordinate 275,760, forward strand.
ATGCTTCAGTGTACCCAGCTGTAAATATGTACTGGAATCTGTTCTTCAGTTAGGGAAGGCACAGGTAGCAAGGAAGGGAACTAAAGCTGGGCCTTTTATAGTAAAGTCCCTGACACTTCAATCCCGTAAAACAGTATTTACTTAAGACTACTTTTACCTTTATCTTCTATGTTTTATGTGATAACTTTATGTGAGCTACTTTCCTCGTGATAACGTTATTTCTAGACTACTTTCTACATGATAACATTAACTCTGAGCTGCTCATCTGTACCCACAACATTTCTGAACTACTTCCTGTGATAATATTATCTTTGGATTATTTTCTTTGTACTAATATTATCATTGAGCTACCTTTTATCTAGTCCTCAATTCGCGAGTTAAAGGTAAAGGATCTCGTTACATGCCCATTACGATTGGCGAAGTGGTTAGTGCATTTTCCTCTCGTGGAATAATTACCAGTTTCTGGGATCGAAACCTAGTAGAGCCATGTTCCAATCTACCCAGTTGTAAATGGGTACCTGACTCTGCTCATGAGTTACGGAAATTGAAGGCAGCTAGGACGGGAACTGGTCACCCCACCTCATTATTATAGAAAAGTTGGACCTAGTTTGATGAAGTCTCGAACACTTCACTCCCCTACAGCAGTATCTGATTGGGACTACCTTTACCTTTTTCTTTAACCTTTTATCTGATAATATTATCTAATCTACCTTCTGTGTGATAACATTATCTGATCTACCTTCTGTGTGTTAACATTATCTGATCTACCTTCTGTGTGTTAACATTATCTGATCTACCTTCTGTGTGTTAACATTATCTGATCTACCTTCTGTGTGTTAACATTATCTGATCTACCTTCTGTGTGTTAACATTATCTAATCTACCTTCTGTGTGTTAACATTATCTAATCTACCTTCTGTGTGTTAACATTATCTAATCTACCTTCTGTGTGTTAACATTATCTAATCTACCTTCTGTGTGTTAACATTATCTAATCTACCTTCTGTGTGATAACATTATCTGATCTACCTTCTGTGTGATAACATTATCTAATCTACCTTCTGTGTGATAACATTATCTGATCTACCTTCTGTGTGATAACATTATCTGATCTACCTTCTGTGTGATAACATTATCTGATCTACCTTCTGTGTGATAACATTATCTGATCTACCTTCTGTGTGATAACATTATCTGATCTACCTTCTGTGTGATAACATTATCTGAGTTTCCTTCTGTGTGATAACATTATCTGATCTACCTTCTGTGTGATAACATTATCTGATCTACCTTCTGTGTGATAACATTATCTAATCTACCTTCTGTGTGATAACATTATCTGATCTACCTTCTGTGTGATAACATTATCTGAGTTTCCTTCTGTGTGATAACATTATCTGATCTACCTTCTGTGTGATAACATTATCTGATCTACCTTCTGTGTGATAACATTATCTGATCTACCTTCTGTGTGATAACATTATCTGATCTACCTTCTGTGTGATAACATTATCTGAGTTTCCTTCTGTGTGATAACATTATCTGATCTACCTTCTGTGTGATAACATTATCTGATCTACCTTCTGTGTGATAACATTATCTGATCTACCTTCTGTGTGATAACATTATCTGAGTTTCCTTCTGTGTGATAACATTATCTGAGTTTCCTTCTGTGTGATAACATTATCTGAGTTTCCTTCTGTGTGATAACATTATCTGATCTACCTTCTGTGTGATAACATTATCTGATCTACCTTCTGTGTGATAACATTATCTGATCTACCTTCTGTGTGATAACATTATCTGATCTACCTTCTGTGTGATAACATTATCTGAGTTTCCTTCTGTGTGATAACATTATCTGAGTTACCTTCTGTGTGATAACATTATCTGAGTTTCCTTCTGTGTGATAACATTATCTGAGTTACCTTCTGTGTGATAACATTATCTGAGTTTCCTTCTGTGTGATAACATTATCTGAGTTTCCTTCTGTGTGATAACATTATCTGAGTTTCCTTCTGTGTGTTAACATTATCTGAGTTTCCTTCTGTGTGATAACATTATCTGAGTTTCCTTCTGTGTGATAACATTATCTGATCTACCTTCTGTGTGATAACATTATCTGATCTACCTTCTGTGTGATAACATTATCTGAGTTTCCTTCTGTGTGATAACATTATCTGAGTTACCTTCTGTGTGATAACATTATCTGATCTACCTTCTGTGTGATAACATTATCTGATCTACCTTCTGTGTGATAACATTATCTGAGTTTCCTTCTGTGTGATAACATTATCTGATCTACCTTCTGTGTGATAACATTATCTGAGTTTCCTTCTGTGTGATAACATTATCTGAGTTACCTTCTGTGTGATAACATTATCTGAGTTTCCTTCTGTGTGATAACATTATCTAATCTACCTTCTGTGTGATAACATTATCTGATCTACCTTCTGTGTGATAACATTATCTGATCTACCTTCTGTGTGATAACATTATCTGAGTTTCCTTCTGTGTGATAACATTATCTGAGTTACCTTCTGTGTGATAACATTATCTAATCTACCTTCTGTGTGATAACATTATCTGAGTTTCCTTCTGTGTGATAACATTATCTGAGTTTCCTTCTGTGTGATAACATTATCTAATCTACCTTCTGTGTGATAACATTATCTAATCTACCTTCTGTGTGATAACATTATCTGAGTTTCCTTCTGTGTGATAACATTATCTGAGTTACCTTCTGTGTGATAACATTATCTGAGTTTCCTTCTGTGTGATAACATTATCTGAGTTACCTTCTGTGTGATAACATTATCTGAGTTACCTTCTGTGTGATAACATTATCTGAGTTTCCTTCTGTGTGATAACATTATCTGATCTACCTTCTGTGTGATAACATTATCTGAGTTTCCTTCTGTGTGATAACATTATCTGAGTTACCTTCTGTGTGATAACATTATCTGAGTTTCCTTCTGTGTGATAACATTATCTGATCTATCTGATAACATTATCTGAGTTACCTTCTGTGTGATAACATTATCTGAGTTTCCTTCTGTGTGATAACATTATCTAATCTACCTTCTGTGTGATAACATTATCTGATCTACCTTCTGTGTGATAACATTATCTGATCTACCTTCTGTGTGATAACATTATCTGAGTTTCCTTCTGTGTGATAACATTATCTACCTTCTGTGTGATAACATTATCTGAGTTTCCTTCTGTGTGATAACATTATCTGAGTTACCTTCTGTGTGATAACATTATAACATTATCTGATCTACCTTCTGTGTGATAACATTATCTGAGTTACCTTCTGTGTGATAACATTATCTGAGTTTCCTTCTGTGTGATAACATTATCTGAGTTTCCTTCTGTGTGATAACATTATCTGAGTTTCCTTCTGTGTGATAACATTATCTGATCTACCTTCTGTGTGATAACATTATCTGAGTTTCCTTCTGTGTGATAACATTATCTGAGTTTCCTTCTGTGTGATAACATTATCTGATCTACCTTCTGTGTGATAACATTATCTGATCTACCTTCTGTGTGATAACATTATCTGAGTTTCCTTCTGTGTGTTCCTTCTGTGTGATAACATTATCTGAGTTTCCTTCTGTGTGATAACATTATCTGAGTTTCCTTCTGTGTGATAACATTATCTGAGTTTCCTTCTGTGTGATAACATTATCTGATCTACCTTCTGTGTGATAACATTATCTGAGTTTCCTTCTGTGTGATAACATTATCTGAGTTTCCTTCTGTGTGATAACATTATCTGAGTTTCCTTCTGTGTGATAACATTATCTGAGTTTCCTTCTGTGTGATAACATTATCTGAGTTTCCTTCTGTGTGATAACATTATCTGATCTACCTTCTGTGTGATAACATTATCTGATCTACCTTCTGTGTGATAACATTATCTGAGTTTCCTTCTGTGTGATAACATTATCTGAGTTTCCTTCTGTGTGATAACATTATCTGATCTACCTTCTGTGTGATAACATTATCTGAGTTTCCTTCTGTGTGATAACATTATCTGATCTACCTTCTGTGTGATAACATTATCTGATCTACCTTCTGTGTGATAACATTATCTGATCTACCTTCTGTGTGATAACATTATCTGAGTTTCCTTCTGTGTGATAACATTATCTGAGTTTCCTTCTGTGTGATAACATTATCTGAGTTTCCTTCTGTGTGATAACATTATCTGAGTTACCTTCTGTGTGATAACATTATCTGAGTTTCCTTCTGTGTGATAACATTATCTGAGTTTCCTTCTGTGTGATAACATTATCTGAGTTTCCTTCTGTGTGATAACATTATCTGATCTACCTTCTGTGTGATAACATTATCTGAGTTTCCTTCTGTGTGATAACATTAACATTATCTGAGTTTCCTTCTGTGTGATAACATTATCTGATCTATCTGTGTGAGACATTATCCTTCTGTGTGATAACATTATCTGATCTACCTTCTGTGTGATAACATTATCTGATAACATTATCTTCTACCTTCTAACATTATCTGATCTACCTTCTGTGTGTTAACATTATCTGAGTTTCCTTCTGTGTGATAACATTATCTGAGTTTCCTTCTGTGTGATAACATTATCTGAGTTACCTTCTGTGTGATAACATTATCTGAGTTTCCTTCTGTGTGATAACATTATCTGAGTTACCTTCTGTGTGATAACATTATCTGAGTTTCCTTCTGTGTGATAACATTATCTGATCTACCTTCTGTGTGATAACATTATCTGAGTTTCCTTCTGTGTGATAACATTATCTGATCTACCTTCTGTGTGATAACATTATCTGAGTTTCCTTCTGTGTGATAACATTATCTGAGTTACCTTCTGTGTGATAACATTATCTGAGTTTCCTTCTGTGTGATAACATTATCTGATCTACCTTCTGTGTGATAACATTATCTGAGTTTCCTTCTGTGTGATAACATTATCTGAGTTACCTTCTGTGTGATAACATTATCTGAGTTTCCTTCTGTGTGATAACATTATCTGAGTTACCTTCTGTGTGATAACATTATCTGAGTTTCCTTCTGTGTGATAACATTATCTGAGTTTCCTTCTGTGTGATAACATTATCTGAGTTTCCTTCTGTGTGATAACATTATCTGATCTACCTTCTGTGTGATAACATTATCTGAGTTTCCTTCTGTGTGATAACATTATCTGAGTTTCCTTCTGTGTGATAACATTATCTGAGTTTCCTTCTGTGTGATAACATTATCTGAGTTACCTTCTGTGTGATAACATTATCTGAGTTACCTTCTGTGTGATAACATTATCTGAGTTTCCTTCTGTGTGATAACCTTATCTTATCTTCCTTCTGTGTGATAACATTATCTAATTTTCCTTCGGTGTGACAACATTAATCTGAGTTTCCTTCTGTGTGATAACATTATCTGAGTTTCCTTCCTTCTGTTCTACCTTCTGTGTGATAACATTACTGAGTTTCCTTCTGTGTGATAATCTGAGTTACCTTCTGTGTGATAACATTATCTGAGTTTACCTTCTGTGTGATAACATTATCTGAGTTTCCTTCTGTGTGATAACATTAACATTATCTGAGATAACATTATCTGAGTTTCCTTCTGTGTGATAACATTATCTGAGTTTCCTACTGTGTGATAACATTATCTGAGTTTCCTTCTGTGTGATAACATTATCTGAGTTTCCTACTGTGTGATAACATTATCTGAGTTTCCTACTGTGTGATAACATTATCTGAGTTTCCTACTGTGTGATAACATTATCTGAGTTTCCTTCTGTGTGATAACATTATCTGAGTTTCCTTCTGTGTGATAACATTATCTGAGTTTCCTTCTGTGTGATAACATTATCTGAGTTTCCTACTGTGTGATAACATTATCTGAGTTTCCTTCTGTGTGATAACATTATCTGAGTTTCCTTCTGTGTGATAACATTATCTGAGTTTCCTTCTGTGTGATAACCTTCTGAGTTTCCTTGTGTGTGATAACATTATCTGAGTTTCCTTCTGTGTGATAACATTATCTGAGTTTACCTTCTGTGTGATAACATTATCTGATTTATCTGTGTGATAACATTATCTGAGTTTCCTTCTGTGTGATAACATTATCTGAGTTTCCTTCTGTGTGATAACATTATCTGAGTTACCTTCTGTGTGATAACATTATCTAATCTACCTTCTGTGTGATAACATTATCTAATCTACCTTCTGTGTGATAACATTATCTGATCTACCTTCTGTGTGATAACATTATCTGATCTACCTTCTGTGTGATAACATTATCTGATCTACCTTCTGTGTGATAACATTATCTGATCTACCTTCTGTGTGATAACATTATCATTACCTTCTGTGTGATAACTACCTTCTGTGTGATAACATTATCTGATCTACCTTCTGTGTGATAACATTATCTGAGTTTCCTTCTGTGTGATAACATTATCTGAGTTTCCTTCTGTGTGATAACATTATCTGATCTACCTTCTGTGTGATAACATTATCTGATCTACCTTCTGTGTGATAACATTATCTGAGTTTCCTTCTGTGTGATAACATTATCTGAGTTTCCTTCTGTGTGATAACATTATCTGATCTACCTTCTGTGTGATAACATTATCTGATCTACCTTCTGTGTGATAACATTATCTGAGTTACCTTCTGTGTGATAACATTATCTGAGTTTCCTTCTGTGTGATAACATTATCTGAGTTTCCTTCTGTGTGATAACATTATCTGATCTACCTTCTGTGTGATAACATTATCTGAGTTTCCTTCTGTGTGATAACATTATCTGATCTACCTTCTGTGTGATAACATTATCTGAGTTTCCTTCTGTGTGATAACATTATCTGAGTTTCCTTGTGTGTGATAACATTATAACATTATCTGAGTTACCTTCTGTGTGATAACATTATCTGAGTTACCTTCTGTGTGATAACATTATCTGAGTTTCCTTCTGTGTGATAACATTATCTGAGTTTCCTTCTGTGTGATAACATTATCTGAGTTTCCTTCTGTGTGATAACATTATCTGAGTTTCCTTCTGTGTGATAACATTATCTGAGTTTCCTTCTGTGTGATAACATTATCTGAGTTTCCTTCTGTGTGATAACATTATCTGAGTTTCCTTCTGTGTGATAACATTATCTGATCTACCTTCTGTGTGATAACATTATCTGATCTACCTTCTGTGTGATAACATTATCTGATCTACCTTCTGTGTGATAACATTATCTGAGTTTCCTTCTGTGTGATAACATTATCTGAGTTTACCTTCTGATAACATTGTGTGATAACATTATCTGATTACCTTCTGTGTGATAACATTATCTGAGTTTCCTTCTGTGTGATAACATTATCTGAGTTTCCTTCTGTGTGATAACATTATCTGTTTCCTTCTGTGTTAACCTTCTGTGTGATAACATTATCTGAGTCTACCTTCTGTGTGATAACATTATCTGAGATTTCCTTCTGTGTGATAACATTATCTGAGTTACCTTCTGTGTGATAACATTATCTGAGTTTCCTTCTGTGTGATAAATTATTATCTGAGTTACCTTCTGTGTGATAACATTATCTGAGTTTCCTTCTGTGTGATAACATTATCTGAGTTACCTTCTGTGTGATAACATTATCTGATCTACCTTCTGTGTGATAACATTATCTGAGTTTCCTTCTGTGTGATAACATTATCTGAGTTTCCTTCTGTGTGATAACATTATCTAATTTACCTTCTGTGTGATAACATTATCTACCTTCTGTGTGATAACATTATCTGATCTACCTTCTGTGTGATAACATATTATCTGACCTTTCTGTGTGATAACATTATCTGAGTTTCCTTCTGTGTGATAACATTATCTGAGTTACCTTCTGTGTGATAACATTATCTGATCTACCTTCTGTGTGATAACATTATCTGAGTTTCCTTCTGTGTGATAACATTATCTGAGTTACCTTCTGTGTGATAACATTATCTGATCTACCTTCTGTGTGATAACATTATCTGATCTACCTTCTGTGTGATAACATTATCTGAGTTTCCTTCTGTGTGATAACATTAGTTTCCTTCTGTGTGATAACATTATCTGAGTTACCTTCTGTGTGATAACATTATCTGAGTTTCCTTCTGTGTGATAACATTATCTGAGTTTCCTTCTGTGTGATAACATTATCTGAGTTTCCTTCTGTGTGATAACATTATCTGAGTTTCCTTCTGTGTGATAACATTATCTGAGTTTCCTTCTGTGTGATAACATTATCTGTGTGATAACATTAGTTTCCTTCTGTGTGATAACATTATCTAATCTACCTTCTGTGTGATAACATTATCTGATCTACCTTCTGTGTGATAACATTATCTGATCTACCTTCTGTGTGATAACATTATCTGAGTTACCTTCTGTGTGATAACATTATCTGAGTTTCCTTCTGTGTGATAACATTATCTGAGTTACCTTCTGTGTGATAACATTATCTGAGTTACCTTCTGTGTGATAACATTATCTGAGTTTCCTTCTGTGTGATAACATTATCTAATCTACCTTCTGTGTGATAACATTATCTGATCTACCTTCTGTGTGATAACATTATCTGATACCTTACTGAGTTTCCTTCTGTGTGATAACATTATCTGAGTTACCTTCTGTGTGATAACATTATCTGATCTACCTTCTGTGTGATAACATTATCTGAGTTTCCTTCTGTGTGATAACATTATCTGAGTTTCCTTCTGTGTGATAACATTATCTGATCTACCTTCTGTGTGATAACATTATCTGATCTACCTTCTGTGTGATAACATTATCTGAGTTTCCTTCTGTGTGATAACATTATCTGAGTTACCTTCTGTGTGATAACATTATCTGATCTACCTTCTGTGTGTGATAACATTATCTGAGTTACCTTCTGTGTGATAACATTATCTGAGTTTCCTTCTGTGTGATAACATTATCTGATCTACCTTCTGTGTGATAACATTATCTGAGTTTCCTTCTGTGTGATAACATTATCTGAGTTTCCTTCTGTGTGATAACATTATCTGAGTTTCCTTCTGTGTGATAACATTAACATTATCATTATCTAATCTACCTTCTGTGTGATAACATTATCAACATTATCTGAGTTACCTTCTGTGTGATAACATTATCTAATCTACCTTCTGTGTGATAACATTATCTGAGTTTCCTTCTGTGTGATAACATTATCTGAGTTACCTTCTGTGTGATAACATTATCTGAGTTTCCTTCTGTGTGATAACATTATCTGAGTTTCCTTCTGTGTGATAACATTATCTGAGTTACCTTCTGTGTGATAACATTATCTGATCTACCTTCTGTGTGATAACATTATCTGATCTACCTTCTGTGTGATAACATTATCTGAGTTTCCTTCTGTGTGATAACATTATCTGAGTTACCTTCTGTGTTAATAACATTATCTGATCTACCTTCTGTGTGATAACATTATCTGATCTACCTTCTGTGTGATAACATTATCTGAGTTTCCTTCTGTGTGATAACATTATCTGATCTACCTTCTGTGTGATAACATTATCTGAGTTTCCTTCTGTGTGTGATAACATTATCTGATCTACCTTATGTGTGACAACATTATCTGAGTTTCCTTCTGTGTGATAACATTATCTAATCTACCTTCTGTGTTGATTACCTTCTGTGTGATAACATTATCTGAGTTACCTTCTGTGTGATAACATTATCTGAGTTTCCTTCTGATAACATTATCTGATCTACCTTCTGTGTGATAACATTATCTGAGTTTCCTTCTGTGTGATAACATTATCTGACTTTCCTACTGTGTGATAACATTATCTGATCTACCTTCTGTGTGATAACATTATCTGAGTTTCCTTCTGTGTGATAACATTATCTGAGTTTCCTTCTGTGTGATAACATTATCTGAGTTTCCTACTGTGTGATAACATTATCTCTGTGTGATAACATTATCTGAGTTTACCTTCTGTGTGATAACATTATCTGAGTTTTCTACCTTCTGTGTGATAACATTATCTGAGTTTCCTTCTGTGTGTTAACATTATCTGAGTTTCCTTCTGTGTGATAACATTATCTGAGTTTCCTTCTGTGTGATAACATTATCTGAGTTTCCTTCTGTGTGATAACATTATCTGAGTTTCCTTCTGTGTGATAACATTATCTGAGTTTCCTTCTGTGTGATAACATTATCTGAGTTTCCTTCTGTGTGATAACATTATCTGATCTACCTTCTGTGTGATAACATTATCTAATCTACCTTCTGTGTGATAACATTATCTGATCTACCTTCTGTGTGATAACATTATCTAATCTACCTTCTGTGTGATAACATTATCTAATCTACCTTCTGTGTGATAACATTATCTGATCTACCTTCTGTGTGATAACATTATCTGATCTACCTTCTGTGTGATAACATTATCTGAGTTTCCTTCTGTGTGATAACATTATCTGACTTTCCTACTGTGTGATAACATTATCTGAGTTTCCTTCTGTGTGATAACATTATCTGAGTTTCCTTCTGTGTGATAACATTATCTGAGTTTCCTTCTGTGTGATAACATTATCTGAATTACCTTCTGTGTGTGATAACATTATCTGATTTACCTTCTGTGTGATAACATTATCTGATTTCCTTCTGTGTGATAACATTATCTGAGTTACCTTCTGTGTGATAACATTATCTGAGTTTCCTTCTGTGTAACATTATCTGAGTTTCCTTTCTGAGTGATTAAATTACATTATCTGAGTTACCTTCTGTGTGATAACATTATCTGAGTTTCCTTCTGTGTGATAACATTATCTGAGTTTCCTTCTGTGTGATAACATTATCTGAGTTTCCTTCTGTGTGATAACATTATCTGAGTTTCCTTCTGTGTGATAACATTATCTGAGTTTCCTTCTGTGTGATAACATTATCTGAGTTACCTTCTGTGTGATAACATTATCTGAGTTTCCTTCTGTGTGATAACATTATCTGAGTTACCTTCTGTGTGATAACATTATCTACCTTCTGTGTGATAACATTATCTGAGTTTCCTTCTGTGTGATAACATTATCTGAGTTACCTTCTGTGTGATAACATTATCTGAGTTTCCTTCTGTGTGTTAACATTATCTGAGTTTCCTTCTGTGTGATAACATTATCTGAGTTTCCTTCTGTGTGATAACATTATCTGATCTACCTTCTGTGTGATAACATTATCTGAGTTACCTTCTGTGTGATAACATTATCTGAGTTACCTTCTGTGTGATAACATTATCTGAGTTTCCTTCTGTGTGATAACATTATCTGAGTTACCTTCTGTGTGATAACATTATCTGAGTTACCTTCTGTGTGATAACATTATTTTTCCTTCTGTGTGTTAACATTATCTGAGTTACCTTCTGTGTGATAACATTATCTGAGTTTCCTTCTGTGTGATAACATTATCTGAGTTTCCTTCTGTGTGATAACATTATCTGAGTTTCCTTCTGTGTGATAACATTATCTGAGTTTCCTTCTGTGTGATAACATTATCTGAGTTTCCTTCTGTGTGATAACATTATCTGAGTTTCCTTCTGTGTGATAACATTATCTGAGTTTCCTTCTGTGTGATAACATTATCTGAGTTACCTTCTGTGTGATAACATTATCTGAGTTTCCTTCTGTGTGATAACATTATCTGAGTTACCTTCTGTGTGATAACATTATCTGAGTTTCCTTCTGTGTGATAACATTATCTGAGTTTCCTTCTGTGTGATAACATTATCTGAGTTTCCTTCTGTGTGTTAACATTATCTGAGTTTCCTTCTGTGTGATAACATTATCTGAGTTTCCTTCTGTGTGATAACATTATCTGAGTTTCCTTCTGTGTGATAACATTATCTGAGTTTCCTTCTGTGTGTTAACATTATCTGAGTTTACCTTCTGTGTGATATAACATTATCTGAGTTTCCTTCTGTGTGATAACATTATCTGATTACCTTCTGTGTGATAACATTATCTGTGTGTTATCTGAGTTTCCTTCTGTGTGATAACATTATCTGAGTTTCCTTCTGTGTGATAACATTATCTGAGTTTCCTTCTGTGTGTTAACATTATCTGAGTTTCCTTCTGTGTGATAACATTATCTGAGTTTCCTTCTGTGTGATAACATTATCTGATCTACCTTCTGTGTGATAACATTATCTGAGTTTCCTTCTGTGTGATAACATTATCTGAGTTACCTTCTGTGTGATAACATTATCTGAGTTTCCTTCTGTGTGTTAACATTATCTGAGTTTCCTTCTGTGTGATAACATTATCTGAGTTTCCTTCTGTGTGATAACATTATCTGAGTTTCCTTCTGTGTGATAACATTATCTGAGTTTCCTTCTGTGTGATAACATTATCTGAGTTTCCTTCTGTGTGATAACATTATCTGAGTTTCCTTCTGTGTGATAACATTATCTGAGTTTCCTTCTGTGTGATAACATTATCTGAGTTTCCTTCTGTGTGTTAACATTATCTGAGTTTCCTTCTGTGTGTTAACATTATCTGAGTTTCCTTCTGTGTGATAACATTATCTGAGTTTCCTTCTGTGTGATAACATTATCTGAGTTTCCTTCTGTGTGTTAACATTATCTGAGTTTCCTTCTGTGTGTTAACTCTGAGTGTGATAACATTATCTGAGTTTCCTTCTGTGTGATAACATTATAACTGATTTTCCTTCTGTGTGATAACATTATCTGATTTACCTTCTGTGTGTTAACATTATCTGAGTTACCATTATCTGAGTTCTGTGTGTGATTAACATTATCTGTGATAACATACTACCTTCTGTGTGATAACATTATCTGATCTACCTTCTGTGTGATAATAACATTATCTGAGTTTCCTTCTGTGTGATAACATTATCTGAGTTTCCTTCTGTGTGATAACATTATCTGAGTTTCCTTCTGTGTGTTAACATTATCTGAGTTTCCTTCTGTGTGTTAACATTATCTGAGTTTCCTTCTGTGTGTTAACATTATCTGAGTTTCCTTCTGTGTGTTAACATTATCTGAGTTTCCTTGTGTGTGTTAACATTATCTGAGTTTCCTTCTGTGTGATAACATTATCTGAGTTACCTTCTGTGTGTTAACATTATCTGAGTTTCCTTCTGTGTGATAACATTATCTGATCTACCTTCTGTGTGATAACATTATCTGAGTTACCTTCTGTGTGATAACATTATCTGAGTTACCTTCTGTGTGATAACATTATCTGATCTACCTTCTGTGTGATAACATTATCTGAGTTTCCTTCTGTGTGTTAACATTATCTGAGTTTCCTTCTGTGTGATAACATTATCTGAGTTTCCTTCTGTGTGATAACATTATCTGAGTTTCCTTCTGTGTGTTAACATTATCTGAGTTACCTTCTGTGTGATAACATTATCTGATCTACCTTCTGTGTGATAACATTATCTGAGTTACCTTCTGTGTGATAACATTATCTGAGTTTCCTTCTGTGTGTTAACATTATCTGAGTTTCCTTCTGTGTGTTAACATTATCTGAGTTACCTTCTGTGTGATAACATTATCTGAGTTTCCTTCTGTGTGATAACATTATCTGAGTTTCCTTCTGTGTGTTAACATTATCTGAGTTTCCTTCTGTGTGTTAACATTATCTGAGTTTCCTTCTGTGTGTTAACATTATCTGAGTTACCTTCTGTGTGTTAACATTATCTGAGTTTCCTTCTGTGTGTTAACATTATCTGAGTTACCTTCTGTGTGTTAACATTATCTGAGTTTCCTTCTGTGTGATAAAATTATCTGATCTACCTTCTGTGTGATAAGATTATCTGAGTTACCTTCTGTGTGATAACATTATCTGAGTTTCCTTCTGTGTGATAACATTATCTGATCTACCTTCTGTGTGATAACATTATCTGATCTACCTTCTGTGTGATAACATTATCTGAGTTTCCTTCTGTGTGATAACATTATCTGAGTTTCCTTCTGTGTGATAACATTATCTGAGTTTCCTTCTGTGTGTTAACATTATCTGAGTTTCCTTCTGTGTGTTAACATTATCTGAGTTTCCTTCTGTGTGTTAACATTATCTGAGTTTCCTTCTGTGTGTTAACATTATCTGAGTTTCCTTCTGTGTGATAACATTATCTGAGTTACCTTCTGTGTGTTAACATTATCTGAGTTTCCTTCTGTGTGATAACATTATCTGATCTACCTTCTGTGTGATAACATTATCTGAGTTACCTTCTGTGTGATAACATTATCTGAGTTACCTTCTGTGTGATAACATTATCTGATCTACCTTCTGTGTGATAACATTATCTGAGTTTCCTTCTGTGTGATAACATTATCTGAGTTTCCTTCTGTGTGATAACATTATCTGAGTTTCCTTCTGTGTGATAACATTATCTGATCTACCTTCTGTGTGATAATAACATTATCTGAGTTTCCTTCTGTGTGATAACATTATCTGAGTTTCCTTCTGTGTGTTAACATTATCTGAGTTTCCTTCTGTGTGTTAACATTATCTGAGTTTCCTTCTGTGTGTTAACATTATCTGAGTTTCCTTCTGTGTGTTAACATTATCTGAGTTTCCTTCTGTGTGTTAACATTATCTGAGTTTCCTTCTGTGTGTTAACAGTATCTGAGTTACCTTCTGTGTGTTAACATTATCTGAGTTTCCTTCTGTGTGATAACATAATCTGAGTTACCTTCTGTGTGTTAACATTATCTGAGTTTCCTTCTGTGTGATAACATTATCTGATCTACCTTCTGTGTGATAACATTATCTGAGTTACCTTCTGTGTGATAACATTATCTGAGTTACCTTCTGTGTGATAACATTATCTGAGTTTCCTTCTGTGTGATAACATTATCTGAGTTTCCTTCTGTGTGATAACATTATCTGAGTTTCCTTCTGTGTGATAACATTATCTGAGTTTCCTTCTGTGTGATAACATTATCTGAGTTTCCTTCTGTGTGATAACATTATCTGAGTTTCCTTCTGTGTGATAACATTATCTGAGTTTCCTTCTGTGTGATAACATTATCTGAGTTTCCTTCTGTGTGATAACATTATCTGAGTTTCCTTCTGTGTGATAACATTATCTGAGTTTCCTTCTGTGTGATAACATTATCTGAGTTTCCTTCTGTGTGATAACATTATCTGAGTTTCCTTCTGTGTGATAACATTATCTGAGTTTCCTTCTGTGTGATAACATTATCTGAGTTTCCTTCTGTGTGATAACATTATCTGAGTTTCCTTCTGTGTGATAACATTATCTGAGTTTCCTTCTGTGTGATAACATTATCTGAGTTTCCTTCTGTGTGATAACATTATCTGAGTTTCCTTCTGTGTGATAACATTATCTGAGTTTCCTTCTGTGTGATAACATTATCTGAGTTTCCTTCTGTGTGATAACATTATCTTCTTCTTCTTCTGCGTTCATCCTGAAAAGGACGTCGTTTGCATTGTGTCGCCATTTACAGCAAGGCTGCGATATCTGCGCCTTTCGGCCCGACACATCCAACTTCGGCACGGGACTTTTTAGGACCAGGTTTGTCTTCCCACTTTGATCCCTACTCTCTCAGTCAGACTGCAATGATGCAGCCTGTTTCCAGGACCACCACTTGGAGGTGGAGTAGGGTCTTGGTCAGCTCTAGTACGCTGACACAAGCAGTCAGCTATGGGTCGCTGACTGCATTCCACTTTTGACGCGTCTTAGGTCCCATAACATTATCTGAGTTTCCTACTGTGTGATAACATTATCTGAGTTTCCTACTGTGTGATAACATTATCTGAGTTTCCTACTGTGTGATAACATTATCTGAGTTTCCTTCTGTGTGATAACATTATCTGAGTTTCCTTCTGTGTGATAACATTATCTGAGTTTCCTACTGTGTGATAACATTATCTGAGTTTCCTTCTGTGTGATAACATTATCTGAGTTTCCTTCTGTGTGTTAACATTATCTGAGTTTCCTACTGTGTGATAGCATTATTTCTGGACGACTTTCTGTATGATAGTGCTAGCTTTAAGCTACAGTTCTGTAGTGACAACGTTTCTAAAATCCTTTCTGTATCATAACAACACCTCTTTAAGTTACATTCCATGTAATAATATTATCTCTGAGCTACCTTTTGCCTGATAAAATAATTTCTGCTCACCCTTGTGGATAAGAGAACATTATCTCATAGTTACCTTCTGAGTGATAATATCGCTAAGGTACCACCAATGTCATAACAATATCTCTTGGATTCCCTTCACTAAGATGACATTATCTCTTAGTTACCACCGATGTCATAACAATATCTCTTGGATTCCCTTCACTAAGATGACATTATCTCTTAGTTACCACCAATGTCATAACAATATCTCTTGGATTCCCTTCACTAAGATGACATTTTCTCTTAGTTACCACCGATGTCATAACAATATCTCTTAGTTACCACCAATGTCATAACAATATCTCTTGGATTCCCTTCACTAAGATGACATTATCTCTTAGTTACCACCGATGTCATAACAATATCTCTTGGATTCCCTTCACTAAAATGACATTATCTCTTAGTTATCACCGATGTCATAACAATATCTCTTGAGTTCCCTTCATTAAGATGACATTATCTCTTAGTTACCACCGATGTCATAACAACATCTCTTGAGTTCACTTCGATATGATAGCATTATCTCCATACTTCAGAAAACCTACCTGTTTGTGTGATTTATGATATTGGCATCAGATACACAATTTGGCAAATGTTTTAAAAAAATAGTGTACATTTTAAATATTAAGTGTTGAAAACTTATGAAAGCTGTATAATAAATAATATGACATAATTATGTTTGGTTGTTTCCGCGCTAAAGCAGTTTTCATCCGTTGCAGTGGAGGTCAAGCTAAAAGAATTATCTCTGTAGCCATAATTGTGTGTGTGTGTGTGAATTTCCCTATCATTTCATGGTTTATGTATTGTTGTCACAGTAGAAGGTAATAAAGCAACACTTACTTATTATACTGTTTATTGTTATTATGCTCGTTATTGGTTATAGTTAATATTTGTGTGTGTCGTGCATGTGAAAGTGTGTACATAACAGCATCAGGGAGAGATTGAGAGAAAGTACATCTTAGCCAAATCTTATCTGAAAATGCTTCAGTCTTTGGCAGCTCAAGATACCAATGTCTGACACTTTCCATCCTTCCTTCGTTTTCATCTTCCATTAGTACATACGCCTTCATCCAGTGCACCCAAAGACCTTCCTGTCTTGGGCCATACCCGTGACGTCCTTTCCATATTTTCCTTATTGTTATTTCTGGTTCCTGTTATTTATGTTTTCAGGTCACCCACAACGTCGGGATTTCCAGAAGAAGAACTTTCATGTAAGGCCAGTCAGCTGTTTCCCGAATGTTTATCCCATTTACCGACGTGTTTTCCTCACCTTGTCACGTGGTTCTCACCATAGTTGCCAAATGATCCTGTAATAGGAAAATGAAGACTGAAGTAAAACTGCTAAACTGTACGTGAAAAAAAAAAAATTGAAGGGAGATAAGTCTTACGAGGACAAGAAAATGACCTAGGTAACGACTACACGCTTGTCGTCGGTGAAACACTCGTGAATAACAAAAATAAAAACAAGAAAGGAGGTATAAATAGTTAATCTAAATGCAGTATTTTTTTTTAATGCACACAAGCCCTAAATGACCGCTGCTGTTGTCACTGATCAATCCTAGTCATAAATATCGCAAGGGCACACGGGAAAAGCCAGAAACGATATTCTACTGTACTGTAGATCGTATGTTACCGGGGCCCGAAAGGGGAGCAAAAAATAGTAACACTGTAACCAACCATACATGTCGTAAAAGGCGACTAAGTAGGGTTGGGTATGGTACTGCCTACCCCATCCCGTTGAACCTTTAGGTCACACAAAAAATTTTAAAAAATTATGGACAGGTCGACTAAAGAAAATACAACTTAGTTATCCAAGGCAGTCCTCTGGTAAAGCTGACCAACTTGGAAGTGATGTCAAGAACCAGACAAGTATCAGTGGAACAAGAGATAAGAATCGCTGGCGATGGATTGGCCACACATTGAAGAAATCTGTTGGTAGCATTACGAGACAGTCCTTGTTGTAGGAATCCCCATGGCTAGAAAAGAAGACATACTAAATAACTGATGGAGAAAACAGCTGGACACAGACATGACAATGATGAGCAAGACACAGAAGGACCTTGAGCTGATGTCACGTGACGGAAGGTACTCAGTATGTGTTTGTTGAAGGCCTATGCTCATTAAGGAGCTATAGTGCGTTTCACAATGTTTGCCGCTGTTTAATATTCAATATATAAATTCATCAGCGGAAAACGAGGTGCAAACAATATTACATTAGTAAGAGATAAGCAAGGAAATCCCATCACGACAGCAGAGGGACAGAAAACAAGATGGGCAGAGCACTTCAGAGAAACTCTGAACAGGGAACCACCAGAGACACAATTGAATGTTCCTGAGGCTGAAAACGATCTAGATGTAAATACAGACATTCCACAAAAAGAAGAAATCATCACAAGCAATCAAAGGGTTAAAGAACGGAAAAGCTCCTGACCATGATAACTTAAATGCAGAGCTATTTAAGACAGACCCTGAGCTAGCAGCAGAACTATTAGAACCACTATTTGCACAAGTGTGGAAAACGGGGACAACACCATCAGAGTGGAACAAAGGAATAATTGTCAAATTGCCCAAGAAGGGAGATCTTGCAGACTGCAATATAATTGGAGAGGAATCACTCTTCTCTCAGTTCCCAGCAAAATACTAGGCAGGATAATTATACAGAGAATTTCAAAAGCAGTAGACCACAAACTGAGGAAAGAACAAGCAGGATTTAGAAAGAACAGAAGATGTGTAGATCATATATTCACTCTCATGAACATTATAGAGCAGTGCTCAGAATGGCAAAGACAGCTGTACATTAACTTCGTTGATTTTGAAAAGGCTTTTGACAGCATACATAGGGACAGTTTATGGAAAATACTGAGGGCTTATGGAATTCCAAGCTGCATAGTGTCAATCATAAAAAGCCTCTATGCCAACTTTACGTGTAGTGTTAGGCAGAGCAACCTAACCTTTGAGGTGAAGACAGGAGTACGACAGGGATGCCCCTTATCAACCACTCTATTTTTAACAGTCATAGACTGGGTGATGCGCCAGACAACAGAGGGCAGTCCAAGAGGAATAAGATGGACTACATTTTCTACATTTGAAGATCTGGAATATGCAGATGACATTGCACTACTAGCACATTCACATGAACACATCTAGAAAAAACGGATAGACTTAATAAGTTTAGCCAGCAGGTGGGCTTGAACATCAATTTAAAGAAGTCAGAGGTCATGACGCTCAATGTGAGCAACCCTGAGCCCATATCAGTAAGGAATCAGCAACTGGTACAGACAGACACCTTCACATACCTAGGATGCATAGTAACACCAGACGGCGGGGCAGGCAAAGACATCAACATCAGAATGAATAAGGCAAGAACAGCCTTTTTTAGCCTAAATAACATCTGGAAGTCCTCCCAATACAGCACAAGCACAAAATTAAGATTATATCAGAGCTGTGTGCTTTCTGTGCTTCTCTATGGTGCAGAATGCTGGAGAGTTACAGAGAAGGAAATGTCGAAATTGTCCTCTTTTCACACAACATGCCTAAGAAAAATTCACCGAATTTTTTTGCCGAATACCATTATTTGCATATGACCTAATGATCGCTATGTTCCGAGGGGGACATGTTTTTCCTCGTTAACAAACTTATGGTTTTAAATTTTCTTTATTTAAAGTATACAAAATCGACCACCTCCTAGTCCAACCGTGACGGTGTATTGACAGGGCTTACCCCTTCATATTTGTGAGCTATTTCGATTTAACATCTTGAACGTATTTCACGTGATTTTCCCCGTGTTTCAGCTCACTACCGCACTGTTTTGAACATTACACTGATCCTTCCGGTGTGTTCAGTTACCGTTCTACTGATTGTGTATTTCAGTGCATAGGCGTATCTTGCGGTATTCTAGGTCTGTAATACAATGGGCATGAAAGTCAAGTTCCTTACACTGCATACAATGGCAGTGAAGATGTATACATATTTCTGCAGAGAAGCTAAGCGTAGTAAACTGTATCGGAGTCTCTCAAATCCTGAAAAGAGAACTATTCACGCTTTGGGTTTAAGTAAATGCTCATTTCATCAATTACTCAAAGCTAATGGAATTTTCAGTTCAATCAATACCAGGACGCAAGGAAGAAAGGAAGTAGTAGATAGTTTTGACAGGGATGTGATTAGAAGAGAGATTTGTAGAATCTTCTTCTTCTTCCTCCTCGTTCGCCTTCAGACCTCCACATTTATGACTCTAATAAAGGCAGTAGTCAACTCAAGGTTCCCGACATCTCCAAACAGTTTTTCGTTGACAGAAGTGGGTTGTTGCCATATGCTACTCCGTTCATTACTGTAGGTTGGGCAATACTGCAGGAGGTGTTCGACCGTCATCGGGCTGGTACCGCAGGTGCAGAGATCTGTTGCACCAATCTTGTATTTGTGGTATAGATGGTATCTCAATCTGTTGTGTCCAGTGCGTAGCCGAAAAATGATGACCTGTTCTTTCCTGGATTGTAGAATGTTCAATTCCAAAGAAACTGTGACACTAAGAAAACTGAAAATTCGGCTGAGAACACACAATGACATTGATGTGTCGAAATCAACATTATGGAGAACCAATTAGTATCTATTAAAAAAAAGGTAAGGTAAAGAAAGGATCCCGTTTACACGCCCATTGAGGCATATTTGGAATATGGTGTTAGGCCCATATTTTCTTGACCGTCGGCACACTAGGGGTGATGTGGTCAGCATCACGCCGGCCGCCTTAACCTTCCCAGAGTTGCTCTGGTACCCATCTGGGGCTGGGTCGACCCAGGAGCCGTTTGTGGCCTAAAAAAAATCCCACCTCATCTGGGGATCGAACCATAGACCACTGCGCTAGGAAGCCAATGCACTAACCACTATGATACCGCGGCTCCCAGTTAGTATCTATGAGAAGTAAATATTTACGTGAAGTACGGGAAATGCGTAATCAAGATTATGATATTGTGTATGTGGATGAAACTTGGATCAATGCTCACCACACACGTGAAAAGGAATGGCAGTTATCAGATGGAACGATTAAAAGATGTGTACCTAGTGGAAAAGGACAACGTCTGATAATGGCACATGCAGGCAGCAGACATAATGGGCTAGTGAAAAATGCTGAACTTATTTTCACTTCCAATTATACGGACAACCGGGACTATCAATGATAGTATCATACCGAGATGAACGGTAACATATTTAGAGAGTGGATTGAAAATACTCTTCTTCCGTCCCTAGACAGACCATCCTGTCTGATAATGGACAACGCATCATACCACAACGCTGTGGCAGAAGAAGACAAAATCCCGACATCTTCGAGTACAAAAGATGCTATAAAGATTTGATAAAGTGACAAATGTCGAGGTGTTGTCACGTGCTGGCCTTCAAAGTATGTATACGCTGCTTAGACAGCGCAGACTTCGCTGGCTTGGCCATGTTCGCCGCATGGAAGATGGTCGCATCCCAAAAGATATCTTCTACGGACAATTAGCAGATGGCAAGAGAACAGTTGGGCGACCACAGCTGAGGTTCAAAGATGTGTGCAAGAGAGATATGAGGGCACTGGACATGGATCCAGCAACATGGGAGGATGAAGCTGCCGATCGCACTAAGTGGCGATGCTATTTACGGCATCACCTCAGATTGGGCGAACAGAGGCTCACACAACAAGCAGAGGAGAGGAGAAAACGTCGAAAGGAGCACCAGGAAAATAAGCAGCTGAGGGCTGCCACCTCAGGGGCGCATTCCCATAGTCAGTTATGACTGAAGGGGCTATTATTATTATTATTATAAAGATTTGGCTCAGAAAAGAAGACATTCCATTTAACGAGGGGTTTCTGAAACCTGAATTACTGTCCCTTGTTAAGAAATCACAAAAGACCAAGATATTCCATATAGACAAGTTGATTCAACAGCATGGTCATATGTGTTTGAGACTGCCACCTTATCATTCACATTTAAACCCAATTGATCTCGTTTGGGCAAAAGTTAAAGGACAGGTGGCAGCTGAAAATAAAACTTTCAAACTATGCAATATGAAAGAACTAACATATGCCGCCCTCTCGTAGATAGACAAAGATTATTGGTGTAAATGTGAAGACCATGTCTTAAAAGAGGAAAATGACTTGGAAAAAAGATGGACTGTCGTTCGTTCAGCCGAGAATAGTCATCAATATGTTAGACTCGTCTGACTCAGAATAAGTGTGTAAATACCTTATATGTTTTCTCCTCCATCTATGTGTATATGTAAACCAATTGATTTCCTTTTTATCTCCGCGATTTCACTACTATTTTTAACATACACAGTACTTTCACCTCTTCATGCATCCATTCACGTTTTAGTATAAAAAGTAACATTTACAACGAATAGGCGTTATTATTTTCTCAAATATTTCGAAGAAATAAAAAAAGGACCTCACGTAGTAATCAGTTAACAAACCCCTCTAACATTCGAATTGTATAGACACTGTAATATAATATGATACATTAATAATACGAACCACACATTGTAATAATATGCGAATCTTCACATGTACGATATTCTGTAAATAAACATGGCTACGAACTGAACATGCTTATACTGAGTGCTTTCTGAAACATGTGTGTGCTTGTGTAGATGACGAGGTAATGCTTATATACATACATCATAACATTACATGGTGGCAGCGGTCGATACCGGACCGACGCAAAACAGCTACACGATAACACGTGAGTACAGTTTGTTCGGCTAAAATTCGTCATTGAGGTCAACCATGGAAACTAAACACTACCGCAGCGCACCGCAAATGCGATTTGCCGGTCGAGGTGATAAGAGTGAAGCTTTCTTTTTATGGCGCCAACGCATAGATCTATATTCCAAGACCACTGGTCTGGAAGGACAAACCCTAACTCCATATATCCTAGAAGCATTGGACGATGAAGGTTTGAAAATTTACAACAGTTTTGCTACCGCCATGAACTGTTGAGTCAGCGACCGACCCGTAGCCATATTGGACGAATTTAAAAAACGTCTGATCATAAAGCACACAAACTTTAGAGCGGCAAGATTAGAACTTCGCCACCTGCGACAGAAACCTGGTGAAAGCCTAGATGATTTCTTCACTCGCATTAAGGAGAAAACAAGAGTATGTAAATTTAGCAACGAAGAAGAAAAAGAGCGAATTATTGAACAGATTCTTCTTAGCACACCAATGCCAGAATTCCAGAAATCGCGGCTACTGAGCCAGAGTGATACACTAACTTTACAACAACTTCTGGATGAAGGCAGGAAACATGAGGCACAAGCACTAAACATTAAACAAATTCAGCAAGATACAGTAACAGCCCAGGTGGATGCAGTAAAAAAGCTATAAAAACCTAAACACAACGAAGCAACTGGATCGAAACAACAAGAAAAACACAACACAAGCAGAGGTGCTATGTGTAAATGTTGTGGCCTAAACCACATACAAAACCATGTCCAGCTAAAGACTCTACATGTCATTACTGCAGAAAGAGGGGCCACTGGATAAAATTATGTTTCAAGAGGAAACAAGACAGTGCTCAACACAAACTTCACAGCAAAAAATCGTCAAAACAAACACACTCTTTGATGACTGAGGACTTTGACTCTAGTGAAGAAAGTGATCCTTCCTTTTTGATACTGTGAAGATACTAACTTTCAGTAATGAACCAAAGAGAACGCAGGCTTTCTGCAAGGTACAATTCCGAATACCAGGAATTAAAAGGCACAAAGAAAGATATATTCGGTTCAAGAGTAGACACAGGTGCCCAAGGTAACACTCGCCAAACAACCCTTAAGAATATTCAGACAGATCATGCCTGACAAGGTGGATAAGCAAGGATTTCCCACAAGGGATGTAAAAAGAAATTAGGAGTGGCAGGACAAAGCTAAGAGCTTACAATGGAACAAGTATAGACTGTTTCGGAGCAGTAACACTTGAATGTTTATACAGAGCTCAGAATGGACATCGTCAACATTTTACTTGGTAATGTTTGAAGGACCTGCAATTTTGGGTTTACCAATGTGCGAAAAGCTGAGTGTGGTAACTATTAACAACATTAAAGAGGATATAGGTTTTGCAGATGCTCTCAGCAGGACTACCAAACCCCAACAATAACAGATCTTACCCCAAACATCAAAGTTGATTCTGTCAAGTTTAGCGATAATCGGCTTGAACACATCAGAGAAGACACAACGAGAGATCCTATTCTTAACTCTCTCAAAGAACTGATATACCATGGATGGCCAAGCTCTATCAGGGAAGTTCCAACACACATCCGTCCAGACTTCTCTATGAGGGACGAGTTGTTAAGCATCGAAGATGGTCTGATCCTTAAAGGAGATCGCATTGTAGTACCAGAAACACAACGCGATATCATCCTTAAACAACTCCATAATTAGTCACCTTGGTATTGTGAAGACACAACTGAGAGCAAAGAAAGATGTTTTACTGGCCACAGATAAACAAGGACATAGAAACACTATGTAAAAACTGTTTCAATTTGCCAAGAACATGCTAAGAGGCAGTGCAGAAAACCGCTCATACCCTCCGACATACCATTGAGCCCTTGTAGAATTATAGGAACTGATATTTTCTCAATCGACAATAATGACTATCTTATTATTGCTGATTACTACAGCAAATTTCCCATCATTGAGAAACTTCCACAACCCTCACCATCAGCTGTTATTGCAGACATTACAAAGAAGTATTGCAGCATGTTTGGCATCCCAGATGAAATTAGATCAGACAACGGTCCACATTTCTCAGGTCAAGCATACAGAAACTTCACTAAGGACTGGAAGATCAAACACACAACATCATCACCTAGATACCCTAAATCTGATGGTTTCATTGAGAGACAGATACAAACTATCAAGTCAATCATGAAGAAAACAAGAACAGAGGATGTACACCTAGCACTCTTGAGATGGAGAACAACACCCGGTAGACAGTAAGATTCGACAGTCCACGTTGCACACATTTTTTTTTCAAATGTTTCACCACATTTTTTTTTATTCAAAAATAATACGAACCACACATTGTAATAATATGCGAATCTTCACATGTACGATATTCTGTAAATAAACATGGCTACGAACTGAACATGCTTATACTGAGTGCTTTCTGAAACATGTGTGTGCTTGTGTAGATGACGAGGTAATGCTTATATACATACATCATAACATTACAGACACCTATGCCGAAAATATGCAACTTCCTTCATTTACGGTAAATTATTTTCTTCCAGGACAAAATAATTACTTTGTTAAAAAAGATCAAAGGAATTAGCCGTTGCAAGAAAAGAACACTACCTGCAACATTGAATTTTATAAAAACTTTGGGACATTGAAAATATAAGACCACATGCAAAAAAATCATGTTTATCAGTGCAAGGAAAATGGAGATATTTGAAGTCAATTGTCGGCCGATCTTTTTGAAACGCACTATAACGGGTATTTATTGATTGTAGAGGAAAGAAAGCTAGAACTAATCTACAGGCATACTGTTTAAAAAAAAAAATCCGACGTTTTTGAGATTATCTGTTGCCATTGGAAACTCCAATCAGAAATACCGCATGGACACAAGGGAAAACGAGCGACGATTTAAATCTCAATGATGTATTACACTGGTTTCTTGCATTCTTAGCCGAATTTGTATTTAGAATACAGACAGCCTTCTTATCTAAACAATTAGTGTTTCCATTATTTCTCGTCTTTAAAAGCACGTGTATTTTTTTCTCCCACCTTTTCTACTCCCATACAAATCTTTGCCGTGAACGGCTTATGGCTGCATCTAGCAGACGATGTTGGATTTGCGCACTTTATTTTTCCATTTCTCGAAATTTACTCTACAAACAGTTGATGTAAGGATTATTTGGACACAACATTTACAGAAAACGCTTTTTTTTTACATTGATGTGGTTCTGTTTTATTTTATTTCCAGAGAAACCTGAGTCGCTAAGGCGTCCATTTGGCAAGACTGCACCGCACTTACGAGTCCAACAGATCTATGGCTTTATTCAGTCTCTCAGGTTCTGAAGAACTGTGCTTCTTATGCTGCGGTGACTGAAAAAGAAAGAATAAGATATAACATAAAAAATATTATATCATGATGATAAGCCACTCTGCGTTATTAAAAAGTCATATATATGTGTATGCAATCAATAAGCGTATCGCACATACGACTGCAATATATATATATATATATATATATATATACACACACACACACTTACTTAGTCGTTCCCCTTCTACCGTGAGGTGTAGAGGTTTAGAAGAGAGAGCGCCAGACTATCCTATCGGCTGTCTTCCTCCTGGCCTGGATCCATTCTAGTCCTCGGTCCTTCAAAGATTGTCTAATGTAGTCCTCCCAGCGGACTCTGGGTCGTCCTGGGAGTCTGAATCCCTGGCTCTTTGTTTCCCATGCTTGTCGTGGTAGCCGATCTTCTCCCATTCTGCAGACATGGCCAAACCATCTTAGTTGGGACTGTTCTACTTGGGTCTGTAGGGGGTGGGATTTTAGGCCTTGACGTATCGTCTGGTTGCGGACCATGTTTCTTCTTGTTACTTCAACCACCTTCTTCAGATACCTCATTTCTGAGGTTTGGATCTGGCTTTTGTGGGTTGTAGTCATTGCCCGTGACTCGCATCCTGTAGGATGGGGGGGGGGGGGGGGGGGGTAGGATGAGAGTCTAAATGTGGGGTTGTTGGGGGGG
>JAMPIV010013259.1:0-84006 GCA_024509875.1 Oreohelix idahoensis
GCCCGCGCGCCACCCCACCGCCCCCCCGCCCGGGGGCCCCCCCCCCCCCCCCCGTCCCGCCCGCTCGCCCCCCCTCTCCCCCCCGCGCTCCCTCGCCCGCGCTCTCCGACTATAAGAGTAGATTGTTGTAATAAAGCCAAGACACTCGTGAATATTCCCCTGGCCCCGTGGCATTGGATGACCATTCAAGTTAGGCAGACGTCAGAGTCCCCTGTGTCTAGATCGCACAGCCTAGAATGTTTGCCTATGTCTGGTCATCTTTTCGCGCGGGTGAAGTTGCCATATATCTTATAAGTTTATATTCTATATCATGGTTGCTTTTTATATATAGCGGATTGGCTAAGTTGACGTGCTGTTCATATTGTGGAATTCTCCTTGTTATTCGTATTCAGGAGAAGGTTAGACGCTTGTCTACGGCCGTTTCGTAACGGGTTGCGCTTTTTAACTGGTGCTCGGTTGATCATGGGTTGTTGAAATTGTTATTTTGAAAATGACATATAACTGATACTAGCGTGTGAATCAAGTCCCTTGATTTGACCTTATCAGGGGTGTTATCAGAATCAGGCAGCTCCACTGTATATCTTAAGCTTCAAGCTCCCCTCGTATCCGTGATAGATAATGTCAGGTAATGGATGGGTCACTTCCTTGGATTTAAAACTGAATAGTGAGAGCAGGCATTAACTCTAGATGAATAACTCTAGATTATATTGAAGGATAGTCACTTATTCCCCATGGTGATAGAATATTTCTTGTGGCAAGGTGGAAGATAAAATTCCATTTTATGCTTATTGTGGAGCTTGACTCTCAGCGCTTTTTAACCTGTCACAGAAAGCACCCGGTACCAGGCTTCATTTTTATAACTTATGCTATAGCGGTATGTTGTCAGTCATCAACTGTATTATTTTATCTAGGAATTTGGCATTGTCTATGTATTCATTTGTGGCAGTTACTATATTTGTTTCCCCAAGGGGGGGGGGGGGGGGGGGGGGGCCCATATGATTTATTTGTGTAATTTTCACATGCTGTAATCTGTTTGTGTAAATGCATTAATGTTGTAAGATGAATAGCATAAACCATTTCAGCTGTAGGTTTAGTTGGCGAAGAAGAGGGAGTAGTTTTTTGCTTTGTCAGAACAGTTTACTGACAGGTACAGGGGTGTACACAAGATATAAGCCTTTTTGCTGGGGCGCAAGATGATAGTTGATTAGAGTGGAGAAAGGAAAGTGAGGAGAGACTTATATGGTAAGACAGCCTAAAACTATGATAGCAATAAAGTTCAATAGATATTTATATCACATAGGGAGCCTAACTGTTTGGTAGTGTAAATATCTATGGTCCGGTGATGTAAATCGTGTCTTTTGTGGGCTCTCAGGTTTTAAGGGATTACGAGTCGAGAATCGTAGAGCAGACTCCAGTTTTTTTGAGTCAGGCGAAAAGAAAAGTCTTATACCCTTCGGATCTAGAGGGTTTCAAGATATACATCTTGCAAACGAATCGTCAACCTCACAATTCCCTGAACAAAAACCCTCTTTTGTCAAACGCTATTTTCCCTATCACGGGATGGTTAAGCTCACGCGAGTGCATCGAGCCAACGGTTTTAATCTGAATATCATTCTACTTGCTAGTAGTAGTTTCCTACTCGGCCTATTGGGGATTACCAGTCCGAGCTCAGTACGGCTTCCAGCATACTCCATGGAAATTTATGGAAGATCAGAGGAAATCGGATTCCACATGAAAAACTAGGATCTTCAACTCAAATGTGAAGTCAGTCCTATTGTATGGCTCTGAGACATGGAGAACAACAAAGACAACAACCAAAAAAGCTACAGACTTTCATAAATGGGTGCTTGCGTAGAATAGAGGGATTAAAATGGTATGACAAGGTTACCAACGTGGAACTGATGACAAGAACTAGACAAGTGCCAGTGGAACAAAAGATGAGAAGAAGACGATGGCGATGGATAGGACACACACTGAGGAAACCCATTGATAGCATTACAAGCAGTCCTTGTTCTGGAACCCCCAGGGCAAGAGAGGCAGAGGTAGACCAAGAAGCACATGGAGACGGCGAGTTGGAAAACAGAGGTGAAAATGATGAGGAGAACATGGAAAGAACTTGAGATGATGGCACGTGACAGGAGGACTTGGCATGTGTTTGTTGAAGGACTATGCTCCTTTGGGAGTGGAGGGTTATGAATTAATGAACAAACGCTAAGTGCTTGGTACTCGCTGGTGATATTTAGGTTGGGGTTCAATCTTCCTAGTTCCACTGTAAAAAAAATACAAGTTTGTGTGAATAAGGTTGGGATTACGCTGGATCAGGGGTACTCAACAACGGTTCCAGCTTATTTGTATGCCCGCGGATGATTTGTGAATGAAACAATAAATACACAAAATTTTTCTTAAATTGTCAGTCAGACATTTTAGCTTACCCTCAACTAAAATTACTAGGTCTTTGCAATAAAATTTCAAAAAAAAACTCTACCAATATACATTCCTAACTGTACGAACAGTTGATCAGTGGGACATGCAGTGCAGAGATCAAAACTAATTATTACTTTTTTACCCATAATATTTTCAAAAAAGATTATTTATTACACCAATGAAAGAAATAAGACAATGTACATTCAGTTCAATGCGCCTACTACAAGGTCATGTAATGGAGATGGCAATAATCCTTATATAAAAACAACTTACTACATAAACCGCTGCTGCGGGAGTGCATGTAACTGCTCCTCGTGCAGGCTTCCTGCGGGATAACTACAGTGGTGACTTGGTGTAGGCTTCCTGCAGGGACTAACTTACAGTGGTGATTGTTGCAGGCTTCCTGCAGGACTAAACTACAGTGGTGGCTTGTTGCAGGCTTCCTGCGGGACTAATTTTGTGGTGACTTGTTGCAGGCTTTCTATGGTAACATGGTGTAGACTTCCTGCAAAACTAACTACAGTGATGTCTTGATGTAGGCTTCCTGAGGTACTAACTACAGTGGTGACTTAGTCCAGTCTTCCTGTGGGATAACTACAGTAATGATTTGTTGTATGCTTGCTGCGGGACTACCAAAAAAGTGGAGACTTGGTGCAGGCTTCCTGCAAAACTAACTACAGTGGTGTCTTGGTGTAGGCGTCCTGCGAGACTATGTACAGTGGTGACTTAGTGGGGCTTCCTGTAGGACTAACTAAAGTGGTGACTTTATGTAGGCTTTCTGCAAACATAACTGCAGTGGTGACTTGGTGTAGGCTTCCTATGGGACTAACTACAGTGTTGACTTGGTGTAGGTTTCCTGTGGGAGTAACTACAGTGGTGACTTGGTGTAGGTTTCCTATGGGACTTACTACAGTGTGACTTAATGTAGGCTTCCTTAGGGACTAAATACAGTGGTGACTTGATGCAGACTTCCTGCGAGACTAACTACAGTGGTGACTTGGTGTACGCTTCCTGCGGGCTAGCTACAGTATTGACTCCATGCTTGTCACAAAATGGATTGGGGCAACCCCTTCTTCTTCCTAATCTCTGTTTTACTACGGGAGTAATTGGTACATTTGTGGTTGTAACGACTGTTTTTTGTTTCTCTTTGTAGTCGGTCTACTAATTTGAGTACATCATACTGACAACACGAATACATAAGGGCATTGTCACCACAGGACATGAAAACTGGCAGAAGAACATAAGTCGCCTGGTAATGGGTCCACGATACATGTGGTACAATTTTTATTTAGTTCTTCACAAATTTCAAGCAATGGCAAAAAATGGAGAATCGTTAACATCTATCTCCTCAAATAAAATGTATGGTCAGTCCATAAGTATGTAAGCATGCATGTTGATATATCATAAATATATTCGTCCCATCTATTCAGTTCTTGCCGTTGTACTAGGAGGTGCGTGTCAACCATGGGCATCCAAGTAATGCAAACCCGAAACGTGAATTTATATTTTATTGAATAAAATACTTCTATATAAAGTGCAGAACTTCTTCATAAGTTCGGACCATCTTAACGATCGTTGAAAAAAACAAGTGGCGGCCTTCGAAAAAATGTTAATGTCACAAAAAGGTACCAAATTCCTCTACAACTCCGGAAGCTCGAAAAATACGTCTAGCTTGGATGAATGAAGTATACGAAAGGCCCAGAATATTAGCCGTTAGAATGAATTAGTGCGACCAAGTTACGTCATTGACAACCGGTGACGTATCAAAGTATAAGGCGTTCAATAAAAGTTAGAGACATATCTCCTCAAATAACAATGGCTATATGCCTGCGTGTGGCAATATACCATGACATATTAACTTTATTCCTTAACAGTGGTACAGATTTTATTGCGTGCTTTGAATTGTCGCACTTTCTTTCTTTCTCTGTTAAGTAGCAGATAATTTGTATCTACATTCTTTCGCTACGTTCAGTATATTGTGACTTGTCTGTTTATCTGACACTCCTTGTGGATGACAATACTAAGCATTTGGAGGAGCGACTGAGAGAACATTATCGACAACCAAGCTAGTTAATCGCAGGGGCGGCAGATATCAATACACAGATTAACACGTACATCGAACCAGCGCAATCTGCTTAATCACTGATAAGGCACGGGTGCGTCTCCGCCAAAATTGTAAAGAGGCGGATTTTGTATATGCTCAAGCAAGAGATAAGACATTACTTTAGCGAAAGTAATAAATGTTACATCTGACACATGTTCGCGAGTCTGTACGCAAGGTATCGTATGTCTTATTGACATATATGGTAATACGTGACCATTTTTTTTTACGCACCTTATTTCAAGTGGAATATTTTGAAAGTACTACACTCTAACTCGCCTGTTTAAAAATGATTGAAGCTTTCTGTTAGACCCCATAACAAACAGTGAAGGCAGTGAATATAACCTGACGCTTTAGTCAGTAAAAACTACTGTGAAGATCGCTTGCCAAGACATCAGATTTTGCTAGCGTAAAGCCCAGAATTCAAAATTCCATTTTTTTCAGACCGAACACCTTTTATTTGAGTTTTTATCAGGACCTACAAAAACAGCCCAGGAAATCTATCATTTTTAGAAAGGAAAGGCGCTGTCTGAGGAAACTGAAGGAAATACACAAAGTAAGAGAGGGAACTTATTAAATTAACGACACCCCAGACGCGTGTAAGAGGCCGATTCAAGTCTCTTTTATTAATTCAGCGTATAGAATGATGACTAATGAACCACCACTGCACGGGCTGGTGATTGCTTTGTTGCTAGTTTCTTAAAAGAGCACAAAAAGGTAATCTCAGGTTCCATACGGATCAGGGATGAAAAGTTGAAGAATTGATGTACATTCTAATTATAATACTTACAGATTCAAACCAGTGTAAATGTCTGTGTTAACATATGCACTTTAAAATTAATGGAAGTTTCACACTTTTCCATTCAATGTAAACATAAATGAAAACATATTCAATTTATATTGTGAACACTTTCCAAGCAGTTGAAATGTAAATGTAAACATATTCGCAGAAAACCCGCCATAAGAAGATTACTTTAATTTCCAAGTGATTCGAAGCATCTACTAAAGTGATTTGTCCATTCTAAACTGTGCGAGGAGATTGTGTTCACAAAAGTTACTTTAAGTGTAAACATTTATTTTACAAATATGAATTTGGCATGTTTTTCTTGCTAAGTTTTTATATGAGGCTGGCAACTTCAACATGTGAAAATAGTATATTCATAAACCACTACAGCGAGCGCTGGCGATTGTTTCTTGCTAGTCGTAAAGAAAACCAACAGCAGAGTTGACCCCAGTCTCTGACTGGAGAAGTGATGAGGGATGATTACATCACGTGAGCATCAAGTGTATCATATTATTTTGTGGTATATATGTACTTTGTTAATTGTAACCCATGCAAATCATTATTCGCGCTGTCCAAGCACATATTTTTTTGAATTTAATACCCAAAAGAATATTGGTGATTTTTAAGCATCTTCCTTGAGCTACTTTCTCAAGAATCTGATTCTTCTGAGAGATTAATATTGGTGGGTGCACAACGTGAAAGCAACGTATGAGCAAGACTAAGAGCCGCACTGGTGTAATGGTTACCACGTTGCGCTGGCGATCCGGTGTTTAAGGTTCAAGTCCGGGCGTCGGCATTTGAAGGAGTATCACCGACTAGGATTTTGACTGAATAACCTGAACGGCTCCTGAGATAAACCCTCTGTGGATGGGAAGGAGTGAAGCTCCTGACCGGGTTGGAAGGTAAATCCACAGGTTCCCCAGCCTCGCAATGACATGTCATTGAGCCGAAGGGCTGAAAGCCCTAGTGCCGCTGGTTAAGGAAAAAAATGAGCAAGACTCTTATTTTATATATATGTATACATTTATAGATATATTTACATCAATAGAGCTTCTTCTTGTCAAAGGGAATTTCGCTGGATTTACACGAGCTTGGGGCTTGAACGGGCTAAAACCATTGCTTAATTCTTCACAAAAGACAATGGACAGATATAAGTTAACAATTGCTCGGCCCTAAGAAGCATTGTTCTTGACTTCTGAAGTATCTTATGGAAATTCCTTTGAGATAGAAGCGTCATTACACTTCTATTTACATATCTGCTAGACACCTTTGATGACCCACTTTAGATACTCTTGAGTTTTGGAAACTGTTGAACCACTATAGCAAAGCAGGGGAGGCAATCCGTGACACCACGTCATCACGGTAGTTAGTCCCACAGGAAGCCTACACCAAGTCACCACTGTATTTAGTCCCGCAGGAAGTTTGCACTAAGTCACCACTGTAGTAAGTCCCACGGGAAGCCTGCACCATGTCACCACTGTAGTTAGTCCCGCAGGAAGCCTGTTCAAAGTCAGTACTGTAGTTAGTCCCACAGGAGACCTGCGCCAATTCGCCACTGTAGTTAGTCCTGCAGGAAGCATGCACCAAGTCACCAATGTAGTTAGTTTCGCAGGAAGCCTGCACCAAGTCACCACTATAGTAAGTTCCGCAGGAAGCCTGCACCAGTCACCACTGTAGTTAGTTCCGCAGGAAGCCTGCATTAGTCACCATTGTAGTTAGTTACGCAGGAAGTCTGCACCAAGTCACCACTGTAGTTAGTCCCGCAGGAAGCCTGCACCAAGTCACCATTGTAGTTAGTCCCACAGGAAGCCTGCACCAAGTCACCACTGTAGTTAGTCCCACAGGAAGCCTGCACGAAACAGTTACATGCTCTCTTAGCAGCGGTTCATGAAGTAATTTGTTTTACATGAGGAGTTTGCCATCTCCATTCATGACCTTGAAGTTGGCGCATTGAACGACATGGCTGAATGTACAGTAGTCTTATTTCTTTCTTGGTCTCTTCAAAGAACGCCAGGAACTATACGACATGTGACCTAGATAATTAGACACGTGATTATACATGGTGACTGAAAAGTCACTTGCTATTTTAAAAATTGTATTTCCTCATTTATCCACTTACTTTATACGAAACAAATGTCACAATACAGAGAATTACCTGTTATTTTATTACATCAAATGATGATTCACATGTTGATGTCAGATCTGACTTTTTGATATCTTAATTAATTTTTGATTTATTGTAAATAATATTGTAAAACTACAGCGCAGGGGGAATATCAGGCATGTGACGTCATAGCGGGCAATAATTTTTAGTCTCTCTTGTTACGTTGATTTTATTGGCCATTTTAGAATTTAGTTTATTTTGTTTTGTTTCTGGTTAAAAAAAAAGTAGAACGTATTTATCAAATGTCAAATAGCCTAATTGCTCCTTGTTTTGATATATGTCTCATGTTTATTAAGTAAGTTTAAGTGGTGAAAAAAAAATTGCAAAAGAAGAGATTCACTTGTCAGTCACTCTGTAGAAATATTATATCTTATACTGATCATCTGATCGTCCTTGACATTTTGAGTCATGGCTCTCAAGAGGTATCCTTCTCTTCTTCTTCTTCCTTCTTCCTCGTTCGCCCTGAAAAGGACGGTGGTTGCGTTGTGTCTGTTTGCGCCTAACCTGTGATATCTGCACCTTTCGGTCGACACATCTGACTTCTGCA
This sequence comes from Oreohelix idahoensis, assembly GCA_024509875.1. Taxonomy (NCBI): domain Eukaryota; kingdom Metazoa; phylum Mollusca; class Gastropoda; order Stylommatophora; family Oreohelicidae; genus Oreohelix; species Oreohelix idahoensis. The sequence continues at coordinate 8,021 of JAMPIV010013259.1, forward strand.
CGGCATTTTTTAGGGACCGGGTTTGCCTTCTTATTTCGATCCGTGCTCGCTCAGCCAGACTGCACTGCTGCAGACTGTTTCCAGGACCACCACGTGGAGGTGGAGTACGGTCTTGACCAGCTCTGGTTCGCTGGTCCTGATGCAAGCAGTCAAGCTATGGGTCGCTGACTGCATTCATTATTGTTGCGTCTTGGCGTCCCGTATCCTTCTCTTGACTATTAGGCCTCCGATTCGAACTGAACCCATTTCGTTCAGGGGCATCAATATTATGGCTATTTTCACCTGATGTTGTAAGAACATCTCTTTGCATAATTTTGGGGAACAAATCGACATCTCCATCCTCTCATAATCCTGAACTTTACTCTTCGTGTATCTCTTGCGCATATCTTCAAACTTCAGCTTGGGTAGCCTTTTTGTTTTGGGATCAACATTAAATGTAATCCTGTTGATTGATATTTAGCACTTTCTTACAACTCATGTACAACAAGCAGGTAAAGTCACCGGCTTTTATCTAACTTTCTGTATTCCATAGACAGCCAGACCTTGGGGCTGGGAACTCATTTCAATTTTCCACCATCACATTTTCACCCTCATACTTTTTCGTTAAGAAACAATTTCAAGTGTAATCTAAGGGACGTAATTTTTATTATCAAGGGACGCAATGTATGTAGGAAGGCAAGTCATAACATTTAAAACATTAAGTAGTTACTGATTAAAGATATTTCCAAAGACGTTTGCAACAAAGACGGGAATTGCAAAGAATTTTAAATTCCATATAGAACGGTTTATGGCATTTCTTATTATTATAGAAATTGGCATTTATGTTTTGCAAGGGAAAAATAAATGTACACTAGGCTAAACCCACGTCTGTAAATATGTATAACACAATTTCCTTTAATGTAGAAGAAGTGAGTTATACCCTTAATACTTATTTTTGACCGGCACATAGTGCTGCCTAAACTAAAGTTGTCCCACTCGTACCTCCATAAAACGTTACTACACTGCAACATTGGTGAATACTTTAGAAAGTGGATTGAAATTATATACACAAAACCTTAAAGCAAAGGTTTGGTAAATCATTCATTTACTGGGGCTTTCAGGCTGACAAGATCTGTTAGGCAGGGATGTCCCCTTTCTCCTATACTCTATGTACTTGCTCTAGAACCACTGCTAAAGAAAATTAGACAAGACAGTACCATCAGATGCACTTTTATTCAGGGTAAAAAGGAACAAACGTTGCTTGCCTACGTCGACGATACTACCTTCTTTCCCCCCAATGATAGGTCTATACAAAATATTCTAGACACTTTCACGCTTTTTGGTAAAGATAGTCGGTCAAAATTAAACGTCCAAAAGTCTCCAATTATGGGTATAGGCAGATGGAAAAACAAAGCAGATTTTCCGTTTGATTTAACTTCAACAACAAACATGAAACTGTACAGTATATACTTCTCATCTCAACCCGAACCGCAGACACACAGTCACAAGGCAGAACTTAGTCGCATATATCACAGACACGCTTGACAGCTACAAATACAAAAATACAACCATTTTTTCCAGAAGTGCAATAGTGAACTGCTTTATCATTCCAAAAATAATTCACATTGCTACATTCTTTTTTTTTCGTACGCCCGCTAATACTCGAGGCGAAATCTCAGGTTATTATTTATGTCTAACCTGATATTGATTTTACGTGAGTATCCATTTTTTCTTGTACAGAGACAGGTTTCCCTCGCCATTCAGGCAAATACTCTCCGATTTCGGAGGTACCCATTACAGCTGGGTCGGCTCAGGAGCCGCCAATCCTTGGTCGACGACACTCCTTAAAATTTGCTTGCTAGGTCTCGAGTTAATCCAGTACAAATCCCGGTCGACGAAAAATCCTCAAATGCCGTCACCCGGGTTTGATCCTGGATCACCCGGTCGCCAGAGCGGTGTGGTAACCACTACGCTAGCGCGGCTTCCGATGACAGAGATAAACAAGGAGATTAGGCGTTTTGTTTTTGGGCACACTTTATTTAGCATTAAACATCAAACACTCATGCAAGAGAAAAGATTCGGGGGAGTTGCCCTCCAGGATACTGGGACAAAAATAAAGGCACTTCGAATCAGACATGTAGGAAATATAATAAGAGACCCAGAACAACACACATTAGCCCATAACTACGTAGGGCTTAGAGTTGCTAGTTTGAGACCACTAAAGAACAATGCCCCACACCATTACGGCACACTACCACACTTTTACAGGACATGCATACAAGCCATCAGAGCACACGAAACTTTAAATAACCAGAAAACAAACAAAATTTACAAACACTTAGTCAGGTTACAAGCACCACCTTTACACCTTAGAATTAAAAGAGGTTACAATTACTTTATAACAGATTACACTTAGATTTTCACCGATCTTCACAACAAAAGCATAACACCAAAAGCTAGAGAAGACACATATAGACTATTATATAACATGACACCAACCACAGAAAGAGCAGCACGCAGATTAAAACGAAAATCACGATGCAAGATGTGCCAGGCAAATGTACAAGAAAGTGAGGAACACATTTTCTATAAATGTAGTACAATTATACCAGCACAGAGAATCTTACAAGACATACGAGACAAAAAACAGACATTTTCAAAGCCATTATGCTTAATTCAATTCCCAAGACACTACCAGACATCCATTTTAAATTAATTCTTTTGCTCTCGGAATTTCGCCTTTTAATATGGAAATGTCGCATTCAATCAGTATTTGAGTACAAAGTTATCCCCACGGCCTTTCTCTTAAATTTGTTCCTCCAGCGAGTGACGCTTATTTTAAAACCTGTCCACTATCACCAGCTACTTGAACCTCGACCTGCCAAATATTCTTAAATCCAAGCCTTTAGTTTTTACTAGGGTAACTGTCCTACAACCTCCCCTCCCCCACCCCACTGCCAATTACGTGGTATTCCATCACCTGTGTTTTTGTTTTTGCCTACCTTTCCACCTCCTTTAATACACATCATCATCTCCTCTTCCTCTCCACACACAGAACGTTAAAGGTGAGGGACTCCATAACCCAATATTTTTATCTTAAGTACATGTGAGAGAGTGTGTGCATGTTTAAAATTGTTCATCCTCCTTTTTGTCATGTCCGCAGAGAGAAGCCTGCCTTTAAATTATTATTTTATTTTCTATGTATCTATTATTATTATTTTATTATTATTGTCATTATTATTTTTACATTTTAATGCATATGTACATGTGTAGTCTATTTATTTTATTATTTATTTTGTATTTATTTATTACTATTATTATTTTATTTTAAGACGGATGATGCAGAAATAAGAGTTTTTATAGGACAATTTTGCTCAAATGCGCAGCAGACCGTGTGGTCTTCTGTCAGAATATGTGGGTGTCCAAAAAAAAACTGAGTTGGAAAAATGTTCTAAAGAAACTTCAATGCTGACCCTGGGCGTTTCGCGCCAGTTTCTAAATCTATGGAGCGCTGCGACACGTTGAAGATTTACGACCAACGGTATCCGACACCGGTAATTATGGGGACCCAGACAGTCACGAATGCCAGCATTGGAAGTCGTCAATAGCGATCGTTGAAATAGCGGCAGTTGGAAAATCGATTTAAGTGTGCGTAAGTAAGAAATAAAAAATACATCATAAATAATCCCCACAAAAAAATAAAATAATAAATAAAATCAAAATAAAATTTTAGATGGGCAAAATTGATCTTACAATTTCAATAAATTGATTTTGGAAAAACAAAATTCTATTTTTGAGCCAGCGTAGTCTGCGCTGTCTAAGTAGTGCATACGTGCTTAGTAGGCCAGCACGTGACAACACGTCGACATTAATTTTAGTTCTACTACATCTCATGAGTCCAATTTTCCTGATTTACGGTGTCAGAATTCGGAGCTTGGATCAGATAAAATGGCTTCACGCAGCCGCAAAATCTATTCTGAGTGGTGCCTCCTGGGACAGAGAACAAAGTTTGGGTTCATCCAGTGCAAAGTAAAAAGAGCAGGACTGGGAAAATAAAATGGAATATGACATTAGAAAGGCAGAGTTACTTTATAAAACAAACACGGGAAATGCAAAAAAATAAATAAATAAATAAATAAAATGTCTTCATGATAATTCTTAGCGGAAAGTTGTCTATTCAGAGTTTTTTTTTTCCTTCCTGTTTTTTTAAATGTGTATTCATTGTCCTTTCACTGAACCTGTTTAGTCCATTCAGGTGTTATTTTTTTTCGCATCCCTTTTTTTTCACTATTATCACTATAAAAAAGAGTGCGCTTTAAAGTATTCAAGAACCGGATTCTATGGATTTTTATCCGTTTTCCCCCCTTTCGTTTCAATCAATAGTATCATTACAAATAAATGTGAAATGTACAACTTCTTGGTGCAAGAAAGAGTGTGTAAATAAGTGTGTGCGAAGGAGTGAAAGGGTTTTCTAAGCAGCTACTCATTGTATTTTCATTGAAACTTCTTTATTGAAATATTAAAATGAACAAGTTTGTAATTTCAAAATGAATACGAATAAAGATTGAATAAAACTAAACTAAAGTTGTGATGATGTGTTTGTCAAGTCCCCTTGTGAGCTTATTCACGACCATAAGTCCCTACCAACCGCATTCACCGTAAATTAATATATGATGTAACAAAAAGAGATTTCATTTTGCATAGTGGCATGTATGGACATTACAATATGGTAATACGTGACCTTTTGCTTTACGCACCTTATTTCAAGTGGAATATTTTGAAAGTACTACACCCTAACCCGCCTATTTGAAAATGATTGAAGCTTTTGGTTAGACAGCATAACAAACAGATGCGTGGGAAGGCAGTGAATATAACATGCCGCTTTTGTCAGTCAAAACTACTGTGAAGATCGCTTGCCAAGATATCAGAACTTGCTAGAGTGAAGCCTAGAAGTCAGAATTCCATTTTATCATACCGGACACCTTTTATTTGAGTATTTATCAGGACCTTCAAAAACAGCACAGGAAATCTATCATTTTTAATAAGAAATGCGCTGTCTGAGGAAACTGAAGGAAATACACAAAGTCAGAGAGGGAACTTATTAAATTAACGACACCCCAGACGCGTGTAAGAGGCCGATTCAAGTCTCTTTTATTCATCTGAGCAAAACGTCTGTGAGCCAGGATTGGCGTAAGTTGTGATTTTACATTCTATATTTCTCATTACTAACATGTGAACTAACATATATACGTATATTGCCATGTGAATTTTAATATTTGAAAATCGCTAGTGGATGTCACAGTCAGTTGAGGCTGGCAACCTCAGCGTATAGAATGATGATTCATGAACCACCACTACACAGGCTGGTGATTGCTTTATTGCTAGTTTCTTAAAGAGAACTAAAAGCAAAAGGTAATCTCGGGTTCCATACGGAGCATTGATGGAAAGATGAAGAAATGATGTACATTTTAATTATAATACTTACAGTTTCAAACCAGTGTAAATGTCGGTGTTAACATATACACTTTAAAATTAATGGAAGTTTCAAACTTTTCAATCAATGAAAACATAAATGAAAACATATTCAATTTATACTTTGAACACTTTTCAATCAGTGGAAATGTAAATGTAAACATATTCTATCTGAGCTATTAACCTTTTCATTTAAATGTAATATAAAGCTAATCGACAAATAAGAGAAGACTCTAGGCAGAAATATGTCTCCAACTATATAAGGAAAAGACGATGGTCATATATCGGTCATGTCCTACGAATGCAAAACAACAGAATACCATTGCAGGTACTCACTTGGGTTCCTGAGGGTAAGAGGAGAAAAGGAAGACCAAAAGAAACACTCAGAAGAACAATAATAAGAGAAGGAAGAACGTTGGGATTAAACAATGTGCAAGAGCTAAGAGGAGTGGCGTCACAACGAACAACCTGGAGAGCAATGGTTTCTGCCTTATGCGCCGTGTTTGGTGCTTAAAGAATTTATTATTATTATTAAAGCTAAAGCTACTTAATGTAAATGTAAAGAAAGTTTTATCCCGAGGGATTAAATTTAATTCTCATCGAGGGTAAATTGTGAGATAAATGGGATGGTAGAATAGAAGAGTGGGGGGGGGGGAGGGGGGGGGGGCAAATAAGTATGTGTCGGGAAACGCAATACTGAGGAGAGCGTTTCGTTTCTATTCTTTATCATAGTTATTGGTGGTACCAGCAGAAAGTACTATCTCTGGAACAAGAAGGAAACAGTGATCTTAGCTTTAAGACGAGGGACCAAATTTGTACACTCTCCTTGACCTTTCTGGTAAAAGAGATATACCCTACAACCTTGACCAGCAACGAGCGAGAGCAGTGTAAACGGAACCCATCTGCGGGAGCAGAAACTACTATTCGCAGCGAAGTGAAAAATACATGCTGCCAAAGTGAACTTTTTTTCATCATCAATATTACCAATCAATGATGAGACTTTTCTTCATAACTATTCAAATTATTTTCAACCTGTTAAAACAAGTGATTATTAAATTTTGTTATTTGTAAATTTACAAATTTAGCTTCGATTTAATCATTTTAAAGTTACTGCATGTTTGTCTCAGTCAAATTTACTATACACACTCTAAACTGAGCTATAATAATAATAAATTCTTTAAGCGCCAAACACGGCGCATAAGGCAGAAACCAGTGCTCTCCAGGTTGTTCGTTGTGACGCCACTCCTCTTAGCTCTTGCACATTGTTTAATCCCAACGTTCTTCCTTCTCTTATTATTGTTCTTCTGAGTGTTTCTTTTGGTCTTCCTTTTTTCCTGTTACCCTCAGGAACCCAAGTGAGTACCTGCAATGGTATTCTGTTGTTTTACATTCGTAGGACATGACCGATATATGACCATCGTCTTTTCCTTATATAGTTGGAGACATATTTCTGTTTAGAGTCTTCTCTTATTTGTCGATTAGTCTTGAATTCTTTCCAACTGATGTTCATGATTTTTCTAAGACATTTGTTCTCGAATGTATTCAGCTTGTTCTCCAATGATTTTGTTATTTTCCAACTCTCACAGCCGTATGTTAACATTGAGATAACATTTGAATTAAACAGACGAAGCTTGGTATGTATATTCAATGATCGTAATTTCCAAATGTTAGATAATCTATTGAAGGCGCTAGCTGCCAAAGCAATTCTAGTATGAATTTCTCTTGTTGTGTCACCATCCTGAGACATTTTACTGCCTAAATAATTAAAACTTTCAACTTTCTGTAGTTTTTCCCCGTTCAGGATGATATCGAAGGTCTCGTTAGAAAAGTTCATAACTTTAGTTTTAAAGGCATTTATTTGGAGACCTATTTTAACCGAAAGATGACACAAATTATTCACTGCTTCTTGGGATTGTCTGGGTGTTGAACTTAAGAATGCTAAATCATCTGCGAAATCCCGGTCCCCCAGGAATTTTCCATTTGTCCATTTTATACCCAATTGTTCATTGTGGGTATAGTTTCTCATAACCCAATCAATAGCTATTCCAAAAAGTCGTGGTGACATAATACAGCCTTGTTTCACCCCTGTTTCTACTGTAAACCATTCTGTATTCCCTTTATTTGTTCTAACACAACATCTTGCATTGTCATATTGTGAGAAGTTAATGTGATTGAATTTACAACAGGCCCCAAGTTTCGGTTCCTAGCATTTTTTTTACGTTTTTAAGGAAGATTACGGTGGGATTTTTATCTTATTCGTTTTTTTTATTTCTCTTTGTATAATAATCGAGTTTGGATTTTCTGTGTAGATTAAGAATTACGGTTTCTAGTAAAGATGGTAGTTTTAACTTTTAGACTGGCACCAGTGCGGGTTTTTCATTTAGTAATTCGTTCATGGAAGATTTTCCAGTGTAACATAATGGCAGAGCATTTTCGGTTCTTCTCAGTGAGCGCGCTATAATTTTTAGTAAGGGTGAAATCAGATGGGGGTAGAGGGGGAGTTTTAAGCGCGTGGAAACAGGTCAGCAACGGAAATTTTCCGCTTGACCGTAAGTTCTAAATTTAGAAATGACCGTGGGCGATTCCTGGCACGTTGGTTGGTTCATAGATCGACCCGCTTAAGAACAAAGCCTAGCTATGACTCACGCGTAGCGTGGTCTGGGGTAATAAATAAGCGGGATTCCCTGGCAGAAGTGGGAGAATTTGTTGAACTTCTACGCCTTGGGAAAGAACTGCCGACTGCTCTTTCGAGAGAAATTCGTGCTGGTAAATATGAAGTTAATTAAGCTTTAATAGTTTATGAGATTTTTGCAGAGTGGTTCTAGGAGGTAAAGTTAATTCATAGAAGTAGAGCCATCAATGCTATAATTTTAAGTGACTATAACTGACAGCGCAATTAGGTATTTTGTGAAAAGGTAGTAGGGAATTTTGATAGTTTCCGCAGAGTAGCTGTTTGTAGGAATTGGAATATTACTGTTATTTGTCAGAAGACAGGGGATCTAATTTTTCCTGGATTTGTGATTTTAAATGGTGCAGCGTAAAACACGCTCGCGGAATTAAATTAATTTTAGTTCGTAACGGACATGCCATGAGTTCCCTCTTATCTAAATTATTATCAGAGTGCATTCATTCTTTTTATGAGATAATGAAAGCTTAAAGATGGTAGATGTTAAATACTATAATTTTGAGACACGATGCACGTAATTTCATTGTGATTTTCAAGGATTTGGAGAGGGGTACCTAAGCACGTGCTGCGTGTCCTTTTTTTTTAGTGGGGTGAATCTGATAACGGAAGGAGAGGGGAGATAACTAGGCATGCATTGTAGAATAGGATTTCAGTTCCTTTAGAGATTTTAATGTCCATTGTTATCAGAATCGGGTGTAAATAATATTCCAGACTCGTGGGTGTAGATTTCTCAATATTTGAGTTATAATATTAGCGAATAATACGCTAGGGTTTTGGTGTGTATTTAATTGTTCAAGTGTGTGTAAATTACCAGCGGACTAATTTGTGTAACGCTGTGGTAATAGAACGAGTGGCTTTAAATGTTAGAGCATGGGAAATTGTGTATTTTTCTCTGTGTGGGTAAAACCTACATTTTGAAGTCAGCAGTTACGGGTCTAGTTGGGATTTTTAATTAGTCCCTTATTTAATAGACATATGTTTATACTGATGAATTCATGGAGACGGGAGATTATTGTCTCTGGTGAAGTCTATTGTATTTTGGTAGCCAGCTGAGTCTGGAGATTAGAGTGTCGATAAGACAGTATTTGAGGGAAAGTGGGGGTAGGCATGTTTACTAATCGCTGAAGCGATACTAGAGCATGGGAGCTGTATGGAAGATTTGAAACTTAAGTGTTAGAGATTTGAGACTTAAGTGGTTGAAGAGTTGGGATTTAAGTGTTGAAGAGTGAGAGTTAAGGGAGTTAAGTGTTAAGGATATGGGAAATTTGTTGTGCGATATATATTTGTTATTGTTTTGTCCACAGCAGATATTTTCCAGGCGTGGCAGCTAGGGCTACAGTAGTCCTTGAGCGGCTAGAAGTTCGCCGGTCTTCTCAGGAGAAGAAGAGTCGGCAGAGCCAGAAAAGAAAGTGGAGTGGTGACAAGGTGGTCACTGGTGCAAAAGTTTTGTACCCAAGAGAGAGCAGGGAGCTGGAAGCACAGACTTCTTCAGCAAGAACAGATGTTCTTACCAAAATTCGGAGCTAGTTACGCTCATGTTAAACACACACTGATCATAGGCGCAGGGCCTAAAAAGTGTCGTGAATTTCGGGCATAATAATCCCGACAGCCTTGAGCCTACGAGCAGGGTATCCGGGCTACTGCAAAGTAATAATTCGTCTATTTGGAAGCAGCAATAGACCACGTCCCGAGTTTAATTTACCAAGCAAGTCAGCAGCTACAACAGGCGGAGAAGAGGGGAAAGGGTTAACATCCCTCTTTACTGCACGAGATCGATAGAGAGAAGGAGAGTAGTGGAGGAGTCGTTTCTGTAGGAACTAGGAGTGTCAGACAGACACTGAACATAACATTGGAACTCAGCAAGTCATCTGTAAGTTGTGTCGGAGGTGATAGAAGGGTTCTGGTCATGGACTTTGTGATAGTCAGAGAATATTTAGCCTTGTGATAGTCAGAGAATATTTAGCCTATAGTGGAGCAGCGGTGTAGGCACGTCATTTGTGTAGAACCACGTCTGCAGACAGACGAACAGTAGGAGTTAGGGTGTGTTTACACGATATCAGGTTGATTAGGAGAAAGACGGATCTGGTGTTAGAGATCCTCCTTCACATGTTGTTGTATTACTTACCTTTCTTCCTTACAGGTTGAGGGGAGGGCGACTGTGGGGTTACCTTACCTAATCACTTGAAATTAATTGTTATGTTTTTTTCCAGGTGTATGAACACGCATGTTTATTCTATTTTTGTAGTATGTTATATGAATTTTTTTTGTGTGGTGTAAATAAAATCCATTGTAAATTTCCGGCTGGATCAGTCACTTACTTCAACCTATATGTTGTCTGTAAGTGGTGTCTGTGGTGTTAAGTATTAAACCTTATCCCAGTCTTGGTAGCTAGAGGTAGTGAGGTTATCGCAAAACATTACGTCACTTAGTGGCAAGGGAGAGTCAATTTCGGTTCTCGACCCTTGACGCCAATAGCCTCATCTCCCACAGTCACTGTTATTTTCTTCTGAAATCTATCTTCTTAGTCTTCCTTTCCACTAGGGTCTAGTCTATTTAGGTAGGCAACCTCTAGTCTTAAATCCACTTCGTGACAAAGTGGGTGCTATCGTCCGGTGAATCATTTTTGTTACGTTCAATTCTGTGATCTTGACAAAGTGGCGGCGTTCGTCCGGTAGATCATCTTTGTTGGGATCAATTCTGTGATCGTGTCAAGATTCATAGATTGTTTCTATAGGAAGTTCTTGGAAATAGATTTCTTTATAATATCCCCTAGACAAGAGATATATATAAACTGATCCAGCTATAGGTTTTTTTTTCCACAGGAAGTTTCTCCACAGGGTGCAGTCAGATTGTAGCTGTAGTTAGTTTGATGACTAGAGGTAACTGATGGCTAACTGAATTTTTCTTAACAGGAAGGTAAATTCGGGTTTTTAGGTAGCTGCTTAATGAAAATTTTTTCAGGTAGTTCTTCAGATTGGTGCTAGTCTGAGTTTGGGTTTTGGGACATTGGTTACACAGGGAGTAGTGCCCAGAAGGTAACAGTAAATTTTTCGTGTTCTTTTTTTGTCATTTCCCCTCGTGGTGAGTTACTGCTGATTTGTCAGGTAAGATGGCTGAATTGGTCAAGCTACTTACTGCATGGAAGGACGCAGCTAAAAGCATGGGGATGAATGAGGCCGAGACTAGGGCTTACATTATGAGGGAACAGGACCGACAGGCAGAGATGGACCTGCGTAAATTAGAAGCGGAGAAAGAAGAGAGGGCCCGACTGGCAGAGATGGATCTGCGTAAATTGGAAGCGGAGAAAGAAGAGAAGGCCCGACAGGCAGAGGAGAGAAAGGCAGAAAGGGAGGCGAAGGAAAGGACCACAGAAGCAGAGAGACAGCATGAACTTGCCCTGCGTTCACTGGAACTGCAGTACCGATCTTCGAAAGGCAGTTCGGCTAACGGAGATTCTCCCGGAGCAGGGGCGACAGACACCTCAGGAAACGGAGGGCCCCGGATGGCAGCCATGAATTTTCCAATGGACTCTTTCCCTAACGGGAATGAGAAAATTGACATATTCCTGGAAAAATTTGAACGAATGGCAAAAGCGTACGGGTTGGATGAGAGTTTGTGGTGCCTCAAATTATCTCAGTCGTTGAAAAACCAGGCCTACGACATCTATAGTAAGATGCTCAGTGATGAACAAAATAACTTTGAGGCCCTTCGTAACGCACTGTTACAACGCGGGAGAGCAGGCCGGAGAAAGGAGAAAGTTTTCCCCATTTCGCAGAAAGGCTGAAGAATTATCTCACTCGTTGGAGAGAATTGTCGGGTCTAGCAAAAACTTTTGAAGGACTCGAAGAGCTTGTCATGTGCGAACAAGTGAAAGCAAACATGTCTCCTGACTTGAGGAGGTATCTGGCAGAGCAGGGCGCCCAGCAACTGGACCAGATCATTCTTTTTGCTGAAAGGTTCCAGACGGCACAGGCCGAAGTACTGGGCCAGAAACGAAAACACCCAGACCTGCCAGCACTGGACCAAGGAGCATCGGCATCGCAGTCGTTTTTGTCTTCTGCTCATCAGCAGCAGGGGCCGTCTCGCAAGGAGCCCCATCCCATTCATAACCTGCGGCCCCAACCGCATAACAGAGCACAGGCGACAACGTCTCATGAACCTGCTAGAAACAGGGGAGAAAACGACAGGTACTGTCGCAATTGCCGTACCACCTCTCACTGGACTTCTCGGTGTGTAAACAAACCACCCACTCACCATACAGCGTGTTTAAGGGCGGTGAGAGTGAAAAAAGGGAACAATTGGGAACCTTTCAAATCAGAGAAGTGTTTCTCTAACAGCGGACCAGCAGTAGTGAATGGGACTGCTACCACTTGCTTTATTTTTGACAGCGGGCTTACTTACCCGAGTATAGTCGCCCGACATTTGGTACAACCAGGCCAAATGACTAAGGAAAAGGTTGATATTGGTGGAGTTTTGAGGGGAGGGACCTCACAGCGTCTGCAGATAGCCAATATTAAGGTGGAGAGCAGGTTTGTGCGTGGCACAATCAAAGCTGCTGTAATGGAACAGCCAGCTTATGACTTCATCTTGGGGGCCCCATATATAGTTTTTGGGAAACCCCCCCAGTCCCGATCCTTGCTGGTGCAAGGGGGCCTACTACAGGCCAGAGAAGTGAAAAGGGAATGTCCCGGATTCACGGAGCCCCACGAGAGCTCAACCAGCCACGCCTTGAGATGGAGAGGTTAAATACCTCCAAGGTTAGTGGAATGGTTTTTGCAGAGGCGTATCCCTCTGACAGCCCTGTTAAGCCGAAGGGCCAAACAGCGGCGACGCCTTTGATTTTGGAAAATACCTTCGTTGTCGTCGGGAATTAGGCCCCCGATGGTATTACCTCCTGAGAGCGAGGAACATACTGACAAGAGTGGTAGAACGTATGTACACGACCAGCGCAATCTTCATAGGGCAGAAGACAGAGAATCGAGCGAACATACGTTTCCAACCAGTCCTGGAGCCCCATACGACCAGCACTTTACTTAGACGGAGGAGGACAGTGATCTGAGAAACCGTTTGCCTATAAACGGAGATGGGCCCCATCCCGCTGCTAGCTCGCTAACAGAAAGCGGCTCTTGCAAAGAGGCAAGAAGCAAAAACGTACCACCAAATGCGTTCTGCTTAGTAGGGGAAACGGATGTCGCTGAGGTCAGGCGCAACCCAGTGAGAACCCCTGGTGGGAGAGTAGAGAAAGGAGCAATCTCTACGCAACCTCTAGGCAAACCAGAGGGGAGTGAAGCGATCGGAGAATTTATGCTGGAAGCACCAGATAGTTCGCACCTTCATCGCCATATACCTGCGGTCTCAAACCCGCCGAGATGCAGCAAGGTAGTCGCCATCGTCAGGCAGCCACAAAGCCAGTTGGTCAGGGGCAGAGCCGACCAAGACAGTTTTTTTACGGACATAGCCAAGGAAGGTTCAGACCCACCATTGGATGGCACAGGTCCGAAGAAAGATCAACTCTTCCACCGGAGCATGGGAGTTGGTAGAAGAAGAAGAAGGAGGAAACGTAGAAGAAGAAAGTCGCCAGGACAACCCATGGGAGTTGTAGTCGCCAGGCGGAAATAACCAGTCGTGACCATGAGACTTCAGGACTGACAGTCAGATCTGTAGACTTGTATAGGGGCCAGTCTGGAAATACAAGATCACATTAAATTAGATCGTGTACCACGAACTTGAAGAGGGGGGTAATGTGAGAAGTTAATGTGATTGAATTTACAACAGGCCCCAAGCTTCGGTTCCTAGCATTTTTTTTACGTTTTTAAGGAAGATTACGGTGGGATTTTTATCTTATTCGTTTTTTTTTATTTCTCTTTGTATAATAATCGAGTTTGGATTTTCTGTGTAGATTAAGAATTACGGTTTCTAGTAAAGATGGTAGTTTTAAACTTTTAGACTGCACCAGTGGGGTTTTTCATTTAGTAATTCGTTCATGGAAGATTTTCCAGTGTAAATAATGGCAGAGCATTTTCGGTTCTTCTCAGTGAGCGCGCTATAATTTTTTAGTAAGGGTTGAAATCAGATGGGGGTAGAGGGGGAGTTTTAAGCGCGTGGAAACAGGTCAGCAACGGAAATTTTCCGCTTGACCGTAAGTTCTAAATTTAGAAATGACGTGGGCGATTCCTGGCACGTTGGTTGGTTCATAGATCGGACCCGCTTAAGAACAAAGCCTAGCTATGACTCACGCGTTAGCGTGGTCTGGGGTAATAAAATAAGCGGGGATTCCCTGGCAGAAGTGGGAGAATTTGTTGAACTTCTACGCCTTGGGAAAGGAAACTGCCGACTGCTCTTTCGAGAGAAATTCGTGCTGGTAAATATGAAGTTAATTAAGCTTTAATAGTTATTAGATTTATTTTTGCAGAGTTGGTTCTAGGAGGGTAAAGTTAATTCATAGAAGTAGAAGCCATCAATGCTAATAATCTTTTAAGTGACTATAACTGACAGCGCAATTAGGTATTTTGTGAAAAGGTAGTAGGGGATTTTGATAGTTTCCGCAGAGTAGCTGTTTGTAGGAATTGGAATATTACTGTTATTTGTCAGAAGACAGGGGATCTAATTTTTCCTGGATTTGTGATTTTAAATGGTGCAGCGTAAAACACGCTCGCGGAAATTAAATTAATTTTTAGTTCGTAACGGACATGCCATGAGTTCCCTTTATCTAAATTATTATCAGAGTGCATTCATTCTTTTTATGAGATAATGAAAGCTTAGAGATGTGAGATGTTAAGGACCATAATTTTGAGACACGATGCACGTAATTTCATTGTGATTTTCAAGGATTTGGAGTGGGGTACCTAAGCACGGGCTGCGTGTCCTTTTTTTTCGTGGGGTGAATCTGATAACGGAAGGAGAGGGGAGATAACTAGGCATGCATTGTAAAATAGGATTTCAGTTCCTTTAGAGATCTTAATGTCCATTGTTCTCAGAATCGGGTGTAATTAATATTCCAGACTCGTGGGTGTAGATTTCTCAATATTTCAGTTATAATATTAGCGGATCATACGCTAGGGTTTAGGGGTGTATTTAATTGTTCAAGCGTGTGTACATTACCAGCGGACTAATCTGTGTAACGCTGTGGTAATAGCACGAGTGGCTTTAAATGTTAGAGCATGGGAAATTGTGTATTTTTCTCTGTGTGGGTAAAACCTACATTTTGAAGTCAGCAGTTACGGGTCTAGTTGGGATTTTTAATTAGTCCCTTATTTAACAGACATATGTTTTACTGATGAATTCATGGAGAGGGAGATTATAGTCTCTGGTGAAGTCTAAATTGTATTTTGGTAGCCAGCTGAGTCTGGAGATTAGAGTGTCGATAAGACAGTATTTGAGGGAAAGTGGTGGTAGGCATGTTTACTAATCGCTGAAAAGCGATATACTCAGAGCATGGGAGCTGTATGGAAGATTTGAAACTTAAGTGTTAGAGGATTTGAGACTTAAGTGGTTGAAGAGTTGGGATTTAAGTGTTGAAAGTGTGAGAGTTAAGGGGGGAGTTAAGTGTTTAAGGATATGGAAATTTGTTGTGCGATATAGATATTTGTTATTGTTTTTGTCCACAGCAGATATTTTCCAGGGCGTGGCAGCTAGGGCTACAGTAGTCCTTGAGCGGCTAGAATTTTTTTTATTTCGCCTGGTTATTTCAGGAGAAGAAGAGTCGGCCAGAGCCAGAAAAGAAAGTGGAGTGGTGACAAGGTGGTCACTGGTGCAAAAGTTTTGTACCCAAGAGAGAGCACGGAGCTGCAAGCAAAGACTTCCTCAGCAAGAACAGATGTCCTTACCCAAATTCGGAGCTAGTTACGCTCATGTTAAACANACACTGATCNTAGGCGCNGGGCCTAAAAAGTGTCGTGAATTTCGGGCATAATAATCCCGACAGCCTTGAGCCCATGAGCAGGGTATCCGGGCTACTGCAAAGTTAATAATTCGTTATTTGGAAGCAGCAATAGACCACGTCCCCGAGTTTAATTTACCAAGCAAGTCAGCAGTACAACAGGCGGAGAAGAGGGGAAAGGGGTTAACATCCCTCTTTAACTGCACGAGATCGATAGAGAGAGAAGGAAGAGTAGTGGAGGAGTCGTTTTCTGTAGGAACTAGGAGTGTCAGACAGACACTGAACATAACATTGGAACTCAGCAAGTCATCTGTAGTTGTGTCGGAGGTGATAGAAGGGTTCTGGTCATGACTTTGTGATAGTCAGAGAATATTTAGCCTTGTGATTAGTCAGAGAATATTTGAGCCTATAGTGGAGCAGCGGTGTAGGCACGTCATTTGTGTAGAACCATTGCAGGGGACAGAACGAACAGTAGGAGTTAGAGGGTGTGTGTTTACACGATATCAGGTTGATTATTTTCGGAGAAAGGGGGGACGGATCTGGTGTTAGAGATCCTCCTTCACATGTTGTTGTATTTACTTAGTTACCTTTCTTCCTTACAGGTTGAGGGGGAGGGCGACTGTGGGGTTACCTTAATAATCACTTGAAATTAATTGTTATGTTTTTTTCCAGGTGTATGGAACACGCATGTTTATATTCTATTTTGTAGTATGTTATATGAAATTTTTTTTTTGTGTGGTGTCAAAATAAAATCCATTGTAAATTTCCGGCTGGATCAGTTTACTTCAACCTATATGTTGTCTGTAAGTGGTGTCTGTGGTGTTAAGTATTAAACCTTATCCCAGTCTTGGTAGCTTAGAGGTAGTGAGGTTATCGCAAAACGTTACGTCACTTAGTGGCAAGGGAGAGTCAATTTCGGTTCTCGACCCTTGACGCCAATAGCCTCATCTCCCACAGTCACTGTTATTTTCTTCTGAAATCTATCTTCTCAGTCTTTCTTTCCACTAGGGTCTAGTAGCTGTCATTAACTGCTTTAATCATTTCGCCTGAAATTTCGTCATCTCCAGCAGCTTTAAAATTTTTAAATCTTTTAACGGCTTGTTTGATCTCGTCCAGCGTGAATTCATCGCAAGTTATTGGCAAGGTGGTTGTGGGTGTTTCATTATTAAAATGAGGTGTTACTGTTGGTGGTGGTCTGTTTAGCACCTCCATGAAGTGCTCAGCCCATCTATTCATTTGTTCTTTTTCTGTTGGTATTGGATTCCCTAATTTATCTTTAACAGGTGTTTCCATAGCAGTAGGCTGGTGACATAGTTGTTTTGTAATTTGATAAAGGCACCTACTGTTACCAGTTCTTGCAGCATTTTCAGCTTCTACGGCCAGTTCATTGACGAAATGTCTTTTATCTCTTCGAGTTTTTGTCTTCACTTCTTTATTTAACAAGTTATAAGTTAGTTTGCAAGATTCAACTGCATTATGTGTACTTGCCGCTAGTAGTTTAAGTTTTGCTGTTTTCCTTTCTTGTATTTTATCCCAAGTATCTTCTCTCATCCATTTTTACTTTTTATGTACTAGGTATACGGTGGTCGCTACAGCTGCTTCTGTCATTGCTGTTCTTAGTTGTTCCCATTTAGTATCGATTGTCTTGGTGGTGACATCGTTGTCAATTTTGCCTAAAGCATCGAAATAGTTGTTCATTTTGACATTATATTCCTCCTTTATATCATTTGATTGCAGTCTGTGTACATCTATTCTTCTATTTTTATTTGGTTGGTATAACTTCTTCAGTTTAATTCTCAGTTTAGCTATGCAGAGGTTATGATCGCTTCCGATCTCTGCACCTCTGTATGCTCTGACGTCTTGATATGATGAGCGAAATTTTGTGCTTATGCAGAAGTGATCTATCTGGTTCTTAGTTCTGCCATCAGGTGAATTCCATGTTATCTTGTGGATATTCTTATGTGGAAAGATGGTGTCCGCCACAACGAGGTTTGCTATTTCACAAAGTTCTAGAAGTCTTTCACCATTTTGATTCATTGAGCCTATGCCATGAGTACCGAGATATCTTTGTACTCCATCGTTGTTGTCACCTACTTTGGCGTTAAAATCGCCCATGACTACTATTATGTCGTGCTTGGGTATTGTGTTGATGGTACTTAGAAGTGCTTCATAGAAGTCATCTTTTGTGGTATCAAGAGCGTCGTTAGTTGGTGCATATCATTGTACAGTTGAGAGCTTGAAAAATCTTGTCTGAAATCTAGCTAATATTAGCCTCTCATTAATAGGTACCCAGCTGATGAGCGATGCTGCTGCTTTCTGTGTCATTAAGATGGCTACTAACTCTGTGTGACGATTATCATTACTACCAGAGTATATAATTTGCTTTTTTTCTTCTGAAATATATTTTATGCCCTTCCCCGTCCATCTACACTCGCTGACACCTAATATGTCCAACTTATAATTATCCATTTCTCTAATTATTTCTTCCATTTTTCCGTCTTGATACATAGTTCTTACATTCCAGTATCCAATTTTAAAAATCTCCTTAGCCCCCAAGATATTATAATGAGTCATGTTCACTGTCGAGCCTGGTTCTGTTTCGATAACAATCGCTTGTTTTACGATAGTGACTTGTTAATTCTCTGATATACCCTCCTATCCAACCGACCGATTCGAGGGTTTCGAGGTCGGTTATAGGAAAATATCTACACCACTAGATACTCTGATGTATCTTTTATTCTATAATTTAACACATCATGGTACTATCCATCGAAATATACACATTCCTGATGTTTTTCTTTCGGCGTCTAAGGTGAGAAAAGAATTTCACCTCCATCTTGGAAGGGTAGATAACTCTCTGAGCGATACCAGAATAATAAAAATTCCACTGAGTAATAAGGGTTGGGGGCTTAAACGAGCTAACATAACCATTGCTTAATCTTTCACAAAAGCTGTTGTCAGATTCTAGAATTAACGTGCTCAGCCATATTGCAGCATTGTTTTCGCTTATCTGAATATCTTGTGAAAAATCATTTGTGGTAGAAGCGTCATTAACCTTCTATCTACATATCTGCCAAGAGAAATCTTGATCCAACAGTGGCCCAAAACTCAAGAGTATCTAATATGGATCTTCAGAGGTGTCTACCTTCGCACAAGATTACTCTTGGCAGAGTTGTAAATAAAAGGATAATGATGCTCCTATCTCAAGGGAATTTATCTGATATTTCCGAAGTCAAGAACAATGCTGCATTGGCAGGGCAATTGTTAACTGATATCGGTCCCCCGCCTTTTATAAAGAATTAAGCAATTATTAATTTCAGCTCTTTCAACCCTCCACCCTGATTTACTCAGGGGCATTCTTATTAATATGGTATAGTTTTGTTTAGAGTGTATTTAGTAAATTGACTGAGACAAACATGCAGTACATTCAAAATGATTAAATCGACGTTAAATTTGTATATTTGCAAACTACAGATTTAATAGTCATTTAGGTTTCAACCTGAATTTAAAGAAATAAATAATTTTTTATAAAAAAAAGTTTATTATCACTATGGGATAGAAATGTGTAAAGGAGGTCACTTGACACACAGTTAAGTGGACCGGGCGATCTGTCAAACTTTATAGTTTCTGTTTTTGATGTGTCGATCAATCTTATATAAATATACAGATTGTAAAAACATACAGATGTACTTAATTCAACCTGTTAAAAATACACCTTGGTTTTAATAATAACACTGACATCGTCTACTCCAGATTAAATAAACGTTATATACTCGACACTACCTTCATTATTTTTATTTGTGCTCCTTATGGAGCATGAAGTAACCACTGTAGTAAGTCCCGCAGGAAGCCTGCACCAAGTCACCACTATAGTTAGTCCCGCAGGAAGCCTGCCCCAAGTCACCACTGTAGTTAGTCCTGCAGGAAGCCTGCCACAAGTCACCACTGTAGTTAGTCCCGCAGGAATCCTGCCCCAAGTCACCACTGTAGATAGCCCGCATGAAGCATGCACCAAGTGTGACAAAACACCATTGTGCATGTACATTTTTGCCCCTTTATCTCATCCATTCATCCACTCCGGCAGTTTCATTTTCTTCATAGTCCTATTATTTGGCATATAATTTGTCTGGGGGCGGCAATATTGGAAGGTAGAATCTGGTCATCAAATAAGTTGACAGATTTGTTTGTGAGTTGGCTGAAGCATTACAACATATTGAAAGAGGTCACGCGATGGAATTTTAAAATGTAATATTTTAAAGCACGCAGGGGCAGAATTAAATTAAACACCCCGACCCATATAGTCCAGAGCTTTCGATTGGAGTGATCTGAGAGACGGGATAAACAATTGATTTCATTGGAAATTCGTCAGAAGCACAATCTGGGATGTGCAAAAATTTGGGGTAAGTATAAACATTTATTTTACAAATATGAATTTGACATGTTTTTCTTGCTAAGTGGTTATATATGAGGCTGGCAACCTCAACATATGAAAATAGTATATTCATAAACCACTACAGCAAGCGCTGGCGATTGTTTCTTTTTTGCTAATCGTACAGAAAACCAACAGCAGAGGTGACCCCAGTCTCCGACTGCAGTAGTGATGAGTGATGATTACACCACGTGTGCATCAAGTGTATCATATCCTTTTGTAACATATACTTGTATGTACCTTGTTAATTGTAACCCAGGCAAATCATTATTTGCACTGTCCAAGCACATATTTTCCTAGTTTAATAGCCAGAAGAATATTGGTGATTTTTAATCATCTTCTGTGAGCTACGCTGTGCCCCAGGAATTTGATTCTTCTGAGAGCTTAACATTGGTGGGTGGACAGCGAGACAAAGCGACTGTTAATTTGCAGCCCACAGGTGTACTTGGCAGAGGCATTTATATTTATTTTTCTAAAAGATCGTGGTACTAAGATATCAGGCCGTTCGATGAACGAAGCTATCAGACTGTGAAGTGTCATCATCAAAAAACAAAATGACAAAAAAACCAAAGCTGCAGGACTCGCTCATACAAGCTAAGTGCTAACTTACAGGCACCAGAAAACGGATATCAAAATTAAATTTTAATTTTAATTTAAATCCTCAAACCAAATCTCGATGAAGAGAAATTTTATTTTCATCTAAAACTCACCATCATTCCACTACTATTTTAACTACTAAAACTAATTGATTATTAAATTTGTTTCCTTTTATTTTAAAACATAACAATCATAGTTGATTGAGTTATTTTAAGTGTGAAAGCAACGTATGAGCAAGACTCTTCTAATATATTTATGTATACAATTAGAGATATTTACATAAATAGAGCGTCTTCTAGTAAAAGGGAATTTCGCTGGATTTCCACCAGCTGGGGGCTTGAACGGGCTAAAACCATTGCTTAATTCTTCGAAAAAGTTAGTCCCGCAGGAAGCCTGCACCAAGTCACCACTGTAGTTAGTTCAGCAGGAAGCCTGCACCAAGTGTGGCAAACCGTAATTGTACATGTACTTTTGTGCCCTTCTCTCTCATCCATTCATCCCATCCGACAGTATCACTTTTTTTCTTCATTTTCTTCATCGTCCTTGTTGTGCGGAAAGTTAATTGTTTTATTTGGCCCGTCTGAGTATAGAGTGGATGTCGACAGATACGCGAGAAGGTATAGAAATAGATTTTCACAGGTGGTAGAATTGAGGAAAAGATCTGTCTCTGGAGTGATTAGGTAATCTCTTCCAGCCTATCCGTACGTCTGTACTTTATTGCAAGACAGCTTTTATCTCCCTATCAAGAATAGATAAGTTACTCTACACACACACAGCTATGTGACAACAAGACACACACACGTAAAAAACTAAGGATAAATGGGCATGTGTCTGACCAACACACTAAGGTAAGTTTCTTTGTAGTTTATTATCATTAAACTCGACAACATGAAAATATCAAAGAAAATATCAAAGAGTCATTTACATGCATATGAAATAAAGTAGAACCCAAAATTATTAACCCAAAGGTTGAAGGTTAGCACTCTGTTACAGAATAAACAGTATTGGTACTCTATGAGAAACAGTAAAATAAACAAAAAAAGTTAGATGAATTATATATATATATATATATATATATATATATATATATATATATATATATATATATATATATATATATATATATATATATATATATATATATATATATATATACACCCTTCAAAAGAAGTTAAGGACCATTTTTATTAAGGGTGCAAGGTGAAATGAAAATGAAAAATAAAAACACAGCACTTCAAAATATAACATGACAAGCTTATCAGTGACAATAAACACTATTTTTATGACGGTTGCATTAACGTGTGTAAAATGACAGCACAGCAATCAATACAACCCTTATTTTCAAAATTAATGAGAATAACACCAAAGGTCAACATTGTCAGTAGCGTGTGTGTCCTCCATTATTGGCGATACTTTCAAGGAAATGATGAGCTTGCGAATGAAGCATTGGGGCACTGCGTGCCCCTGATGCTGAAGTACCAGAAGCAGTTCATGCAGAGTTGCAGGAGATGGCTGATGTTGCTTAACTCGTCGCCCAAGCTCGTCCCAAAGTTGTTCTATGGGATTCAAATCAGGACTGTTTGCAGGCCAATCCATTCTATTGACACCAACTTCTTTGCAGGAAAGCATTTACTGCACGAGAACGGTGTGGTCTTGCATTATCATCTTGAAGGACTGCATTGTGCCCAATAACTTGCAGGGCTGGGATGGCAAGAGGCTGTAGAATCTCGTCATGGTAGTGGTCACCATTCAGATTCCCAATCACATGATAGAGGGGGGTTCTGTGGAGTAAACTAATGCCTCCCCACATCATCACTGATCAAGCACCATATCGGTTACGTTCGATGACTGCAGCATCACTAAAGCGTTCACCACGACGCCTCCATACTCTGATTCGTCCATCTGTAGGGTCCAAGACAAATCCAAGACAAATCGGGACTCATCTGTGAACATAACGTTAGCCCACTGTGCACGTCGCCACTGCACGTGCTGCATACACCATGCTAAACGAGCTGCTCTGTGGGTAGCAGTCACGTGTGGTCGAATGGCTGGACGACAAGCACGAAGGCTGGCATCGTGAAGGCGATTCTGAATAGTCTGATCACTGACTACAGTGTTGGTAGCATCTCTGAGGAACTGTCTGATAACATTTGCACTTGCAGTTCTCCGTTGCAGTGCTTGCCTCTGAATTAAGCGATCTTCTCGAGGTGTAGTGACTCTAGGACGACCTGTGCGTTGCCGTTCCTCGGCGATTCCAGTCTGGGTAAAGCGCTGCTGCAGTCTGACAATAACTGAATGAGATACTGTAAGCCTATGACCGACATTTCGGACAGTAAGACCTTCCTGCAACCATTCAATGGCTCTTCCTTTATAAACAACACTCAGCTTTCGTCGTTGAGGCATATTGTTGTGCAATGGTTATGCAGCACTTGTGTTGCTTATAAAGACAATTTTGTATGTACAGCTCAAGATCAACACTATAGTCTCCCACATGAATCACGTATTTTTGGAATAGCAGGTATTTTTTTCATGCTCAGACATCATTAAAAACACCCACATTTTGGCGTCTCAGCAGGATTTTTTTCAGCGTGCTTGCTGAGCTGAAAACTAGCCACACGGTATGCTGGAGGCCCATGCAGCACGTGTTGAATGTTTGTCGTTCGAGAAAAATCAATGTCAGATTAATTGCTTGTGAAATATAATTTTTATTATTTTTGGGTCATTTTCACCTACTGGCGATATGTAACAGCATTTTTTCCACGGAAGACGTGAAGAGGCAAGCGATGGTGAAAACTGAATCCTCCCCAAATGGGAATACTCACCTCGAAATCGGTTGACACAGAATCTGCAAAGCGCTCTTCAAAAATCCGCCCATCTGCATGTTGAATCTGTTCTCGTCTGTGAATAGGACAGCATTCCACTGCAGCAGTCCATCTGATATTTTTTTGCAGGCGTGCTTGTCTGTGAGTCAAGTTTGGCCCAACATAAGGTCGTCTTGCAGTAAGGCCTGTATCTCTGAGTCATCGTATGACTATCATTCGAGAGACTTGCCCATGTCTACCCACTATTGCTCTTGCTGTTTGACTTGCCGGGAGAGTACGATTTCTTAGGTGACTCAGCACAATATGACGATCTTGCGCAGGAGTAGTAACTCATGGTTGGCCACTCCGAAGTCTATCCCGGGCACTGCCAGTGGTTCCGTAACGTTCATTGAGACGTACAATAGTGCTGTGGTGGCAATTCATCCATCTGGCAATGTCCCGCGAGCTCATTCCGGTCTCCAACATACCAATGGCTCGTTGGCGGTCGTTTTCAGATAGTCGTGGCATTTCAAGCACATGTACTGGGTGTTTTGTCTCAACGGCCTTTTTATACCGAGTATACTGCCACAACGCGTACACATTTTCAGGGTCATAGCTGTTGGGAATCGTGTTGCACGTGTAACTTTCATTGTTTTCATGTAGTCTGTACACACACCCGTGGGTTGAATCATGCACTTTCCATTCCAGCAGCCATTCGCTCTCTACCTCATGGCAAACACGGGGAAAATCCATTCACACACTTTTTTTTCCCAGCTTCTCGGTATCTGTATATATATATATATATATATATATATATATATATATATATATATATATATATATATATATATATATATATATATATATATATATATATATATATATATATATATATACTGAAGCACATTAAAAACGAACCACTATTATATATACTGATGCCGAGAAGCTGGAAAAAAAATGTGGGAATGGATTTTCCCCGTGTTTGTCATGAGGTAGAGAGCAAATGGTTGCTGAATTGGAAAGTGCATGATTCAACCCACGGGTTTGTGCACAAACTACACGAAAACAATGAAAGTTACACGTGCAACACGATTCCCAACAGCTATGACCCTGAAAATGTGTACTCGTTGTGGCAGTATACTCGGTATAAAAAGGCCGTTGAGACAAAACACCCAGTACATGTCCTTGAAATGCAATGACTATCTGAAAACGACCGCCAACGAGCCATTGGTATGTTTGCGGAATGAGCTCGCGGGCCATTGCCAGAAGGATGAATTGCCACCACAGCACTATTGTACGTCTCAATGAACGTTACGAAACCACTGGCTGTGCCCGGAATAGACTTCGGAGTGGCCAACCACGAGTTATTACCCCTGCGCAAGATCGTCATATTGTGCTGAGTCACCCAAGGGATCGTTCTCTCCCGGCAAGTCAAGCAGCAAGAGCAATAGTGGGTAGACGTGGGCAAGTCTCTCGAATGATAGTCAGAGATACAGGCCTTACTGCAAGACGACCTTATGTTGGGCCAAACTTGACTCACAGACATCGTCAGCAGCGGCTGCAATGGATAGAGCAACATGTCAGATGGACTAGACTGCAGTGGAATGCTGTCCTATTCACAGACGAGAGCAGATTCAACATATCCTTTGCTGATGGACGTATGCGGATTTGGTGACCGTGTGGAGAGCGCTTTGCAGATTGCTGTGTTCGTCAGCATAACCGATTTGGAAATGGCAGTATTCACATTTGGGGAGGATTCAGTTTTCACCATCGCTTGCCTCTTCACGTCTTCCGTGGAAATGTTAATGCTGTGACATATCGAGATAAGGTTCTGGATGCATTGGTTGCTCCTGCGTTCACAAATTATCCAGACTTGTAGCTTCTCTAGCAGGATGAAGCACGTGAGCACACCGCATGCATTACGCAGCAATATCTGCAGCAGCAGAACATTGTGATGATTGATTTGCCTGCCCTGTCACCAGACATGTCCCCTATAGAACATATGGGACGAGCTTGGACGCAGAGTCTACAGGCAAAGTTCTCCAGCTAATCTGCAACAGCTCGAAGCTGCTCGTACACGTGAATGGGACTTGATTCCCCTGCATTTCCTTTAGAGACTTGTGCGTTTTAAGCGGAGCTGCTGCCAAGCTTGTTTGCAAGCACACGGTGGACACACCAGATACTGAGGAATGTGTAAATGAAATTTTTTATTGGTTGCATTTTTTGTTTTCTCCCTTGCCTGCACAGAATGCAATGAATTTCATAACAATCAAATGTACAAATTAATGACCAGCATGGATTTATAGGAAAATGAATAAAGATTCCAAATATGTAAACTTGTAAACACTTATATTTACATTTCACACTCTGTTCCTGGATTATACAGGTGGTGCGTTTTTAATGTGCTTCAGTAATATATATATATATATATATATATATATATATATATATATATATATATATATATATATATATATATATATATATATATATATATATATATATATATATATATATGCATAGTTTTTCCCCCAAACATGAAAATACTTGCACACTCTTTCAAACAGTGGCCACTCTCACACCCTTACCTAATTGCCTGGTATAGTATGTCTGTAATATCCCTTGGTAATAGAATTAGTACATAAATATATTATCTATTTTTACTTAATATTCTGTCACCTCAGTTGTCGCAGATCCAAATTGGCCCCAGTCCATCCCCAGAAATTAGTTAATGAGGTGAACGCCTATTCTGGTTCTTCTCCTAGAAGTGGTATTACAAATAGTCAAAACTGTGATAGTTCTTGAGGTTCACTCTTTAACGGGAAAAATACTTCCAGTATTGCCAAACATCTGGTTGCTAAAATTTAAAATCTGGGTTTGGTAAGTCCAGTATTAAAAAATGTATTGCCCTCCAATACTCTCTGGCGAGTGCCCGTTCCCATATGAAATTGGTGACGAACAAGCCAAGCAAAGGAGAAAAATAATAAATCGGAAAAAGAAAGACCGCTGGATGCCCGTGTGATCAGGTCTGCGAAGAATACAAGGAAACATTGATGAAAACAAATGCTACTACTATATCTACACACAGACAGGGACAAGACGATCTCTTCTCCACTCCGTCAGTCCTGATTAAATTTAAAAGGCACACGGGTTTTCCTTACGCCTATACGTTAGCAGATTCCGCTGGCAGCTGAGTTCGGTCAGCTTGAGATATGTTAACTCGTCCTCCCCTGCTCGCGCCGGCGTTCAGCGTACAACGTTAATTATTATTTAATCTCTCCATACGCGCTACCTAAACAATGATCGCCTGTCATTAAATAGCTATTAAATGTTCGGCGTCTGTTGGCTTTGTAGTATGTTATAAAAATAATATACATTATAACAAATATTTCATTGGGAAATATATGGAGATCAAGAGAAATAGGATCCAACACGAAAATAGGAATCTTCAACTCAAATGTGAAGTCAGTCCTATTGTATGGCTCTGAGACATGGAGAACAACAAAGACAACAACCAAAAAGCTACAGACTTTCATAAATGGGTGCTTGCGTAGAATAGAGGGATTTAAATGGTATAACAAGGTTACCAACGTGGAACTTATGACAAGAACTAGACAAGTGCCAGTGGAACAAGAGATGAGAAGAAGACGACGGCGATGTATAGGACACACACTGAGGAAACCTGTTGATAGAATTGCAAGGCAGTCCTTGTTCTGGAACCCCCAGGGCAAGAGAGGCAGAATGTTACGCACAAATAATTACTTTTTTCAAAGCCTTTGTATGATCATTTTTCGTATGTATGATCATTTTTTGACTGAAGTGTGTATTATGTTTTTACAGTCAAAGGGACATAATCCGAGTTATCGAGACTACAATTTTTTAGGAGTTTGCCTTCTCTTGTATAGAGACACGTTCGGTCTATAATTTCTTGAACGAAGCGTGACCATATCTCCTTATTTGGTAGTATCAGTCAACTGTTGTAGATGCCTGAAACCTTTCTTAACGCTTCTGTTCATGACCATAAAAGGCGCGACTGTGTAAGACTTTTATCTCGAATGTTCTTAGAATCGTCTTATTGTGAACGGCGACTCAGAGATTGTCGCTCTGCGCATGTCTCGACTTGGTTTTCGTTTGTTGTTCCGCCCAGTTCGGGGAGTTTAGAAATGGTCTGAGTAGCGAGCAGACGCGACCTGCGTCTTGTGATTTTCTGAGGGAAATACATTGTCTTTGTGAGTTAGTTAGCTAACTAGACTATTTCCCAGTATTATTCAAGCCTGCCTGGAGGCATATGTTCATGGTTGATTTTCCGAAATAAGGTAATTCCTCTTGTATCGAACTTTATGCTATCATCTAGAGGTTCGTCATTTTGTCGCCTTTTTGCTCGCCTGTGTGATTCAAAATGGAGAGGTACTTTGACTAGGATTAAGTCACCGGTATCTTTATACCTGAACTAGTTATATCTATATGGGTCGCTCTAGACCAACAAGACTATTGTCTGTGTTCCAGGATTCGTTATATCAGAGATCACGTCCAAGTCAGATGGTTAGACTTAGGAAGGTTATAAAGGTCGAGCTGACCTGTAATCCATGTATGCTATTCACGTGCAGACAGTAAACGGACTTATTGTATACATCTGATCTGCTAGCATCAGGAAGGGAATAATTATTATTGTCTATGAACATTGAAGATCTGCAGCTGACACTGTTGCAGAAGTTATATGTATTATTTATAAAGCTTCACGAACCAGAACTTTATGATATCTGTTTACCATACAACTATGGAGTATTGAATCCTACATGACTATCAGTTAATATTATTTTGAATGCTGCATTCGTTATACTGTGCTGATGATGACATAAATATCATGACTGTTTTGTGGCGTGCAATAAATGGTATAAAACTAAAGCGAAGTTACCATTTCTATGACTCTACACGTCATGTTGCCTGTGGTGTACCCTGTGAACTGTTCTACTGCAACACACACAGCAACATTCTAAATCAGAGAAGACACCTACATCTTGCACTTTAATACCAGGTGTCGATAGGGGTGGCAAGTTATCATTTCAGCTCAAATCCACCCTTATCATTTTTGGTGGCCAGTCGTTGGTTCAACCTGGCATTTTGGCGCACCATTATCATTTTTGGTGGCCATATGTTGGTTTACTCTGATACCAGCTATCAAGGGGGTCAACAAACCCAGACATCATCAGCAGACTACAAGACAACGTTGCAGTTTCTATTCATCACCTTTGATGAAATTTTTTTTGAAAGACGCGGCATTACTGACAGTTGTTGATATTTTGAAACTACCCGGCGCTGCTCGGCAGTATTGAAGTTTGTCTACAACTAGAAGGACAAGTACCGAGCGAATGGATTTCCTGATCTGTTAAGAAGAAGGACAAGTGCCGTAACAACTGTTCCGGTCTCAGAGGTACTGTTGCAGATTCAGAAGGTCAAGTGCTCAAGTCAATTTGTAGAATTCAGAAGGTCAAGTTCAGAAGCTGTTTCCTGTCAGAAGCTCATTTCCTTCGTCATGGCAGTTTACGAGAGCAGATATGGATCAACGTTGGATCATTGACCTAAGAATGCTGATCACATCCTGTTCTGAACTTGCTGACGTTGTGGATACATAGAAGTTAAGTGGCCTGTTTTGTTTGTGAACTGTGCCCTTATGTTCTAGCTGAGCCTTCTAAATTCTTTCACACTTTTTGCTGTTTGTTACATGTTATATGTTATTTGTATTTGTATATTTATATGTTTATATTCAGCGGGTTTTCTCGGTTGGGCGGTGTCTTTCAGTAGAAGATACCACGTCACAGAGGTTCTACTGTTAGCGTTTTCGTTAGGGACTGTGCGAATTTCCTACTGTGAAATTTGCTAGCGACAATCGTTGCTATATCTGTTTAGTTGTGACGAGTTGTGCTTTATTTTTGTTTCTTGTATATTTTTTTTTTCTTTTTCTTTTCTCTCTTTCTTTCTGTTTTTTAGTTTCGATTTCGATTGTTTGTATTTGTAGGTCTCCCCTATCTATTATTCAGTTCTTTACGTATATTTTTGTGTATACACTGTAGCGTCATTTGTTTGTCATATCTTCGCATTTTGTCATCACATTTCTTTTTAGTTTCGCTGTTTATTTATTTGACTTATGCGAATGTTTTCATATTGTTTGATCTTTGTTGTTGTTTACATTGACTCTGATCTTTGTTTTTGTTTACATTGACTTTGATCTTTGTTGTTGTTTACATTTGACTTTGATCTTTGTTATTGTTTACATTGACTTTGATCTTTGTTATTGTTTACATTGACTTTGATCTTTGTTGTTGTTTACATTTGACTTTGATCTTTGTTATTGTTTACATTGTTGGTGACCTTTGTTATTGTTTACATTGTCTTGTTATTGTTTGCATAGTTCTTGCATAGTTAGCTTTCACTATTGTTACATATATGCTCATGCACTATTGGTCTATAGTGCACTTATCATAACTAACTGGTGGTTTTTTGCTTATGCACTATTGTAGTGCAGTTATGATAAATAACTGATGGTTATGCACTGATTTGTGTAGTGCACTGATAATTAAGAGGTGACTTGTGATATTATTATACATTTGATAATACAAGTTGGTGTCAAGTCTTGTTTCCCACAGAGATTGGGGTAAACATAGTGATTACACAAGCACTTTATTAAGTCTTGTTGCTATTAAGATTGAAATAAGATAATTAATTATTTCAGGTTCTGTACTCACATTTTAGACATCATGTCTACATTTGAGTACTTTATTGAGCAGGGTAAAGCCCTTGGGAAGACAGGTGATAAATTAGAAGAATTTGCGACTGTTCAATATGCCAAGGCATTGAAGTCGGAAGAAAAGAAAATGAAAGAACAAACTGAACAAAAGAGAATAGATGCTGAAAATTTAAAACTGCAGATGCAGGTAGATGAGAAAAGATTACAAATGGAAATGGAAAAAACAAAAAAGAGAAGCTGAAAATAAGAGACTTGAAAAAGAAGCTGAAAATAAGAGACTTGAAAAAGAAGCTGAAAATAAGAGACTTGAAATAGAGGCTGAAAATAAAAGATTAGAAAAACAGGCTGAGGCTGAAGAAAGAAAGTTACAGGCTGAGGCTGAAGAAAGAAGGTTACAAAGAGAAGCTGATGAGAGAAAAGCAAAAATGGAGCATGAAGAAAAACTCTTAGCTTTGGAGTTAGAAAAGTTGAAGTTATCTAGTAATGCTAATGATGCTAATAAGGTATCATCTGCTAATAAGTCTAATGCTGTTGATTTCAAGCTTAATTTACCAGCATTCAATGCTTCAATTGATGATATAACATTTTATCTAGATAGATTTGAAAGTGCATGTAAGGTGCATAATATAGATAAAACATTATATGTTTATCATCTGTCCAAGATACTTAGAGGTGATGCTTTGACTTTGTTGGGTATGGTAGATGTGCCTGACAAGAACAACTATGAGGTTGTCAGGGCGGC
The DNA here is from genome assembly GCA_024509875.1 of Oreohelix idahoensis. Classification (NCBI taxonomy): domain Eukaryota; kingdom Metazoa; phylum Mollusca; class Gastropoda; order Stylommatophora; family Oreohelicidae; genus Oreohelix; species Oreohelix idahoensis. The sequence goes on from JAMPIV010013259.1 coordinate 39,351, forward strand.
ATTGTTAAAGAAGTACCAACTTAACGAGGACGGATATCGTCTTAAATTTAAAAACATGTTACCAGAAACTGGAGTTGAATTCTCTGAATTCATCTCAGGCATCCGTCTTACTTTTTTTACGATGGGTTGAGTTGTCTAAAACAGAGAGTACATTTGAAGCTCTTATGGACTTACTACTTAGAGACAAGGTTATGTCTTCTGTTAATGAAGCTTTTCTTTCTTTTCTTCATGAGCGTAAGCCTAAAAACATAAAAGAAATGGAAGAATACTGTAGCCAGTATGTTACTGCGCATCCTCACATAACCATTAGCAACTCTAAAGTAAAAGAAGGTCTGCCAGTTGCTTCGGCAGCACCTTATGGCCCAAATTTTATGCGTAAATTTCAGGGTAGCCAGCAAAATTTCAATAAAAAGAGTAACCGTAATTATGCCCAGAATCATAGTAATCAATTCCAGGGTGATTCTTCTTCCCAGAACTGGAGACATCCTAATACTACACGTTATTCTACTCCGGTTAACTTTAGAAATTTTCACAAAGGTAATCGGTATAGAGGAAAATATTTTTCTCAGAGACCTCAATACCAGGATAATAGAGGTTCTCAACAGTATAGAGATGGTAATGACAGTTATGGAAACTGGAACTCAAACCAGGATAAAAATTACAGTAGGGACTTTAATGATAATTGCAGAGGCAATAATGGTCGCGGTAGATCGCAACATAAGAGAAAAAAATATCAACAGACAAACTCTGTTCAACAAGAATCTCAGGGAGTAGATAAACAGGTTAATGATAATAAAGACCATAATGCTATCGGATGCTCATCTTTTGATTTTGGTAGAGCAAATAAATGTATCCAATGCAGTACTTTATTTGACCCAAAGACCGTTAGTACTTTAAGCTGTGGTCATCCTTTGCCCGCTCTTCCTGCTAATGTTGCTCATGATGGGAGAGGTTCTCTTATATTACATAAGGGGCTTGTAAATAGTAATCCAGTCTCAGTGTTGTTTGACTCTGGATGTACTACTGTCGGGGTTAGGCAATCTCTTGTAGATCCATCCTGTGCTACAGGAAAGGTCATCAAATGTGTCACATTTGGTGGCACGTTGGAAAAGTATCCTACTGCTATAATACACATTGCTACTCCTTTCTTCACGGGAGAGGTCCACGCGTGTCTACTTCCAAACCCTATTGCGGACCTTATTATTGGTCGTATTCACGGAGTTAGGGAATGTACCCCACAGCAGATTGCTGTTTGGGAAGAGCAAAACATTGAAGCTACCAATGCGGTGGTCACAAGAGCACATGCTCTGGATCCACCTCAAACTTCATTAACTAATAATGATGAAGTAAATGACCAAGATAGTCACTTGACTATTACACGTGACTCATTTATCAAAGTGCAAGAAGAAGATCCTTCTTTACAAAAATTCTTCATTCTAGCAAAAAAAGGTGATCCTAATCAAAATACTAATAGAAAATCTTGGATTTCTATGAAGAACGGCGTACTTGTACGTATGGTACAAGACTCGACTACGTCCACTCATTCACAAATTCTTGTGCCCAAGAGCATGAGATTGCAAATATTGCAACATGCTCATGACTCGCAATGTGCTGGACATATGGGTTTTTCCCGTACAAAGTCGAGAGTTCTTGCGGCTTTCTTTTGGCCATTTGTGAGCAAGGACATACGAATGTACTGTCGCTCTTGCAAAGTATGTCAGGAGGTCAAATCTAAAGGACCACGACATGCTGCGCCTATCCAGGCTGCTGACATTCCTATTCGCCCTTTTCAAAAAATGGCAATAGATATTATCGGTCCTTTTAGAATTAAGTCGGCTAGAGGACATCAATTTATCCTTACATGTGTCGATATGTGCACACGTTGGCCAGAGGCAATACCTCTCAAGAGCATCTCAACTGCTGACATCGCAGACGCTCTTTGGCTGATATTTTCTCGCTTGGGTTTTCCCGGAGAAATATTGTCAGACCATGGCACTCAACTTATATCAGACACTATGTCACAGGTAATGTCTATGCTACACATTAAAAGGTCTCTCAGCAGTATCTATCACCCAATGTCTAATGGGTTGGTCGAACGTTTAAATAGGACTCTGAAAACTTTACTTGGTAAGATAACTGAGGATCATCCTCAGGATTGGGACAGGGTCTTACCCGCGGCTCTCTTTGCGTATAGAGAGGTCCCCAATGAACATACGGGGTTTTCCCCTTTTGAACTTGTCTTTGGCGCGCAACCGCGCGGCCCTATGTCTTTACTTCACGATCTAATCACTGCCGATAATATTAGCGATGAAACTCAATCTTCTTATGAGTACGTCATTGCTCTTAGGCAAAAGATCATCGAGGCATGCAAACTAGCAACTTCGTCTTCCGAATTTGCTAAAGAAAAGGCAAGGCAGTTTGCAAATAAGAATAGATGTCTACGACAACTTTGTCCAGGTGACAAAGCTCTCGTTCTACTTCCTTCAAGGGAGAACAGACTTCTAATTGCATGGAAAGGTCCATATGCAATAGTCTCCAAAATTTCTGATGTCGACTATGTTGTCGATATTGATGGAAAGCATAAAACTTTCCACATAAATATGCTCACGGAATTTTATGAAAGACCTGACTATTTGCAGCCTATTTTCCAGGCAACGGACAATTCTCAAGTACCTCATGGTCAGTACTCATCGCTGTCAGTTATACAGGATGAGGAAACTACTTTTTCTGATGTCAATCTTCCTCTTTCTATGGTCCCACTTTATTCTACGGAATCTTGGAAAAACGTGACCGTTTCTCCAAATCTTTCCGCTGAGGAACATCGACAAGTTTCTTCGATGTTGCAAACATTTCAGGATGTTCTTACAGACATCCCGGGACACACACATGTCATTGAACATGACATTGTGCTAACTGATCATAATCCTATCAGAGTCAGACCCTATCCAATACCTATCCATTTCCAGTCTCAAGTCGAAAAAGAATTGGATGAAATGATACGTTTGGAAATCATTGAACCATCCACTTCAGCATACTCTTCGTCTATGGTTATTGTTCGAAAGAAGGATAATAACATTCGCATTTGCGTAGATTATCGCAAATTGAACCAAGTTACGAAGTTCGATGCTGAACCTATGCCTTCATTAGAAGAGCTACTCAATAAACTTTCTAATTCTAGATTCTTTACCAAACTAGATTTGTCTAAAGGTTATTGGCAAGTTCCTCTAACCGAACGTGCCAAACCTTTTACAGCTTTTTCTACACCCAGGGGTTTATTCCAATGGAATTTCATGCCTTTTGGTCTTATGAACGCCCCTGCTACATTCGTACGCATGATGCGGCGAATTCTCGCATATCGTACAGATGTCATAGCATACCTAGATGATATCTGTCTATTCAGTGATTCCTGGGAAGATCACTATTTGGGTTTATACGAATTACTGTCCACTCTTCGCGAGTATAACTTGACTGCAAAACCCTCTAAAGCCTTTATAGGATTTAGTGAGATTTCTTTCCTAGGTCATCGTGTTGGTCGTGGTCTTTTAAAGACAGAGGACCACAATGTTTCAAAAATACTTAACATTTCGGTCCCTAAGACGAAGAAACAAGTAAGGAGTCTATTAGGTTTTGATCCAATTCTACGGACGATTCATTCCGAATCTGTCCTCCATTATGGCACCGCTTTCTACTTTATTGAAGAAAGGGTCGCCTAATCTGATCCGCTGGTCTAAAGAATGTCAATCCTCATTGGACCAGGTTAAAGCCCTATTTTCATCTCCACCTATTTTTAGGTTACCTACTATTGAGAAGACTTTTGTTCTTCGAAGTGACGCCTCGTCAACTGGGATTGGGGCGGCACTAATGCAGGAGTATTCTGATACTCTGCATCCGGTGATGTATATCTCTAGGAAATTAAATGCTGCAGAAAAGAATTACTCGGTTTTAGACCGTGAGTTATTGGCTATGGTATGGTCTATTCTGAAGTTACAAAGATTTCTTCTAGGCGCACATTTCATTGTGGAAACCGACCAGAAAGCGCTTACTGCTATTCAGAGCAAAAACTTGAAGAGCTCGAGGTCCACTCGTTATGCCATAGCTCTTCAACCATTTCATTTCTCGGTTCGAGCTATCCGTGGTTCGGATAATGTAATGGCAGACATTCTGTCCAGATGCCCACACGATTCCACATGATTCTTCTGTCATATATATATATTTCCTGATATACAGTCCAATGTTATAATGACATGTTAGTAGATTTTTTTTTTCTCACTTTTTTTAGGGGAATTTATAACATTGTACCATGTAATTATCTAAGAAGGCTTAGTTAGTGATATACGGGCCAAAAGATCACTCGGCCACATTTAAATAATATATTTGCATAATTGTATTAAGAGATTTACCAGTTGTCTTTAAGATTTGTGTTATTGATATTTTCGCAGCACATCATTGAAGATGCGAGATTGTGTCCATTGTGGAACTTTGAGGATATCAAGTCCTGTCCTAGATTGGGAGCGGATGATGTCCACATCTTCTTCTATTGAATGTTTTATGTCAACGAAGATCAACACATGTATTACTTATTAATTACTGTTGCTTTATATAATGTAATAAAATAGTGCGGTATATTAATATATTACACCGCTGTTTGCACAACACATTGTATGATATCATAATAATATATTTAATTTCATATATTGGTATGAGAATAATTTGATTTTCATTATGATGTTGCCATCATTGTGGCGTGTGTTGGTGGCACCTTCCTGGAATATATAAGCGTATACTTAGATACATTTTTTCTCTAAGGATCTGAGATATGATCTCAGTGTCGCTCCATGCGTTGAGCTAATTTGTTAGGTATATATCCGCGCATCATACGTGCGTTAGGAGCCTAGATTTTTCCGGCTCCAGGATTTAAAAAAAAAAAAATTTCATTTTTTTTTCCCCGGGAGGGTGCGGTAATGTTACGCACAAATAATTACTTTTTTCAAAGCCTTTGTATGATCATTTTTCGTATGTATGATCATTTTTTGACTGAAGTGTGTATTATGTTTTTACAGTCAAAGGGACATAATCCGAGTTATCGAGACTACAATTTTTTAGGAGTTTGCCTTCTCTTGTATAGAGACACGTTCGGTCTATAATTTCTTGAACGAAGCGTGACCATATCTCCTTATTTGGTAGTATCAGTCAACTGTTGTAGATGCCTGAAACCTTTCTTAACGCTTCTGTTCATGACCATAAAAGGCGCGACTGTGTAAGACTTTTATCTCGAATGTTCTTAGAATCGTCTTATTGTGAACGGCGACTCAGAGATTGTCGCTCTGCGCATGTCTCGACTTGGTTTTCGTTTGTTGTTCCGCCCAGCTCGGGGAGTTTAGAAATGGTCTGAGTAGCGAGCAGACGCGACCTGCGTCTTGTGATTTTCTGAGGGAAATACATTGTCTTTGTGAGTTAGTTAGCTAACTAGACTATTTCCCAGTATTATTCAAGCCTGCCTGGAGGCATATGTTCATGGTTGATTTTCCGAAATAAGGTAATTCCTCTTGTATCGAACTTTATGCTATCATCTAGAGGTTCGTCATTTTGTCGCCTTTTTGCTCGCCTGTGTGATTCAAAATGGAGAGGTACTTTGACTAGGATTAAGTCACCGGTATCTTTATACCTGAACTAGTTATATCTATATGGGTCGCTCTAGACCAACAAGACTATTGTCTGTGTTCCAGGATTCGTTATATCAGAGATCACGTCCAAGTCAGATGGTTAGACTTAGGAAGGTTATAAAGGTCGAGCTGACCTGTAATCCATGTATGCTATTCACGTGCAGACAGTAAACGGACTTATTGTATACATCTGATCTGCTAGCATCAGGAAGGGAATAATTATTATTGTCTATGAACATTGAAGATCTGCAGCTGACACTGTTGCAGAAGTTATATGTATTATTTATAAAGCTTCACGAACCAGAACTTTATGATATCTGTTTACCATACAACTATGGAGTATTGAATCCTACATGACTATCAGTTAATATGATTTTGAATGCTGCATTCGTTATACTGTGCTGATGATGACATAAATATCATGACTGTTTTGTGGCGTGCAATAAATGGTATAAAACTAAAGCGAAGTTACCATTTCTATGACTCTACACGTCATGTTGCCTGTGGTGTACCCTGTGAACTGTTCTACTGCAACACACACAGCAACATTCTAAATCAGAGAAGACACCTACATCTTGCACTTTAATACCAGGTGTCGATAGGGGTGGCAAGTTATCATTTCAGCTCAAATCCACCCTTATTACAGAGGTAGACCAAGAAGCACATGAAGAAGAGAGCTGGAAACAGAAGTGAAAATGATGAGGAGAACGTGGAAAGAACTTGAGATGATGGCACGTGACAGGAGGACTTGGCATGCGTTTGTTGAAGGCCTATGCTCCTTTGCGATTGGAGGGTTATAATTATATGATGATAACAAATATACACAGTGAAATATAACGATGTATTCTATCCTTCACTATCAGTCACTTTATTGCCTATACGTCCAGTCAGCTAAACTGTCAGGTTTATCTCTCTCCTGTAGATTAAGTGTCGCATCTGCCTATGTTGTTAACATAATTACGGTCTATGGTATGCGGGTGGCGTGATTTAACATTTTAATAGAATATCTGGTATGAAATCGCTACGCGTTACTTTATTTCACTCGTTTTACTAGCTAGAAAAATCTAAGTGAAGAATAAATGTTATAAGCTATCACTTCTTAAAACATTAGCACTATTATCCTTTTACCAGAAAATTCAGAAATGACAATCTCCACGAAACGCTAATATCAAATCCAAACAAGGAAATAGTTTAATGCTGCGCGATAGAATACTTCCTAATTCTGACTGACAACTGACAATGAAGTTAAGAAAACGACAGTATATAAAAGATATATCGAGGTTTCCCGTCAAGAGTTTTCGACCGGCATCAAAAGACTTTCTGTTCGTCCAGCGAGTTTCTCTTTAAGAATGCCCGCTTCTGAATATCAAAGAGCCCAGGGGTTTCTAACTTCCCCTGAGTACGAAACTTCAAAAGGGTCTGTGTTTTTGTCTCTTCCACGTGCTTGCCTGTCTGAGAACTATTATGATCGACAGATGCTCGAGTGAGGGGACGAGGTAAACACAGCCTGGTTTGCTTCCCTGTTATGACTGACAGGTCACGCAGTTTGTAAACATTACGTTAACTAGTGTTTTAAAAAAAGAAGGCGGGACAAAATGGAACGTTGCAGAAATAGACAGTTGGTATAGGCCTGTTTAGCTAGCAAATCAGAGGGAAGCTATTAGGTTGCAATAAGCTGTCAGATTATACTGTTGACTCTTTTTTCCAGTACGCGTCACAGTCCTATTATTTGGCATATTTTTGCTCTACATTCTTTTTGCTGTGACCACTACCAGACGTATTTACGTTCCGCCAATTGAACTGTGGTATTATGAGGTTAATCTCACCGGTCAGCCGTAATACGGTAATCTCTTTGAGTCGGTCTTGCTACCTTTGACAGAGTTGATTTCTATTAACACAAGCTGGTCGTGCACGATCGATTCAATAGAATACTATATTGTCTGTCTGGGGAAGCTGTCTGAGATTGGCGAGGGTCCAGACGATATGAGATAATAGCTTCCGGGACTATCCCTGTATCAAGATTATTACAGATAATCTGTCTGGGGGCGGCAATATTGGAAGGTAGCATCTTGACATAAAAAAAGTTCACAGATTTGATTGTGAGTTGGCAGAAGTATTACGACATATTGACAGAGGTCACGCGATGGAATTTTAAAATGTAATATTTTAAATCACGCGGGGGAGAATTAAATTAAACACCCCTACCCATATAGTCCAGAGCTTTCGATTGGAGTGATCTGAGAGACGGGATAAACAATGGATTTCATTGGAAATTCGTCGGAAGCACAATCTGGGATGTGAACAGAAGACAAGAAATATAATATAGCGGATTCGGGGCCTCAGATCAGACTGCATCGCCACGTCAAGCCAGCAAATTCTTAGAGCCAGAGAGAAAAGGATCGGACTAAGAATTACTATATAAAAAGTGACAGATCGGAAGTATTTGGGCAACTTTAAACTTACAAGTAAACCCGCATATTTTATTTACAAAGACTGGAGACTTGAAAGAACCCAGACAAAAGTATTTGAGCAACTTTAAAACAAAAAAAGGAAACCTGTATTTTAAAAACGAAGTCTGGATACCTAAGGAATCTAATTACCAGTCATAAGAGGAATACTAAAGTTTCCAATACCAAGTGATTCGCAGAACACCCGTCAAACGAAGACTGCTAACATTTCCCAGAACAAGTGACTCAGAAAACACCCGTCGTAAGAGGATTACTACAATTTCCAAGACCAAGTGATTCGAAGCATTTAATTAGGAGCTCGTGAAAATATCTTGAATGAAGAGGCAAGTAAATGTATGTTTTGCTTGGAGGTGAGTGACAAGTTTAAAACCCACTCAACAAAGACATAGCCTTTCAAAAATCAGAGGCTACCAGTTGATACCGATTCTGACCGAATAGACAGGCGAAAGTAATGGGTGGGAATTGTACTGACACTGGTGTTCTGCTGGAATAACATCAGTTGCATGTTCAGCTTGAAAAACATATATGAGGGATGGGAGGCGGAGACGGAATACCAGATGCTTCATCTCAGGACAGGAAAGTTCAGAATTCCACCTGCTCAACTACTACTGTCCGAGCGACCCACGCCCCACTGCGGCACTAGATACAATCCCAGCAAAAAGAAATAGACTGATTGTATGCGGAGAGACTTCAACAGCCACTTCACAGAGCCTGGGGCTATGATCACCATGGACAGGAGAGGTGCAGGAGCTTGAAACTGGCAGGCATGACAAATGGGCTTATCCTGACTTAACCAGCCAATCGACCCACCAACCTTCTACTCGAGGATCATGGCACACCACCTTTACACTCAGGACCTGGCATTCCACTCACCAGGCTGGAGTGGAACACCAACACGCGTTTTGTAGGGGAAACAACTTGGAGGCAGGCGGACCACGGCACTGCACCCAGCTCTTTCCTAATTGTGGAAAATGGAACTTGTCAAGGAGAGCAGCACTTCTCTCTAGGTGGAACTACAAGAAGGCAGACTGGACAATGTACCAGCACCGTACTAGTATACTGGCTAGAGATCTGACTGTAGACAAAGACATCAATAAGCTAGTCGATGAATTCAGCAGATGCATATTACAGGCTGCTCGTGAAAACAAATACCTGAGGGGCTCGTAAGCACTACAAAACCATATTGGAATAGTGAAATAGAGCAGCTGCACAACGACGTGGAAACATCTCGAAGCAAGGGCAGGACCAGGTCCATGCAAGAAACCCACAATAAACTACCAGCAAGTAAGGCCAAATTTAAAGGGCAAAGGTTGCAGGCCAGGCGAAGAAGCTGGAAGGAGAAAACAGAGTCCTTGAACTTTGAAAGAGGATACGAGGAGGAAAAACTGTGGAAGAGCAGCTGATCACTTTGCAGACTCCTTTGCTAAAGACAACAACATCGAAGTTAGCGCCAGAGAAGCAACAGGAGACTCGTGAGAAACAACACGGCTCAGGACGGAGATGGAACCATAACCTGAAGTTATGGAGGCACCAATCACATTCAGAGAACTGGAGCTTGCAATATCCAAATTGAAAATGAGAAATTCGCCAGGAGTTGATGGAGTGTCCAATGAATTGAATAAGAACATGGGAACCGCAGCAAAAACAAAGCTGCTGCAGATCTTCAATATCTGTTGGAACTCAGGCAGAGTTCCACAGACCTGGAGGGAAGCAATCAAGATACCACTCCTAAAACCAGGAAAAAGACAGTTCCACTGCCTCCAGCTACAGACCAATCAGCCTTACAAGCTGCCTCTGCAAAAAAATGGCACGTATCATCAACCTCAGGCTACAGTGGTACCTTGAAAGTGAAAACCTTCTTGTACCACAGCAGGCGGGCTTTAGGCAGTGTTATTCCACCGAAGATCAGGCAACTTACCTTTCCCAAGAGATTGAGGATGCGTTCCAAGATAAGAGAAACTGGTACTAGCAGCATGGATAGATCTAAGGAAAGCATTTGACAAGGTTTGGAAAGAAGGGCTTCTGAAGAAACTGAGAAATTGTAGAGTGAATGGTAAGATGTACAAATGGGTGAAAGCATACTTGCATAACAGAAGAGCCCGAGTACAACTAGATGGCCTCAAGAGTAAGAAAAATTCTACTGCGTCATGGCGTCCCTCAGGGAGGGGTTCTGTCCCCCCACACTTTTCCTAGTCTACATCAACGACCTGGTTGCTGAACTACCACATGGAATGAAAGTGGCAATGTACGCTGATGACCTGGTAATATGGTGCACAGATGAGCATGCAACAGTGGCCACCAAACTGCTACAAAGAGCTATAGATGCCTTAACCTCATGGGCAAATAGATGGTGTGTCAGCATCAACACAGACAAGTGCAGCACTACGCTCTTCACCCTCTCTCCCAAACAAAAAGCTGGTGTCATCAAGATAAACGAAGAGCTCCTGAGAGAAGATATAAACAACCCACCTATCTCGGGAGTTACATTCGATGAATAGGCTGACATGGAAGCAGCACATCAACAAGGCAGCAACAAAGGCCAGGAGGAAGCTAGCCATCCTGAGAAAACTAAGTGGAACCACATGGGGAGCCAGCGGGAAAATACTTAGTAAAGTTTACCAGCAGGGCATACGACCACACCTGGAATATGGGTCAGCTGCGTGGTGTCCAGCATCAAACACCACATTACAAGAGCTAGATAAGGTGCAAAACCAGGCGCTTAGGGTCATCACGGGGGCAATGAAATCAACGCCTATAGTGGAGATGGAGAAAATGGGGAGGATACAAGCACTGAGAGAACGCAGAGACACGAAAGTGCTAACACAGGCAGAAAAGTTCCTCTGTATGCCGAGCCATCCAATGAAGGACAGATTCCAAAACCTAGCAATGGGGCGACTGAAAAGAAGCAGCTTTATCCACCAGGCCAAACGATTTCGTAGACAAACCTCAGACCTGCCTGAAGTTAACAGCCCTCTAAAAGTCTGTGCCAGAACAAACCCCTTGGAGAGAGGAGCAATGGACTACCAGTACACATCCACACAAAAGTGAAAGGAATATTCGACAGGGATGAACAGAACAGCGTGCAACGTAGGACAGTCACTCTCAGTTTCCTGGATGATGAATACCCACAGGACCTCTGGTCCGAGTATACACGGATGGGTCAGCACAGAATGCAGTAAAGAATGGAGGAGCAGGAGTGTACATAGAATACCCAAACAACACTAGGGATACGGTCAGAGTTACCAACGGGGAAATTCTGTAACAACTATGATGCAGAAGTCCAGGCAATCAAGGTGGCAACTGAGAAACTACTGAACACCAATCTCGGTCCACAGCCTGTAGTATTCCTGACAGATGCAAGATCAGCACTCCAAGCACTTCAGTCCAGAAAATTGCCAGTTATACAGGCCCTACTTTCTGAACTGTGCAACCAGCGCAGGGTCGCCATGCAGTGGATACCGTCTCATTGTGGAATACCAGGAAACGAGAGAGCAGACGGACTGGCTAAAAAAAAAAAAGGAGGGGGGGAATCAAAAGAAGGTGCTGCAGACGAGCTGCAGACGAACCGGATGTACCAGTAACGTACCATCGAGGAAGAAAAAGATGATCAAATCTATCAGAAAAGCCACCAACATCAACGCAGGATGACTACCAAGCTATGAACAGATCAGAACAAATAGTCATTCTGCGCCTCAGAACAGGACACAACCGCCTCCGCAGCCACATGTATACAAAATTCAAGATTGGCAATTCAGCCATGTGTACATGTGGACAGGCCACCCCAAGAACAGCGGAGCACGTTACTGCAAGATTGCCCCGAATATGATTATATTGAGGCAAACCCACTGGCCAGAGAAAACAACCTGGAGCAAAAACTATATGGACACACCTGTATAAAAATAGTATATTCATAAACCACTACAGCGAGCGCTGGCGACTATTTCTTGCTAGTCGTACAGAAAACCAACAGCAGAGGTGACCCCAGCCTCCGACTGGAGAAGTGATGAGTGATGATTACATTACGTGTGCATCAAGTGTGTCATAACATTTTGTGACATATGTACCTTGTTAATTGTAACCCATGCAAATCATTATTCGCGCTGTCCAAGCACATATTTTCCTAGTTTAATAGCCAGAAGAATATTGGTAATTTTTAATCATCTTCCCTGAGCTACGCTGAGTACTCAGGAATTTGGTTCTTCTAAGAGATTAACATTGGTGGGTGCACAACATGAAAGCAACGTATGAGCAAGACTAGGAGCCGCGCTAGTTTTAAGGCTACCACGTTGCGCTGGCGATCAGGTGTTTAAGGTTTAAGCCCGGGCGTCGGCATTTGAAGGAGTAACATCGACTAGGATTTTGACTGAATAACCTGAACGGCTCCTGAGATAAACCCTCTGTGGATGGGAAGGAGCAAAGCTCCTGACTGGGTTGAAAGGAAAGTCCACAGGTCCCCCAGCCTCGCAATGACATGTCATTGGGCCAAAGGGCTGAAAGCCCAATTGCCGCTGGTTAAGAAAAAAAAAATGAGCAAGACTCTTATTTTATATATGTGTATACTTTTAGAGATATATCACTGTAGTAAGTCCCATAGGAAGCCTGCAACAAGTCACCACTGTAGTTAGTCCAGCAGGAAGCCTGCACCAAGTCACCACTGTAGTTAGTCCAGCAGGAAGCCTGCACCAAGTCACCACTGTAGTTAGTCCAGCAGGAAGCCTACACCAAGTCACCACTGTAGTTAGTCCAGCCGGAAGCCTACACCAAGTCACCACTGTAGTTAGTCCCACAGGAAGCCTGCACGAAACAGTTACAGGCTCTAACAGCAGCGGTTTATGTAGTAAGTTGTTTTACATGAGGAGTTTGCCATCTCCATTCATGGCCTTGTATTAGGCGCATTGAACGTCATGGATGAATGTACAATAGTCCTATTTCTTTCTTGGTCTCTTCAAAGACCCCCAGGAACTATACGACATCCTCTCTAGATAATTAGACACGTGATTATACAGGGTGACTGACAAGTCACGGGCTATTTATAAATTTGTATTTCTTCATTTATCCACTTACTTTATACGAAACAAAAGTCACAACGCAGAGAATTACCTGTCATTTTATTACATAAAGTGATGTGTCACATGTTGATGTCTGATCTGCTTTTTTTATATCTTATTTAATTTTTGATATATTGTAAATGATATTGTAAAACTACAGCGCAGGGGGGAGATCAGGCACGTGACGTCATAGCGGGCAATAATTTTTAGTCTCTTTTGTAACGTTGACTTTATGGGCCATGTTAGAATTTAGTTTATTTTGTTTTGTTTCTGGTAAAAAAATTAAAACGTATTTGTCACATTTCAAATTGCCTTAACTGCTCCTTGTTTTTGATATATGTCTCATGTTTATTAAGTAAGTTTAAGTGCTAAAAAAAAAAAACATTTCGAAAAGAAGAGATTCACTTGTCAATCACTCTGTAGAAATATTATATCCTATACTAATCATCTGATCGTCCTTGACATTTTATGGCAGCGGTCACGCTTGGGCCACGGCTCTCAAGTGGCATCATTCTCTTGACTATTCGGCCTCCGATTCAAACTGAACGCATTTCGTTAAGGGGGAAAAATATCATGGCTATTTCCACCTGATGTTGTAAGATCATCTTTTCGCATAAACTTAGGGAGCATCTCGACATCTCCGACCTCCCATTATCCTGGACTTTACTCTTCATGTATCTCTTGCGCACATCTTCAAACTTCAGCTGGGGTTGCCTTTTTGTTTTGGTAATGGCGCAGTCTTGGGATCAACATTAAATGTAGTGCTGTTGAGTGCTATTTAGCACTTTCTTACAACTCATGTACAACAAGCAGGTAAAGTCGCCGACTTTTATCTAACTTTCTGTATTCCCTACACAGCCAGACCTTGACGCTGGCGACTCATATCAATTTTCCTCCACCATCATATTCCCCCCCCCATACTGTTACGTTATGAAACAATTATAAGTGTAATGTAAGGGACGTAATTTTTATTATAAAGGGACGCAATGTGTATGGGAAGGAAAATCATAACATTCAAAGCATTAAGTAGTTATTGGTTAAAAATATTTCCAAAACCGTTTGTAACAAAGATAGTAATTACAAAGAATTTCAAATTCCATACAGAATATTTTTGAAAATTTTTATTATTTAAGAAACTTGCATTTATATTTCACAAGGGATAAATAAATGTACACTAGGCTAAATCCACGTCTGTAAATATTTATAACACAAAATTTCTTTTAATGCAGGAAATTAATACCTACCCTAGACTAGTATTTTTGACCGGCACATAGTGCTGCCTAAACTAAAGTTGTGATGATGTGTTTGTCAAGTCCATTTGTGAGCTCAATCACGACCATAAGTCCATACCAACCGCGTTCACCGCACATTAATATATGATGTAACACAAGGAGATTTCATATTGCATAGTGGCATGTATGGACATTACAATATACCAGGTCCAACACAAATATAACAATCTCTCAACTCACACATTTAGTCTCATTATATGGCTCTGAAACATAGATAAAAACAAAGATGTTATAATCCGCAGTTGTTGAATCACACGTAACCGTACGTTTCTGTTGATAAGCCGCCCAATTCGCTTTCAGTTTGTAACGTTACAGCAAAACCATAAATTCTTACGTCGAATAAGAAACCGTTATCACGGTAAATTTTTGTTTACTATTTTAACAATATCAGTTCTGATAATACTCTTCAGCTTTACAAGAACAGCTTGTGACGTGAGAGACTTGAGTCTGTCACGGATTGCCTCCCCTGCTTTGCAGTAGTGGTCCAACAGTGGCCAATACTCAAGAGTATCTAAATAGGTCGTCAAAGGTGTCTACTTTCGCACAAGATTACTCTTGGCAGAGATGTAGATAGAAGAGTAATGACGCTTCTACCTTAAGGGAGTTTAACAAGATAATTCAGAAGTCAAGAACAATGCTGCTTAGCGCTGAACATTTGTTAAATTATATCTGTCCGTCGTCTTTTTGCGAAGGGTTAAGCAATCGTTTTTAGCTTGTTCAAGCCCCCAGCTGAGTTAATTCAGCGAATTTCCTCTTAAAATGGTATAACTCTGTTTAGAGGTCAATATATATATATATATATATATATATATATATATATATATATATATATACATATATATATATATATATATATATATATATATATATATATATATATATATATATATATATATATATATATATATATATATATATATACATATATATATATAAATATATATATATATATATATATATATATATATATATATTAGTATATATATAATATAAATATATATATCTTCTTCTTCTTCCGTCCTTAGCCACTGACCGACTCCGGATACGCCTAGTGGCGTCTTAGGGCAACAAAAATTAATTGTTGTTCCGTTTTTTAGTGGGCGTTTAAGATACAACAGGTAATCAGAATAACAAATTTTAATCAGCCCAATATATAATATTAGTTACAGTTTTAAAATAAAGGAAATTTGTTTAGTTTTGAGGTAACAAATTTAATAACAAATTAATATTAACAGTTTAAAATAAAGGAAATGCTGATGAATTTTACATTGGAATCAAATTTTCTCTTCACAGAGATTTAGGATGAGGATATAGTTCAGAAAATTATCTCCGGTTGCTGATGCCTTTTTATAAGCACTTAACTGCAGCCGTTTTCCGTCAGTTCTTCGGTGGTGAGGGCTCTTCTCTACACAACTTGTCCGATTTAGGCGGTTGCTGTTGATTCCCTGCGTTTCATTCACGACTAGCTTAATTCCACGAGCTTTTTTAGACAAAATAGAAAAACAAATGCCTCTGCTAAGCACTCTTGTGGCATGCCAATTAACAGGCGCATTCTCGCTGTCCATCCACCAATGTTAATCTCTCAGAATAATTAAATTCTCGAGTACACATTGTAGCTTAGGGAAGATGATTAAAAATCACCAATATTCTTCCGGGTATTAAACTGGGAAAATGTGTCTGGACGGGGCGAATAATGCGTTGCCTGAGTTACAATTAACAAAGTGCATATTTCTCACAAAATACTTAACTTCTTGAAATCACGTCAAGATCTGACAGAGCTGAGAAGTTATTCAGAGGGCCGACTCTTATAGTTAGAAGCCTCAACCTATAACACAACAAGAAAAACTGTGAAGGAGCCACAACTTAACGATATTGTGAGCGATTTGTATAGATCGAAGCTTCAAACAGCCGCAGACTTGAGGGTAGCACTGTGTCTTGAGGGTTGTCTATAAGCTTACAAAATAATTTAGTGAATTAATATACATTTAAAATTAATGAATATTTAAAATTAATGTTATGCTTAACATAAATCCTTATGTCTTTATCTTGCCTTGTGCCCGAAGAAAGATGGCTTCCATCACTATATAACCTCAATTTTGGACAGCATTGGCGCAGCTAGAAGTCCTTGTTAGGACTGACAAACGCTAGCAATAAAAGCTTGCAGTTCTTTTTAGGATCTTGCTTTTGGGTGCCGTGCTCAAAGAGTTCGCCATCTCTTTTTCTTTCTTAACTTTTATTTCGGTACATTCTGTCGATGTATCATAAGGAAAACAATTTTGCTAACTTTGGCAAAACGCTAAGCCAAAGGGAAGTAGTCATGGCTGGGTTTAGAAAATGTCTGTAACTGATGTCAAAACTCTTAAATGTATTGAAAGGTTGTACGCCTTACCCCCTTTTGTGATTTAACCACAGCCTCAAGACGGTGTTGTAGAAATTGATCAACAGTAGCCAGTCAGCATCAGAGGGGCGTCTTGGTTATAAATCACAGATGCCATAACCTAGTAACATTTTGCAGGTTCAGCTAGTGGTGAAAAACGTGGCACAATTTTGGACATTGAAACTCTTTAACAGTGGACCAACGCTGTTCCTGACATAAGCATAGCATCTTCAGTGTCCAGATGTTTTAACGACCGGAGAAAGTCAGATACTGCAATGTGTCAAGCAAGTTATGTACAACTTATCGTGAAAACACAAACCAAGGCACCCAAGCCAAGAACATGATGAAAATGATCAAACAGTGACAATATACGTTTTGTAAATTGTGTGAAATCTTGTAAGATATTGATATCATCTCATCTCAACCCGTACCGTCATGGGTCGTAGGTGTGCCATGGATGAAGCATCAGCAGACAGGTCCTCCACTGCTCTCTATCCTCAGCAATGCGTACAAGTGTGGAAAAACCGTGCCCTGCCCATTCTTTGATGTTATCACCCCAGGATTTTCTTTGCCTTCCTCTTCTCCGTTTACCTTCGACTGTTCCTTGGAGGATCTTTTTCGAAAGGGAGTCATGACGAGTTACATGCCCAGACCAGGCGAGCTTTCGACGTTTCACTACTGACCAAAGTGGTTCTTGGAGGCCTGCATATGTGATTATTTTCTCTCTAACATAGACATTTGTTTTGTGTTCTTTATAGCAAATGCGCAAAATTCTTCTATAACATTTATACTCGAAAGCCTGAATCCTTCGCTCCTTATCTGCAGTGAGTGTCCAGCCCTCACACCCATACAAGAGAATAGATAATACAAGTGATTTGTATAATTTGATCTTCCCAGGAAAACTGATGTTACTTTTCCAGAACACATTCAGACTTGTCATGGCAGCTGAGGCCATCTCAAGTCTAGTCTTGATTTCTTTACTTGATCTTCCATCATTACATATAGTGGACCCCAGATAATTAAAGGTGTTAACTTCCTCTAACGTTTGCCCATTTAACGTAATGTTGGTCGGAACATGTTTCTTATGGTATTCACCAATATCTTGCTTTTTTCTATATTAATTTCCATCCATACGTTCTTGTTACTTTCTCCAGTCTAGAGGTAAGGGCTTGAAGTTATGATTCTGTTCCAGCTATAAGATCGATATCATCAGCAAAACGTAGATTGCAAAGAGGTCGGCCTCCAATCGATATGGTTGTTTTATAATCGTAGAGAGCCTCATGCATAATATGTTCTAGATATATATTAAAGAGCACTGGGGACAGGATACATCCCTGACGAACTCCTACAGTTGTTTTGAAAAATTCTTCAATGTAATTGATTGCAAAAACAGCAATGCTTGCGTCCTTGTATAGTGCTTCAATGATATATATGATGTTGGTATGAAAATTGAATTTTCTCATTATTTGCCATAAGCCTTCATGCCAGACTCGCTCGAAGGCTTTTGTGAAATCGATGAAGTTATGGTATAAATCGCGTTGATGCTGGAGATGTTTTTCGATCAGTAATCTAATATTGAAGATTTGTTCTGAGGTACTTCTTTTTGGTCTAAAGCCAGCTTGTTCCTCGGACAAGATTTCTTCTGATTCCTGTTTTATTCTGTTCAAAAGTATCCTCAACATCACTTTACTTGGTTGATGAATTATTTAAATTTCCAGTTATAATTTTGTTGTGTGGTCAAAGGAAACCCAAATTAATAATTAAAAATTCTGTTGTTTTGCATTCTGACATGGCCTAATGCATATTATACGCAGTTTTATAATCCAGAAATACTAGGTTTGAAAACTGCTGTAGGCGGTTTGGTAGCAGATCGCTTTGTGTGGATTTTTAACAATGGTATAAGCGCCGTACCGTTCAGAAAGCAATGGCAAACTACTGAATGAAAAAAAATGCCTAGAATAAATCATTGACACACTGCCAGTTAGTGAATTATTTAAATTTCCAGTTATAATTTTGTTGTGCGGTCAAAGAAATATTAATAATTTAAAATTGGTAATGAATAAATACGAGCTGTACTCACATTTTTATATAACACCAATGGAGCATAGGATAGGTCTAGCGAGAACTAAACTTACCTTTCAGTTCTCTTCTACAACTATCATCGAGAACTGTGCAGTTAACTACCTGACTTGTTGTGTGCCTTCCCTACCTCTGGTTCGCTAGCTTTCTTCTCCACTTCCGTGAAATACTTTCTAATTTTCTATCCAATATCCTTTTTGCCACATATATACCGTAGGTTCTCAACCTACTTTTGCTCATGGCACCCTCTCTCATTTACCTCTGTAATTCTCTTCCCCCCCCCCTACCCCAAGTCGGTTAGCTGGAAAAAGGTACTTTACCATCAGCACTGTTTATTGAATGGTTACTTTAACAATTGCCTCCAGCTAACAGCATGGATAAAATCAGGAGTGAAGTTAAAAGTTGCAACCACGGTGGAGTGGTTTCCATTTGCAGCGCAGGCGGGAAAAAAACAGGAGGCATACACTTGGGTGTCATGACCAGAGTGTAAAGAAGATAAAGGACCGACACACTTGTCCGAGGGGGACGCTTCTGACGATCAGACTACCTATTGTTATAGCGCTGTGTAAAGAGTTCCGTATCATCGTAATCTAAACTGTATCATATATAGACAAAGTATGTGCGGTAGTTAACAAAAACGATTAATTCCATATATATACATAATTGTGTAATATCAAACAAAAGTCGTAAGGACATACAATGTCTAGCAGCAGCATAAGGCCTGCAAACAGAAAAGATTCTAATAATCAGTACTTTATTTAAGTTAAGTTTGGGTGGCCCCCTCCGAAACTTATTGTCACCCCCTAGAAATATGACACTTACTGTGCCCCCCCTCCCCCTCCCCCCTACAAATATGGCATGGCTCACGTTGAGAACTACTGATACACACTACAGTTAACCATACAGCCAATCAGAAATGAGAACAGAAATTCCGTTGTTTTATTTCTATTTTTAAGTTAGCTGTGCAGTTCATGTTATCGACTATTTGTTATAAGTGCTTGCCCTATTCCGGGTCTGATGGATTACTAAGTTGTTATTCTAGTACAGTGTAGAGTCTAGATTGTATTTGTTACAGGCCGGAGATTTGTAAGTTGTCAATGAGTTTAGTGAACCACTGTCTTAGTTTTGCCGCTCATGATGAGCGATAGTCATTGCAGTGTTTTATCAGCATAAGTCGTACTGTTGTGTATGAGACTGATAGATTGAGTTATTGTGGCAAGTTACATTGGCATTTCATTATTGTATTTCATGCGTTTGTTGACCGTGTGAGGCTTGAGTGTGTTGTGTTTAGTAATAAAGGGAAATTCCTGTTAAAGGTGTTGATTACTTATGTCAGCCATTGTTGTGTGGACATACTCCTAGAGAAGCGAGCTTATAATTGTTATTATAAATCCACACTGCAGTGATGCAACACAGTGGAGTGTTATCCACGATAAGTGTTCTTTGGCAGTAATCTCAGGTTCCATACGGTGCAGGGATGGAAAGATGAAGAAATGATGTACATTTTAATTATAATACTTACAGTTTTAAACCAGTGTAAATGTCGATGTTAACTTTAAAATTTAATGGAAGATTCAACGTTTCCAATCAATGTAAACATAAATGAAAACATATTCAATTTATATTGTGAACACTTTTCAATCAGTGGAAATGTAAATGTAAACATATTCTATCTGGGCTATTAACCTTTTCATTTAAATGTAATGATACAAGACAACAGGAGGCTGAGACACTTGGGAGTCTTGACCCAAGTGGCCCCGCACCCCTTAGAGTGTAAAGAAGTAAAGGGTCGAAACACTTGTTCGACGGGGACCCCTTCTGATGATCAGATTGTCTCCTGTTGTATAGCTCTGTCTAGAGTTTCCTGTCATAAAACTAAAGCTATTTAATTTAAATGTAAAGAAAGTTTTATCCCGAGGGATTAAATTTAATTCTCATCGAGGGTAAATTCTGAGATAAACGGGATGGTAGAATAGAATTCCTTGACATTTCTGGGAAACGAGCTACACCCTACAACCTTGACCAGCAACGAGCGAGAGCAGTGTAAACAGAACCCATCTGCGGGAGCAGAAACTACTATTGGCAGTTAAGTGAAAAATATACGCTGCCAAAGTAAACTTTTTTTCATCATCAATATTACCAATCATTGATGAGACTTCTCTTCATAACTATTCAAATTATTTTCAAACTGTTAAAACTTAAGTGATTATTAAATTTTGTTATTTGTAAATTTACAAACGTAGCTTCGATTTAATCATTTTAAAGTTACTGAATGTTTGTCTCAGTGAAATTTACAATACACACTCTAAATTGAGCTGTACCAGAATAATAAGAATTCCACTGAGTAATCAGGAGTGGGGGCGTAAACGAGCTACCACAATCATTGCTTAATAATTCACAAAAGTTGTCGTCAGATTCTAGAATTAACGTGTTCAGCCATACTGCAGCATTGTTTTCGGTTATCTGAATATCTTGTGAACACTCATTTGTGTAGAAGCGTCATTAACCTTCTATCTACATATCTGATTATATGCCACCCTAACTGATTGTGTTGTACTTTTATCTAATAAGATGATAGGAAACTCTTTACAGAGCGATACAACAGGAAGCAATCTGATCATCAGAAACAGTCCCCCCCGTCCGACAAGTGTTTCGGCCCGATTACTCCTTTACACTCTAAGGGGGGCGGGCCCACTTGGGTCATGACTCCCAAGCGTCTCAGCCTCCTGTTGTCTTGTATCAAAAATGAACCCATTTCACTTATGGTAGCAACTTTGAAATCCACTACTCCACCTGCCGTGGAGGCAATTGTGAAAGTAATAAAGAAAAGACAAATTATTATGTTCGTTCCGTCGCACATCACAACTAAGGACACATACTGACACGCCTGCGCGAAGCCGACGAGTTTAGCCGAAATTCTGTTCCTGACACCCCTTATAATATACACCGCCTGTCGCCACTCAGTCACAGCCCGTTCACTAGTACACCAAAAAACTTAGCGTATTGCGGACTTAGAAAAATTCCTGGTGTTTTCTGAACCGCAGCGTTTATTGTCACGATTTCCATTGCCCATTGCAGTTGTTCCACAGCCAGCATAATGCCTTTACGGCAGTTTCACTAAGCCTCTTAATTGCCCTTGTTCTCGATTGTCCCCTCAGCCCCAACAGTTTCAGTAAATTATACACTGTTGCAGCCACAAGCCCTCTTGCGCCCACTTCAACAGCCATGACCCTTGCAGTGAACCCATCATGTCTCAGATCTGCTGCCAGATCATTATACTTGGCCGCTTTGAACGAATGTTGCTCGTCTAATCTGGATTCAAATGGCACGGTCAGTTCAATCAGTATGACCTGAAGCGTTGCTGAAGAATGAAGCACTATATCCGGCTGTCTCCGCGATTTTCTGATACTCTCTGGATATGCCCCTCGTCCAGGTAGGTGTACCGCCATCTCCCCGTCGTTTGCACAGTCAAGAAAAGATGGTAAACTGCTACCAAGTTTACTCGGTAAACTTTCCTGCCCTCAGAAAGTATATATTTGCGGTGCTTGGCCTGGGTTTGCTATTCGCCTTCATCCTTGCCAGATCTATTGTCGCAGCAAGCTCATTTGGCACTTTGTTATGGCGCTAAGTGTATCGCTCTTGCCCTAATGACACCTTACACGCTGAGAGCACGGATTCAAGTGTCTGCCTCCCCTGGCACAGGTGGCACTGCTCATCATCCGACTTTCCCCATTTCACAAGGTTGGTGGCCGACGGCAGCAGGTCATACATTGATCTAACAACGAAGCTAAGCCTAAGAGGTGCCATATGCTATATATCATTCCATGTCAAGGACCTCTGTAGGGCTCCTTCCCATGTAGTCCATTGGCCTTGTTGGA
The DNA here is from genome assembly GCA_024509875.1 of Oreohelix idahoensis. Taxonomy (NCBI): domain Eukaryota; kingdom Metazoa; phylum Mollusca; class Gastropoda; order Stylommatophora; family Oreohelicidae; genus Oreohelix; species Oreohelix idahoensis. The sequence continues at coordinate 62,156 of JAMPIV010013259.1, forward strand.
CCAGCTGCACTGCTTTTTGCAACCTCTTATCATTCTCAGCTCCTTGTATCTCCTGAACTACCATGTCTCTGCGCTCCCTGCTTGATGCCTTGGACCACCAGCGGATGTCTCCATGACCAAATCCCCGTCTATTCGTTTGAGTGTATCCGATTACCTCCCTCAGTTTGAGTGACTCTTGGGCAGCATCAACAACTTCTTCCACTCTCCACTTCTTTCCCGTTTTCAGTGTGGGCTGAATGGACTTAACCACGTCATCAGCTGACTCGCGTAGCATCATTGCAAGCCTTGCCTTTCCAACTTTGTACTCTTCAACCACTGACTTGAAAGGAAGCAGAAGTTTTGACTTTTTGCAGTACAGTGCTACATCTGACAGACCTGGTGGTACCCCTAGTCATTTTCTCATTAACTTGTTGACCTTCTGCTCTATAGCTTCCACTGTACTTGTGCTTATTTCATATATAAGCAGTGGCCACAGCAACTTCGGTATCAACATGAACTGGAGGCACCACAGTTTGAACTTTCCCAGGAGTCTGCTTTGGTCTATAATCTGTAGCCCTCTGTCTGCCATTTCTATCGTCTGTTGCACTGCCTTCGAGTCTTTCAATGAGGCATAGTACATCCTGCCAAGACTTGTAACAGGTTCCTCAATGACAGTATGGATTCTTTGGTTGGAAACCATGAATATGACCTCCGCTATCTTCACTTTCCTGACTGATAGGCTTCTCGACTTCTTGGGTTTGAAGCTCATTCTACACCAGCTGACTAGTTCATCCAGGCGTGCTAACATCCTCCGGGCCTGAAGTTCATCTGATGTCAGAATTGTTGTGTCATCCATGAAGGCTTTGAGTGATGGCATGTGAAACATTCCACCGAGCTTTGGACCTACAGCCATTCCTTCAGCTGCATTGAGGATTACCTGCATAGCTATCACGAATAGTATCGGCGAGATGGTACATCTCATCGCAATTCCAACTTCAAGGTCAATCCACTTCGTTGTGTACTCTCTGGCTGAAAATCTGACAGCAAAACCTGCGAAATACAGTTTCCGCATTGCTGCAATCTCTTGTGGAACATGATACATTTCTAGGGCCTGCCACAACATCTGGTGTGGAACGGATCCATAAGCATTCGCTAGATCCAACCAGATCACATGGAGGTTTGTTCTGTCAGACTTTGCCTTTTGGATTGCTTCCCAGATCATTGTGGCATGCTCTAGACATCCTGGTGTACCTGGGATACCTCCTTTCTGAATGGTAGTGTCAATATACCCATTTTCCAGGAGGTATGTAGTGAGTCTTTTCGCCATCACTGAGAAGAATATCTTCCCTTCCACAATGAGTAGTGAGATTGGCCTGAACTGACTGATGTCTGTGGAATTTTGCTCCTTCGGGATGTAAACTCCGTTCGCCTTTCTCCTTTCGTTGCTTACAAGCTTGGTTTTCCTTGCATTCTTCAGTAAACGGAGCAGTCGTTTGAGCACTTCAGGGCATCTCTTATACACCACATATGGAACTCCATTAGGACCTGGAGCTAACTTGCACCGAGCTTTCTGGACAATGCTTTCTACCTCTTGCACCGTTGGAGGCTTGGTGTTAAATTCAGCTCCTGGCTTACTCGGCCATTTAAGACCCGCCATGCTGCTGAGCGGCTCATCTTTGCGACCATCTGAATATGTCATTCTAAGGTGTTCTTCCAGGTCTTCTTTCCTGATGTTTAGTGTACCCGACCGTGGCTGCTCAAACAGTTCTTTGGCAAACTTGAATGGCTCCCTGAAGAATCTTTCCCTATCCCTTCTAGTCTTCCTTCTCTTCCTGCACAACCTTTGCTGCACTACAAAGGGCATTATGTTGGCCTTTCAGGTGCTCCCAAACCTGTCGTAACCCTTCCTTCTCTGTGGCAACTGCTTTCTTAAACAGTTTTCGGGCATGCTTCTTCTGTTTCCTGATTTCTTCTATTTTAATTTGTCTTCTACTTTTTCGTGGTGGGTTACTTTCCCTTGCCTCCCTCACTCCGAACACTTTGCGACAGTGCAGATATATTATTTCGCCGAAGATTTCCAGCTTCTTCTCCAAAGTTATCTGCTTTAGGTTGTTATCCAACTCTTTTGCCAAGGCTTCGTCCAGCTGTTCCCAAAGCCCTTTTGCACTGGCAGGTGGAAACTTGATTGCATCTCTCTTCCCGTCCAAGAGGTGTGTGAGATCATCATCAGGCAGATCAACTTGAAAGTACTCAGCACTGTGGATTGACTCCTGGCTGCGTTCTTCTAACGTCTTATCCGTCGAGACAGAGCGCTGTTGATCTCCCCGTGATGACCTCCCACACCCCTTTTTCGTTCTGTGGATTTTCATTCCTTTCTGAGTAGAGAATTCTCTACCACAGGCACGTGGAAATTCCAGCCGTTGTTCAGAGCTCGAAGTCCGTGTAACGGGTCTGGTGGATTCCAATGAGGCACCTGTGGATTCATCATTCTTCCCATCCCCCCCCCCCCACCTTTCGGTGAATCCTGGGGGCATCTATCATTTTTGGGTTCTGTAGCAATTGAATACAGCTTATGGGGTGCTAACCCGGTCAGCAGGTTTCTAGTCTTTCCCAGTGTCGTCTGTCTTTCCAGAAGTCAATCGGTCTTTTCCCGATCGTCACTGGTTTGACCATGCAACTATGATAGGAAACTCTTTACAGAGCGATTCAACAGGAAGTAATCTGATCATCAGAAGCAGTCTCCCCGTCCGGCCCGATTACTCCTTTACACTCTAAGGGGGGCGGGCCCACTTGGGTCATGACTCCCAAGCGTCTCCGCCTCCTGTTGTCTTGTATCGAAAATGAACCCATTTCACTTATGGTAGCAACTTTAAAATCCACAACTCCGCCAGCCGTGGAGGCAATTGTGAAAGTAACAAAGAGAAGACAAATTATTATGTTCGTTCCGTCGCACATCACAACTAAGGACACATACTGCCACGCCTGCGCGAAGCCGACGAGTTTAGCCGAAATTCTGTCCCTGACACCCCTTATAATATACTGATATACTGTATTGAGGCTCTGATGATCTAGTTGTCATTACAATATACTTATTCTTAATATTATATTCTTAATAACTTATATTCTTAATTTTATGATCAGGTACTGTTAATGTATGCTGTTATACTACCTTGTAATGTTGTATTGCCCTTAAATTAATACTTAAAGTACGCTGGAGAATGTTTGAGTAACAGTAATAAAAGATGAGCAAGATGAAGGAAGAATGCAAGATAGGACTGTGCCCGATTTTCAACCCTTGGCAACTTAATTGCTTTAGTATATGTCTATCTAACTATCTACCTAGTCTGATTCTGGTCTTGAGTTTGGGACGGCAAAGACAGCGAGGAAAGTAACTGTTTACCCCACCTCATCTTGACGAACCTATCATTGCATTCATTGCAGCAGTATCTGCTATGAGACTCAAAGCTGCTCACCTCTAGTAAAGTCTTAATATGTCTCAAATTACCAATTTACTGTATAAAGAATTCGATTTTTATCAGTCTTGTTGTTGTTGTTGTTTTTTTTAAGTCATTTTTTTTTTAAATTTATTATAATTATTTTTTTTCCGTTAATTTTGTTGTTGTTGTTGTTGTAATTCTTTATGTTTTTATTTTTTATTTTAAAAACATACTTTAATTATGATGTTTATTAAGGTGACCAGACGTCCCGGTTTTTCCGGGACAGTCCCGGTTTTCGACCATTTTTGATAATTTGTCCCGACTTTTTTTCGATGCAATCCGGGACGCCATTTTGTCCCGGTTTTGGACGAATTCGCCACTTTGGCATAAATCTCACAGATTAAAACAAAAAAATGATAATTCCGTCGCTGACTTGAGGGAATTTTTAATTATTAGTGAACTGGCGCCGAAACAGCACAAGAGGTTGTCAGGACCGCGAATTAGTTTTGTAGTTCCAATGTGATATTCGCAGTTATTTGAAATTTTAGGTAGTGGTAAAGTACCAAGATTTTGCGTACGGTATACGTTTATTTAATTTAAACGGTGAACTATTTGTGCATATTTTGTTATTGTTGTAAGAAAATGGTACCAAAGCGTAAATGCAGTTTCAATGAAGATTTACAAACGGAATATCCGTTTATTAAAAAGAGTACATCAAACTTCAATGTACGATGCAATATATGTGCCTCCGGGTTTTCGATAAGCCATAGTGGACGTGGTGATATTAAGAACCACATAAGCAGTGAGAAACATAAGAGAGCCGTCGTTACAGCTGCATCAAGCTCGTCGTTAACCACTTTCTTCAGAGCTGATAAAATTGGTGACCAAGAAGAGCAATTAGCTGCTATAGAAGGCGCCTTTGCATACCATACAGTGCTACACAATCATACTTTCAGGTCTATGGATTGCACATCAAAATTACTTTAGGTTACTTTAGAGCCAAAATTTGCATGTGCACGTACGAAAACAGAAGCCATTATTCGAAATGTCTTGGCACCCCATATTCTAAATGAGTTAAGGTGTGACCTAGAAAAGTCTAAATGTATTTATGTACTGACAGATGCATCCAAACACAAAGAATTCAAGATTTTTCCTTTGCTTGTCAGATACTTTGATCACAGTAATAAAGTGAAAATTAAAATATTAGAGTTAAAGTCATTGCCAGGTGAAACATCTGATATTGTAAGTAGTTTTCTTAATGACTGCATAACTGAAAATGGTTTAGACAGGAAAGTAGTTGGATTATGCGCAGACAACACACATTCCAATTTTGGAGGTGCTGAAAGGAAAGGACAGAACAATGTTTTAAAAAAACTGCAAGAAAACCTTGGACATGGTCTTATAGGAGTTGGGTGTGCAGGTCATATTTTCCACAACACTGTTCGAACATCTGCAGATGTACTGCCTGTTGATGTCGAGCTGATTATTGCTAAAATGTATCTACTCTTCAAATCATACACAGTACGAGTTGAAAGACTCAAGGAGTTTTGCCAGTTTGTGGAAACAGACTTCCAGATGATCTTAGGTTATGCTCAGACTAGGTGGCTTGCTCTGCTGCCTGCTGTTGAAAGGGTTCTTCGGATGTTCCTGCCTCTAAAATCATATTTTCGATCTCAAGACAGATGCCCAGTTTTTATACAGACATTCTTTGAAAATCCTCTATCTGAGGCATGGCTTGTTTTTGTTCACAGTCAGGCCTCTCCATTCCACGAAGCAGTGCAAAAAATAGAGGGACAGACGGTCATTGTGTTTGAAGTTATTGACAGCATCAACAGGTTGAAAACTATTTTGAAGTCCAAACTGGAAGACTGTTTCTTGCCATCAAGAGTTAAGCTTATCCTTGAAAAGCTGGAAATGGAAGGAATTCCAAAGGAGGATGTGAAAAAGTTTCATGCTAGCGTTTCTTCGTTCTATGAAACAGCTTTCAATTATTTGAATAAATGGGCTGCAAAACATTTTCAAGACCTAGAATCCTACAGCTGGGTAACGCTGAACAGAATACCAATTTGGGCAGATATTGAGATATCATCATCACTAGTGATTCAAACAATATCTTCAGCCCACTTTACAGAAACTGAAATTTATGACGAATATGTCTATATGAAGCAGTTTGTTACTTCTCAGAAAATTAGTGAATGGAGTGCCAAAAAAACATTGCCACCGCAACGTTGGATTGAAATGGTTTCCCACTTCAAAAACAATAATGTGACATTTTCAAATATTTTGAAGTTGGCAGAGTTTTTTTTCTGTCTACCCGGAACAAATGCTGCCACAGAAAGAGTGTTTTCTTTGATGAACAGCTTATGGGCAAGTGATAAAACACAGCTAGGTGTTGAAACTTTGAAAGCTATGTTGACAACCAAAGTGAACTGTGAGGAAACATGTGTCGAGTTTTTTAAGATGCTGCTTGCAAAGAAGGACCTAATGATAAAAATCCACTCATCTGAAAAGTACAGTAACTCAGCTTCACTTTAAGTAAGGATTATTGATGTTTTTCTCTCTTATTAGTTTAAGTAGTTAAACTTATACAGTAAAATGTATGTTATTCAATGTTATTCAAATGTAAATATAAAATGTATATTATTTTAAATTGACATCAACTTGATTTTTCCGGGACATGTCCCGACTTTTGACCTTTTCTTTACCATTTTGTCCCGATTTTTTGCATTGAAATAGGTCAAATCTACTATTTTGTCCCGGATTAGGGTTTTGAAAATATGGTCACCTTATGTTTATTGCAAATGTAATATTACTTTTATAATTTTAAATGCCTTAATAATGCTTAAAGTAAATGTGAGGATGAAAGGAAATAGCATATACATGATGAGAGAGAGAGGAAGGGCAGAATGTCAGAAGGGCCTGCGTGCCCAATTCTTAACCCTTTGAAAATAAAGTTCGTTCGTTCGTTCGTTCTGCCAAGAGAAATCTTGTGCGAAGGTAGACACTTTTGAAGCACATATTAGATACTCTTCAATTGTGCCACTGTTGGACCACAACTGCAAAGCAGGGAGGCAATACCGTCACAATGCTCCATAAGGAAGACAAATAAAATTAACGATACTAATGTCGAGTATATAACGATACTAATATCGAGTATATAACGATACTAATGTCGAGTATATAACGTTAATTTAATCTGGAGTAGACGGGGGTCAGTGTTATTCTTAAAACCAAGTTGTATTTTCCACATGTTGAATTAAGTACGTCTGTATGTTTTTACAATCTGTATGTTTAGATAAGATCGATACGTCAAAAACCGAAACTATAAAGTTTAGCAGATCGCCATTCTACTTAATATATATGTCAACAATATGAGGCTCAATGAGGTTCCTGAGTTCAAATAACTAAGAAGCTTTTTAATGACAAGGGAATAAGTGACTGAGAAATAGAAACACGATGTTAAAAAATCCGGGGCAGTGACTTGCCAACTGTCACCACTTAATCAAACATCTGAACATCAGTATTGGAAGTAAACGACAACTGTTTCACGGGCTGCCTCCCCTTGCTCTGCAGTGTTCGTCCAACAAGGGACAAAACCTAGAGTACCTAATGTGGGTCTTCAAAGGTGTCTACCTTCGGACAAGATTACTCTTGGCAGACATGCATATATATATATATACATATATATATATATATATATATATATATATATATATATATATATATATATATATATATATATATGTATATGTATATGTATATATATATATATATATATATATATATATATATATATATATATATATATATATATATATATATATCTATATATATATATATATATATATATATATATATATATATATATATATATATATTAAAAAACAAAAAAGCAAACCTGCATTTTAAATACGAAGTCTGGATACCTAAGGAATCTGATCACCCGTCATAAGAGGAATACAAAATATTTCCAGACCAAGTGATTCGCAGAACACCTATCATAACAGACTACTAAAATTTCCCAGACCAAGTGATTCGCAGAACACCCGCCATGAGAGGGTTACTACAATTTCCAAGACCAAGTGATTTGAAGCATCTAATAAACTGCTGTGTCCATTCTAAACTGTGGGAGTGATTGTGTTCACAAAAGTTACTTTGGGGTAAGTGTAAACATTTATTTTACAAATATGAATTTGGTACGTTTTTCTTGCTAAGTTGTTATATGAGGCTGGCAACCTCAAGATATGAAAATAGTATATGCATAAACCACTACAGCGAGCGCTGGCGATTGTTTCTTGTTAGTCGTACATAAAACCAACAGCAGAGGTGACCCCAGCCTCCGACTGGAGAAGTGATGAGTGATGATTACATCACGTGTGCAACAAGTGTATCATATCATTTTGTGACATATATGTACCTTGTTAATTGTAACCCATGCAAATCATTATTCGCGCTGTCCAAGCACATATTTTCCTAGTTTAATAGCCAGAAGAATATTGGTGATTTTTAATCATCTTCCCTGAGCTACGCTGTATACTCAGGAATTTGATTCTTCTGAGAGATTAACATTGGTGGGTGCACAACGTGAAAGCAACGTATGAGCAAGACTAGGAGCCGATCTGGTGTATTGGTTACCACGCTGCGCTGGTGATCAGATGTTTGAGGGTCAAGCCCGGGCGTTGGCATTTAAAGAAGTATCACTGACTAGTATTTTGACTGAATAACCTGAACGGCTCCTGAGATAAACTCTCTGTGGATGGGAAGGAGCGAAGCTCCTGACCAGGTTGGAAAGAAAGTCAACAGGTTCCCCAGCCTCGCAATGACATATCATTAGGCCGAAGGGCTGAAAGCCCAAGTGCCTTGGTTAAGAAAAAAAATGAGCAAGACTCTTATTTTATTTATATGTATACATTTAGATATATATTTAAATCAATAGAGCTTCTTCTTGTCAAAGGGAAATTCCCTGGATTTACACTAGCTGGGGACTTGAACGGGCTAAAACCATTGCTTAATAGTTCACAAAAGGCAACGGACAGAAATAAGTTAACACTTGCTCGGCCCTAAGCAGCATTGTTGTTGACTTCTGAATTATCTTATACACACTGCCTTGAGATAGAAGCGTCATTACCCTTCTATCTACATCTCTGCCAATAGTAATCTTGTGCGAAGATAGACATCTTTGATGACATACTTTAGATACTCTTGAGTTTTGGCCATTGTTGGACCACTACCGCAAAGCAGCTGAGGCAATCCGTGACACCAAGTCACCACTGTAGTAATTCCCGCAGGAAGCCAGCACCATGTCACCACTGTAGTTAGTCCTGCAGGAAGCCTGTTCCAAGTCACCACTGTAGTTAGTCCTGCAGGAAGCCTGCACGAAACAGTTACGTGCTCTCATAGCAGCGGTTCATGTAGTGATTTGTCTTACAAGAGGAGGTTGCTATCCTCATTCATAACCTTGTATTAGGCGCATTGATCGACATGGATGAATGTACAATAGTTCTATTTCTTTCTTGGTCTCTTCAAAGACCCCCGGGAACTATACGACATGTGACCTAGATAATTAGACACATGATTATACAGGGGTACTGAAAAGTCACGTGCTATTTATAAATTTGTATTTCTTCATTTATCCACTTACTTTATACGAAACAAACGTCACAATACAGAGAATTACCTGTCATTTTATTACATAAAGTGATGTGTCACATGTTGATGTCTTATGTGCTTTTTTGATATCTTATTTAATTTTTGATTTATTGTAAATAATACTGTAAAACTTCAGCGCAGGGGATAGATCAGGCAATTGAAGTCATAGCGGGCAATAATTTTTTAGTTTTTTGTAACGTTGACCTTGTTGGCCATTTCAGAATTTAGTTTATTTTGTTTTGTTTCTGGTAAAAAGAATTAGAACGTATTTGTCAAATGTCAAATTGCCTTAATTGCTCTTTGTTTTTGATATATGTCTCATGTTTATTAAGTAAGTTTAAGTGCTGGAAAAAAAAACATTTCGAAAAGAAGAGATTCACTTGTCAATCACTCTGTAGAAATATTATATCCTATACTGATCATCTGATCATCCTTGACATTTTATGGCAGCGGTCACGCTTGGGCCATGGCTCACAAATGGCATCATTTTCTTGACTATTCGGCCTCCGATTCGAACTGAACCCATTTCGTTAAGGGGCATCAATATCATGGCTATTTCCACCTGATGTTGTAAGAACATCTTTTCGCATAAACTTAGGGATCAACTCGACATCTCCGTCCTCCCATAATCCTGGACTTTACTCCTCATGTATCTCTTGCGCACATCTTCAAACTTTCAGCTGGGGTTGCCTTTTTGTTTTGGCATGGGCGCAGTCTTGAGATCAACATTAAATGTAATCCTGTTAAATGCTATTAAGCACTTTCTTACAACTCATGTACAAAAAGCAGGTAAAGTCGCTGACTTTTATCTAACTTTCTGTATTCCCTACAAATCCAGACCTTGACCTCGCGACTCATATCAATTTTCCACCACCATCATATTTTTCCTCCCACTTACTGTTACGTTATGAAACAATTATGAGTGTAATGTAAGGGACGTAATTTTTATTATCAAGGGAAGCAATTTGTATGGAAATAACAGTCATAATTTTTAAAGCATTAAATAGTTATTAATTAAAAGTGTTTCCAAAACCATTTACAGCAAAGATAAAGAATAAGAAGAATTTAAAATTCCATAGAGAACATTTTTTGAAAATTGTATTTCTTTCAAAAACTTGCATATATATCTTGCAAAAGATAAATAAATGTATGCTAAGTTGTTTCTATGTCTGTAAATATGTATAACAAAGTTTCTTTTAATACAGAAGAAAATGCCAACCGTTTGAACTTGTATTTTTGACCGGCACATAGTGCTGCCTAAACTTACGTTTTGATGATGTGTTTGTTAAGTCCTCTTGTGAGCTCAATCACGACCATAAGTCCCTAACAATTGCATTCACCGCACATTAATATATGATGTAATACAAGGAGATTTCATATTGCATGGTGGCATATATGGACATTACAATATACGGGGCCCAACACACATATAACAATCTCTCAACTCACACATTTAGTCTCATTGTATGGCTCTGAAAGATAGATACTTTGTAAAAACAAAGATGTTATAATCCGCAGTTGTTGAATCACACGTAACCGTACGTTTACGTTGATAAGCCGTCCAATTCGCTTTCACTGTGTAACGTTACAGCCAAACCATAAATTCTTACGTCGAATCCCTAACCGTTATCACGGTAAATTTTTGTTTACTGTTTAAACAATATCAGTTCTGATAATACTCTTCAGCTCTACAAGGACAGCTTGTGACGTGAGAGATTTGAGTCTGTCACGGGTTGCCTTCCCTGCTTTGCAGTAGTGGTCCAACAGTGGCCAATACTCAAGAGTATCTACATAGGTCGTCAAATGTGTCTACTTTCGCACAAGATTACTCTTGGCAGAGATGTAGATAGAAGAGTAATGACGCTTCTACCTTAAGGGAAAGGTCACAAGATAATTCAGAAGTCAAGAACAATGCTGCTGAGCGCTGAACATTTGTTAACTTATATCTGTCCGTCGCCTTTTGTGAAGGATAAAGCAATGATTTTCAGCCTGTTCAAGCCTCCAGGTGAGTTAATTCAGCAAATTTCCTCTTAAAATGGTATAACTCTGTTTAGAGATCAATATATACATATATATATACATATATATATACATATATACATATATATATATATATATGTATATATATATACATATATATATACATATATACATATATATATATATATATATATATATATATATCTATATATATATATATATATATATATATATATATATATATATATATATATATATATACTACTCGTCAAAAGTCAAGGGCCAGTTAGAAAAACCTTGGTTGAAACCATAAAACAAATCTGATATAAACATAATTGGTATCAATCAAAACGGCATTTATTGAATACCAAATTAACATGTCACGTAAAGAAATGGAAACACACATTCAAACGCAATGAAGCTGTGAAGTGTGTCACCCACCTTTCCAAAAGTCACACAATAGATATTGGACAAATAGACATTTCAAAATCGGGTATGACTACCGTTTGCAGCAAGGCATTCAAGACAGCGTAGACGCATCGAGTCCACAAGGGTCCTAAGAGTATCCTGAGGAACAGCTTGCCATTATTGAAGCAGAAATGCAGTCAGCTGTGCAACATCCATTGGCAGGGGGTGATTTGTTGACAATCTTCGACCAAGGACATCCCAGAGGTGCTCAATCGGAGAAAAGTCAGGTGAATGAGCTGGCCACGTCATCCTGATGATCCCATGTTGCTGAATAAACTCATTCACCACACGAGCTCGATGGGGTCGAACGTTATCATCTTGGAGGATGGCATTACCACCTATGGCCTCCAGAGCAGGTGGAACAATTGGTCTCAAGATTTCGTTCTGGTATCTTGGGCCGGTCAAGTTGCCTTGGATGATGTAGAGTGGGGTCCTGCCGTGTCCGTAGAAGCCTCCCTAGACCATGACAGAACTCCTACCATAACGATTCACCTCTCGAATTGTGTCATCAGTAAATCGTTCTCCTGGTCGTCTCCAAACTCGAATCCTGCCATCATTGAATGACACAGTGAAGCGAGATTCATCAGGGAAGAGAGCTTGATTCCATTGTTGCCTTGTCCATCGGATGTGCTCGCGTCACCAAGCAACACGGGCTCTGCGATGAGCAGGAGTAAGAGGGATTCTGACTGCAGGACGTCGAGCAGCCAGTCCAAATTCATGTAAACGTCTGCGAATGGTGCTTTGACCGACATTAACGTTTACATTTTGTCTCAGCTGACATCTTAGAGTGGAACAAGTCACTGTTCGATGCCGCAGGGCTGACAACAAGAGGTACCGGTCATCATGTCTAATAGTGCATCTAGGGTGACCTGGCCGGTGGCGATCCTCCACACATCCTGTGGCCTGAAATCTCTCCAAAATTCTTTGGATAGTGGAGCGTGACACTGCAAGCCGTCTAGCAACCTCACGGACAGATAAACCACTTTCAACCCCCGCTTTAGCCCTCATTCTTTGTAAGGTGTCAAGACTTCTTCTCGGTGGCATGTTTTTGCAAGTGATGAAACTACCCTAAGTCTGCTGATTGTAAAACAAATTAAGAGTGAACTCTGTTCACGAAAAGTCGACATTGCACGTGGAATGTCAATCAGCACGATTACTTCACCTGTTTGGTTGTACGGAAGTTTGAAAAAACAGATTAAAAATATGAACTTATGGTCAGCAAACCAAATTGCACGTGATCACCATGGTTGTCGGTGAGTTGTTTTTATGCTTAATGTGCATAGAGGACTGTCAGAGGAAGATATTGACCCATTTTTACTAAAAACTTCCTTCATTTAATCATTCTATGCGCTTATATAAAAGTGTATTGAAAATAATAGGGTGGCCCTTGACTTTTGACGAGTAGTATATATATATATATATATTCTGAAGCACATTAAAAACGCACCACTATTATATATACTGATGCCTAGAAGCTGGAAAAAAAAGTGTGGGAATGGATTTTCCCCGTGTTTGTCATGAGGTAGAGAGCGAATGGCTGCTGGAATGGAAAGTGCATGATTCAACCCACGGGTTTGTGTACAGACTACATGAAAACAATGAAAGTTACACGTGCAACACGATTCCCAACAGCTATGACCCTGACAATGTGTACGCGTTGTGGCAGTATACTCGTATAAAAAGGCCGTTGAGACAAAACACCCAGTACATGTGCTTGAAATGCCACGACTATCTGAAAACGACCGCCAACGAGCCATTGGTATGTTGGAGACCGGAATGAGCTCGCGGGCCATTGCCAGAAGGATGAATTGCCACCAAAGCACTATTGTACGTCTCAATGAACGTTACAGAACCACTGGCAGTGCCCGGGATAGACTTTGGAGTGGCAACCACGAGTTACTACCCCTGCGCAAGATCGTCATATTGTGCTGAGTCACATAAGGAATCGTTCTTTCCCTGCAAGTCAAACAGCAATTGCAATAGTGGGTAGACGTGGGCAAGTCTCTCGAATGATAGTCATACGACGACTCAGAGATACAGGCCTTACTGCAAGACGACCTAATGTTGGGCCAAACTTGACTCACAGACATCGTCAGCAGCGCCTGCAAGGGCAGAGCAACATGTCAGACGGACTAGACTGCAGTGGAATGCTGTCCTATTCACAGGCGAGAGCAGATTCAACATATCCTTTGCGGATTTGGCGACGGTGTGGAGAGCGCTTTGCAGATTGATGTGTTCGTCAGCACAACCGATTTGGAGGTGGCAGTATTCACATTTGGGGAGGATTCAGTTTTCACCATCGCTTGCCTCGTCACGTCTTCCGTGGAAATGTTAATGCTGTGACATATCGAGATGAGGTTCTGGATGCATTGGTTGCTCCTGCGTTCACAAATTATCCAGACTTGCAGCTTCTCCAGCAGGATAACGCACGTGCGCACACCGCATGCATTACACAGCAACATCTACAGTAACAGAACAGTGTGACGATTGATTGGCCTGCCCTATCACCAGATATGACTATATCCTTTCATTCCCACATGATGCTTTAAGCATTAATTTAAAGGCATACAACATTATAAAGTTACCATAACAGTATGCAATCATAATTTTTAAAAAATGAGTCGGTTTTTTTTTTTGGGAAAATAAACAAGCTAGTAATTGGGGGAAAAAAGTAATAATAAAATAAAATAAATATACAATAAATAAATTCTGTATACCGACACTCACTCATGCGGTCAATCCGTCTACAATTAATCTGTATTTTTGAATGTGTCATCAATCATCAATACAAAAATTACATAAACACATTCTCGCTTATATCCATACATTCTTGGTGGAAAATGAAAGAATAATAATAACACTTTCTTACGCACTTCTGTGGCAGGAAAAGTCTTTTAGCAGTAAAAAAACAAACAAATAAAATAAAAAAAATAAAAAAACAGTTCACATTTCTAAAGTACAGTGGTATGCGGGTACATTCTCACGACTCACATTTCTAAAGTACAGTATTATGTGGGTACATTCACACATACATTACATTATATAATAATATTTTAAAGTGAATATAATAATGATATTACATGGATATAAAACAAATTATTCACACACAAAAAACGAGCGGAAGAGGAAAAGAAATGTTGACCTATGGATGAGATGTTGACAGGCAAATGCTGTTTCTATGGGGGTAGATAATCAGTGTTGAGGAAGTGTTTGAAAAGTGCTTTATTAAAAGAATATTGTGTAGGTAGGCTTTTTAGGTGGTGTGGAAGGCTGTTCCATAAGTAGGCACCAGAATAGGCTGGACTCTTTTTGAACAGGTCGATCCTAGGTTTGGGCAGACGTAACTGATGTAATCGTTGTCCCTCCCTTCTACTGGTTTAAAACAATGATCTTAGGTACGACGGGGCATTGTTAGATAGAATTGTGTGAGTCAGCTTGGCTTTGTTGTAGAGAAGACGTTTTTTTAGCGACAGTATTTTGGGTTCTTTTCCTGTCCTTGTGTGTGGTGTCGTGCGATTATCGGTGATCAGACGTACTGCTCTCTTTTGCAGGGAGTGCAGTCTCTTCGAGGTGGAAGCAGGGCAACAATCCCATAGTGTAGAGCAGTAATCTAGATGTGTCTGTATATGTGAGGTGTAGAACAATAGTCTAGTGTCTGCGTCTAAGAAGTGTTTTATTTTGGCTAGCTGGTACGTCTTTTGTGCTAAGTGTTTGGTTAAATTCCGTACATGTGAGTTCCACGTTAAGTGCTGGTCAATCGTGATCCCCAGAACTTTGTGTTCTGTTACATGTTCAATTAGTATTGATTCCGCGTGTAGCTGTAGCGATCTTTTGGTGCAGCTTAGGAGTTTCTGTCTGGTGGTAATGAACATAGATTTCGTTTTTGTTGTGTTTACTGGCATACGATTCATATTACTCCATTTTGTTAGATTGTCTACATCGCTTTGAAGAGTCATTTCAAGTGCCACGCAGTCATTGTCACTAGTGTAGATAGTACAATCATCTGCAAAGAGGTCACAAGTTGAATATTTTAGATGTAGTGGCAGGTCGTTGATGAACATTGCGAAGAGTAGGGGCCCAAGAATAGAGCCCTGCGGTACTCCTGTAACTACCTTCGAGAAATCTGATGCCGAGTTGTTGTGAAGCACTAACTGTTGTCGATCTGCCAGGAATGATTTGATGATGTTTAGTGGATTAGGGCCTATTCTGAGGGTTTCCAACTTTTGAACCAAGATAGTGTGGTCAATCATGTCAAATGCTTTCTTGAAGTCGACAAAAACAGCACCACATAATTTTCCATCATTTATGTTCGACAGCCAGTTGTCTGTCATTTTGGTGAGAGCTGTGTGACAGGAATGTTTGGGTCTGAAACCTGACTGGCTATCAATGAGCAGTTTGTTTGTTGTTAAGTGTTGAAATGTGGTGTTGTAAATGTGTTTCTCTAGTGGTTTTGAAAGAGATGATAGAAGGGATATTGGTCTGTCGCTGTTGGGATCGCTATGTGAGCCAGATTTATAGAGGGGGTACACTTTGGCAGATTTAAATGCTGTGGGGAAGTAGTTGTGTGCAATACATTGGTTGTACACATAGGTTAAGGAGTCGCAAATGATGGGCGCAGCGTAACGTAGAATCTTATTGCTGATACCATCAAGCTCAGATGAATTGTTGTTTTTTAATGCCAAGATATATTTGAGAACTTCATGTATGTTAGAAAAGGAATATGTCTTAGATCTGTTGTGGTTTGTTCAGTGTTGCAGAAGGCTGTCAATTTACTAATGTCGCAGTCCATTGGCTTTAGTGTCGACTTGAGAAGGCTAATTTCTGTTTGGAAGTGGTTGCTAAAATGAGTTGCCGTGAGGGAGCAGCTTTTTGGTAAAGAGTTTAGTGACTTTGTTTTGTGTGTTAGTGTTCTAATGGCTGCCCAGACTTCTTTGCTGTTTGCTTTGTCTTGATTCATCTTTCTGAAATGTAGTTTCTTTTCCTGACGAATGAGGTATTGTACTTTTTTTCTAAGCATCCGATACCTACTGAAATCTTTGAGCTTATGTGCTTCGTCCTGTTCTCTCATTGTTGATAACATTTCGTTGGTTATCCATGGTGTCTTTCTGATGTTTTTGACCCGAACCTGCTTTATAGGAACATGTTTGTCGAATACGTTGTTGAAAGTTTGTGTCCAGTATGTTGTGGCTTCTTCTGGATGCGGAAGTTGGTACACGTATGAGAGAGGGGATATTTGTAGGTCTTGTAGGAATAATTGAATGTTAAAGTTTTTGAAATTCCTGTATTGGTCTGTGATGTGTTCCGTTTTAGGTGCTTTAAACCCCTTTCTCGTCCAGGTACAGCAAATAGGATAGTGGTCACTTAATGATGTCTGTGGGACTGTGCATTCTATAATGTTTTCTGGGCAGGTCGTATAGATATGATCAATTAGTGTAGATGATGAGTCTGTTACTCTCGTGGGTTGATTGATTAACTGTATGAGGTTGTATGAGATGGTGATATCATTCCACGTGTTGTTCGGTTTGTGAAGGTCAATATTGAAATCCCCCAGTAGAATAATTTCCTTCGAAGAAGCCCAAAAGTTGTCCATCATTCGTGAGAATGTGTCAAACCATACAGTAGAAGAGCTAGGGTTTCGGTACAGGTAACCAATTAAAACGGGGGTCAGGTTGGGGAGTTTTATTTCCAGCCATAGACATTCAATGCCAGTATGTTCTAGATCATCACGGCGTCTGTACTGAAGAGATGTTGAGACGTATATGGCTAGCCCTGTTTCATGTTGTCTGTTAGGATCCCTGCGAATGGTGGTGAATCCATTAATCCTAATTTCGTCATCTGTAATTTTGTCATTGAGACGGGTTTCAGAAAAACCAAATATGTGAAAGTTTTGTTGGAGGGAGATGGAGACTTCAGAAAGCTTACCTAGCAGGTGGTAAATGTTTAAATGACCAATTTTAAGTCCTGATAGTTTAAGCCATGAATTAGTTGTATTGCCTATATTTTGATTAGAGTTTTTGCACTCGGACTTGATAATAGTCAATAGGAAAGAAATAATGAGGGGAGTAGGAATGAGTAAGAAGCAATAAAATTGGTACACAATGGTTTATACAAAATTGTAGACAAGTTATAAAATATGCACTGCTAGAGTCCGTGGACACTGTTTACAGTATCTTAATCTTTGCAAAAAGTGTGGTTTTTATCTTAAAATACAGTCTGTTTCGAACAAAAAGGAATATTTTTACTTCAACCACAGTCAATGTAGAGAATTAATCTTTCCGGGACAGTTAAAGGTCCACGCTGTGACTTAGTTAGTTAGTTTTGTGAGGATTTCCTAATTTTCCTCAATATGAAAAAACGAAGGTGCAGATGTATAAAAGATGTAAAAGAGATGTAAAAGAGAATGGTGAGCGTAGGAATGAGAGGAATAAGCACAGAGATAATAATAATAAGAAAACAATAGCATTAATACGATAGAGTTATTACTAAATCGGAAACAAATTTAGATACGCCCTGCTCTGACGAACAGAAAGAAATGTTTAAACAGACAATGTAATTAAAAAAAAAAAAAAAATTATTAACATCCAAAAGTGACAGTTAAAAGTTCTACGCTGATACTTAGCTATGTCTTTTATCTCAGGACAGAGGTCACTAAAGTGCTTCCGAAGAGAACGCGTCAGGTCGAATGCTACACTGCAAACTTGTTAAAAAAAACAGTTTTAAGTTGCTTGGTTTTAATCTTGTTCTGTAGAGCCGTTTATAGACATCTGAAGAGCCTGCATTAATATTTCTGGACTATATTGAGTCAGTTGCCGTAAAACGGATGAACTGTGAGAATTCCGTTCTGGGCGGGTGTAGACGGGGTGAGAAAACTCCCATTTTCTTGCTGTAGTTCCTGCGTTGTGATTAAGTGAATAGGTGTTACTTGTAGTCCAATCTGTCCATCTGTCCAGTGGTGTCTGTTGTGCAGTTAGCAGCTGGCGGGACTGTTGTGTGGGTAGTGGCGGATACATTTGGTCATAAAGGTTAGCGTGGGAGGTGGGCTTAAATGTAGCTTTTCTAGATACTTGCTTGTCAGCTGAGGACGGTGATTGATGGGTATGAGCTGTTGTGCCTGGGTTTACAACGTTAAGTGTATAATTTGTGTCCCTGGTGAATGAATGTGTGTGTTTCTGGTGTGTCCTCTGAGGAAACTTTAAATTTTTGGCTAGGTAGCTGGTCCCTAGTTTAGAAGTGTGCACCTCATCTCTGTATAGCAGTTTTTTTGGCGCACCTGACTTAGATGTGAAAAAGGGTGTGTTGTTTATGAAAGACGTGTTATGTTTTGAACAAAAAGTGTAAAGCACCTTGTTGTTGATATCCACAGTTTGGCGTGCTTTACCATAGCTGGGTGGAATAATTGACGAAATATATGTGGATGTGTTGGGAAATTTTTGTTTTATGGTGTCAATCATTCTGGAGATGTCTGATATGTTAAGAGTGTGTCCATTTGTGCTGTCGTTTATCCCTACGTGTATTGTTGTTTTCTTTATGTTGGTGTTTGTGTTGAGACGGCTTATTTCATTGATAACTCCTACTGTTCCGGTTCCAGATAATGGTATAACAGTGACTAGTTCCCCTGGTGTTGTTGACATTCGATCGCTGTGAATGACAGTTAGTAATGAGTCTCCTATAATAATGTTGGTTGTGTTGTGAGGAATGTGACGATCAGGATGTGGCTGCGGTCGTGTACGACGGCATTGTTGGTGCCATTGCTCGTTGTCTTGCAGTAGGTGGTCAGCAGAATCTTGTGTCAAGTGACATTGGAGTTTATGTGCCCTGTCATCTCCTTCTGAGGTTGCTGTTTCGGAATCTGCCTGTGCAGATAGGATTGACAGATTTCCAAATCGATTGCTAATTTTTACTTCAATTGGGAATGTTTTATTTGGTCCTAATCTTCTTCCTACACTCCTGCTAATGTCCTTATGGTTTTTAACATTATGATGCTGTCCTGGGCATGCTTTGTTTTGAGGAATGAGTGTTGGAGAAGGAGTGGGTAAGTTAAGTGGTGTAACTGGAGATTCATGATGAATTGCTTCTCGTGGGCTGTCAGTCACCTCCCCATTTTCTTTTTTCTTATTACTTGAAATAGGTTGGTGGTTTAGGTGATGAACCAACCTTGTGTTTTCTCTGCGGAGAGTCATAACTTCATGTCTCAGTGTTTCAAGCTCTGTTTTCAGTGAGCTTTCTATATCCTGCTTGAATTTTTCAATCACGTTTTTCAGAGAACTTTCAATTATAGTTTCCAGCTCCTGACAGAAGTGTTTCTCTGTTCTTTGGCTTAGTTGTTCCATAACACACTCAATTGCTAATAGATATTTTGTGGAGCATGAGTAGACATCTGCGCTATTGACAGGCACTTTTGTTTGGAAAGTAGCTGTATCTGGGAGGCATGATGGGCTGGTGTTGACTCCATTTTATCGTTGAGTTCAGTGAAGAGGTAAATTGAAACGCGAATGGTTAAAACGGAATGAATGTCAACAATGTTCTTCAAACGAAAATTCCAACAAGTATCGTTGAATTGGGTGAACTGGGCAAGTATTGGCAGCACACAAGTCGGTGATTACTGTACATATATTTTATTGACGTGACACCAACGAAGTGGAACAGGACAATCATAGTTACAGATGCGAAGATCATACGTCAAAATGTTAATATCACTGTTAATAGTTGTTGTAGATTCTCTAACAGTTAAGTTCTCTTATATTCCAGTGACTAAGGATCACTTCCATTACCATATAACAGACATGGTATTAACGTCCGTTGACCTTCTCCCAAGGACGTTTATTAAGGCAAACGGATTCATTCTCACGGAGCAATAATTTATATCATACTTGTAAGCATCCCAGACTTTCTTCATAAAATTCTTAGATAGCATATCCAATCCAAACAAAGGCAGATATAACAATACAACCAGGTTAGTGTTTCATCTTGGCTAACCTCTCGGTATCCATGCCACGACTTTGGCATAGGTAAAACGGCATATTAAACATGTGAAGCATATATATATTCATTAACTTGATTCCACATATGGATTCTCCCTCTACGAAAAGATTCCAAAGGCTATCGACTCCGTGTGTCCAATTCTAGGAATGTCATCTCCGATGAATTCCCGCTAGACCATTAATAGGAGCGGCCTGATACTTTAATTTACATAATTAAACTTGCCATAAGAAATGGGGCGATACTTACTTCATACTTCCACTATTGGCTTCGCCATGAAGACCAATAGATACGAATACAACTGATGGCTTCTTCAAATTTGCCAAAATCAAAGGATAACACAGCGGACATAAATATGGTCCGAGCTGCCCCTTACATGACGTCAGAAACTACTCAACTAGGTTACACGTGCGTCCAAAGCAACTCACACAGCATTGTGCACGTCAGTGCGTGAATCAATCGAACGCACAAATAATATAACTATATAAAACTGGTGCGTACATTTGGCAGGACCGAAGACTACCCCCGTAGGTAATAAATGTACGTAACAGCTCCCTTATCACCTCCCCTGAAAAAAATTAATTCTATTAATTTTTTTCGAACTAATTACTCGAGAGAGGTGAGTCAAAACTACAACAAGATTTATGACATGCATAAAATTATATCATATTAAGAAAAGAATATTAAATGAAAACAATATAACTAAATGATAGTATGCATTAAAGCACACATCCACCATCGACCTACTTTGGAACGATGTGGTAATATTCGAAGTAAAAAAGAAGTTGAAAATGAAAATGAAATAAACCATAAAAAAAAGATGATAATAAAATTCAACCAAATTTTTAAAAAAGAAATTTGAAACATATGATTTCAAAAATGAAAATGAACAGCAACACTGATGATGATCAATGATAAAAGAATCAATAAAACAGAAAATTTTAAAATACAACATGCAAAATGAAACAAAGCATAATTAAACACTTTAAGAAGCAACGCACTTACTATTTCCTAACACTAGTAAGTTTGACTAGTTATCTAAAAGTGAGATATCATGTAGTGGGATACGTGAATACACGTATTGCGAAACACTAATAAAGTTAGTAGATGTGTGATTTATAATCAATCAAATTGATTAAATTGAATTATACTAATTAATAGTACTTAATTTATGAACAAATAACTAATTACTAATTTATTCTAAGTGATTTCAATTTCACCCATTGTTAATATTCTTTTAGAACTAGTTAAATCGACAAGAATATGTTCTAAATGTACCATGTCTGAAATACGTTTACGAACACGATATGTAGTGTAATCTGTTCCATAACAATAGTGAATGTCTATTTATCACTCTTA